>JAQPZY010000908.1:380000-726340 GCA_029931535.1 Margaritifera margaritifera
AACTGGTTGGTAGATAGTAGATAATTGGGTATTGATCTGTAAAGATAACGAGGATGGTGGCTTTGGTTTTAGAAAAGGAGGGTAGATAGGGTAGGGATATTATAAAAGAGGGTAAAGATTTTAACTTTATAACAGGGATCATAGGGTTGTAAGGAGAGATAAAGAAGTTTATTTTATTACCAAGCAACAATAACATATGGCATTTATTTTAGAGTGCTGACAAACTCCCATTTTCCCATTTGACAGACTCTAACATTTGCCTCCAAAATAGAACCATCATGTTGCAAAAACAGACAGACTCCTCATTTGAATCGTATTTCGTCAGTTCGAGAGCAGACTTTCGCCTCATGCTACACTGTTATAAAACATACCTTTAAACATGGCTGCCTCATTTTATTTTCCGCTGTATTCACGTAAACTTTCGTCCATTGTCCCTATAAACTTTCGACCATTAATTTTCCTATGTTAATTTCCTGTTTGTCCCTATAAACTATCAACCATATTTAACACATGGCTCCTTTATGACATTTAGCACACCACTGTTAAGATATATTATTTCCATGTACTTTTATGTCCCTATCTTTATCAAGCAAAGACAGACTACGGCCTTTCATTTAGAAAGCAGACAAACTCCCATTTCCCTCCAAATACATGCTACACTCTTACAAACACACATACGCACCACACATGTTGAAACGTATGACGTTATACGGCATTCCAGTTCGAGAGCAGAACATCACCTCATGCTACACTGATAAAAAAACATACCTTTCGAGATGGCGCCTATGGTAAATTATCGTTTGTACCCGGATTATTTTGACTCTATTTAGCACATTAAATTATCCCCCCCCCCCTTCGCCATTCTCTACTACTTATCTAACATAAATCCATTTTGTAATATACTTAAATTAACTCTCCTATAAAATCAAAATATACATTTTAGTATTGAATCAACAAAGCTAAAGTATCTGAAAGTTTTATCTTTAAGTTCTCAAGATATTGTATAAAGCGCCTTTTCAAACGTATGACAAAAAAAAGACTAGATATATCTTCCTTTCTTGTTCGAACAAAATGGCATATATAATTCTAATTGTTCCCTAATGCATCTCCCAAAATAAATCAGTTTTGGTGTCTCTGTATCAATTTGTGTGTTTAATTTTTAGCAATCTGAAACCAACTCAAAACCTGCATTCAATAATGATATTGGTTGCCAATTCTTCAAAAAGTATATACTGTACTTAGTTTTTATATGAATGTTTTATTACCTTGATAATGACGGTGATGAATATCTTTCAAGTCTTAATCTCAATAGAAATATCCCCAAGTCTTTCCAAAGAAATTAAAAATACTATTTGATTAATATTCTTTGAATTTGGCTCCGTGAAGTTATAACACATATTGGTGAGAGTACGGCTGATAACACCTCTGTGGCTTTTATATCCGCGTATTGTTTCTCCGTATTACCAGTATCAACGTAGTCTTTGGTAAAAGCAACCGATACACCAGCACCTCCGATCCCCCCACCCCGATTTAATTGATTTCGGCCAGGTATTTTGCGACGGCTCCTCGCAGCTTTAAAACAACATCTTGAATGTCCACATTAGACGTTTGCAATTTTCCAATTTTATCTTGACAAATCACAAGCTTGCCCGGGTCGACGTCAACAACAACCCGGTTGTAAACTCAGTCAAATCCGCGTTGGTGGCAAACCTAGTCAGATCTACATCAGGGTGGCGTCTTAGTTGGGCGCCCGTAAGTGTCAATAGGCATTTCGTGTACTGTTAAGTGTAGTTTCTAAGTGACAATTTAAAATCAACAAGTCTTTCAAGTGTCAGCGAACGCTAAAGTGCATGTAATGCTTTAACAACAAGATTTCCACATATTGGGCCGTCCAGCCAAGTTTGCAGCGGTAGTGTTGAATACAACAGTGGTCGTTCGCCGCCCCGGGTTAAGTAATCAGCATCTTCACTTGGCGACGCAAGCTCGTGCGAGTCAAAATACAAACAATATCGAGGTGTTACCACGTACTCAACCCGATGCATTCCAGGTCCTGTTCTTGAATCCAGGTTAACGGTTCCGGTTTTCCTGTTGCTTGGGATCATAACTCAGAGTTCATCCCACATAAAGACACCTCGGAAATGTTTGACTGATTTTGTCGTCGCGAGTAAATCAAAACTGGTCAATGGGCGCGCTTTCATAGTCGTCAACGGCGAGGCCACAACCGAAGAACGCCTCCGCTCATAACGTTCTGGCTCCGACTGGATAGTCGAAGACCTTTTTTTTTTTTCGTCTAGGAGACGCTATGTGGCCTCCAACCGCCTTGTTCTGAGTCATCTCGGATGCAGTTCAGACGGCCCTAATGCAGTCGGTTTTGCAAACGCTGGAATTGCCGCGAGGAATGGAAATATTCAACCGGTCTTTTGCATTTACCCCATCTCTGACTTGGAAAACTTTAATGACACCGGGGTTTTCTTTTATTTGACCATATTAAGCTGATCAAATTGTGTTTGGGTTAGCCACATGGGGATAATTCCAGTTAACTTTTTCGGAGAAAGCCTCAATATGAATCCGCAATCGTTTCGTATTACGCTCTTTAGTTTCAAAAGATGCTCTGGGCTAGGTCTAACTTTAACTTCGTGATATGATATTATTTTTAATTATGCTGTTCAATTACAACAACTACGAATTTGAAAAACTTTTGCGAATTTTCTACAGGAGCATCACTGACCTTCATTCGGCCACTTAAGCGCTACAACAACAGAGTCTTGTCGGAGAGTATCACGGAAATGCATCCATACTTAGTGTTACCGGGTTCTCCTACACGTGCTTTGAGGTACATGTCCATCACGGACTGCTTAACCAGGTCTAGATGCTCTAGAGAAAGGTAATAAATCAGGTACACCGTAGTAAAGTCTCCTTGGAAAATGTGCAAGCCTATGTCAACATTTTGGTCTGGGTATTTCAACAGCTAATGATACACATGAGCTCCTCGACTTGGTTGTGCTGAAAGTCGAGCAAAATGTCTTGGGCAGGTTCATTGTTCCCGTTTAACCTCAGCGAAACCTCAGTGACTGCCAGATTTGGAAATATCATCGAATTAGCTACTTGGGTGTTTATATTTTCCAGGAGTTGATATGATTTAAACACTTACCGTGGTGCACTGACACCTTGTTGGATACTTATCTGCCATGAGAATTCTCCTCGAACGGTGTTTTGCGTTGATTTTGTGGTCATTGTGTGGAATTATATCATAGATGTTCCGGAAGACCCTATGAATGATATCAAACGTTCGTTTGTGGTTACTGAGAGACTCATTGAAGGTATCCAAAGCTTAAATTTGGATAACTCAACTTTACCGTTGGCAGAAAGATTAGCATCACGCCAAATTGCATCATTATTGGCGTGGAGCTTACGAGTTAATCTGACTGTGTGTTTGGCCCCGAAAATAACCCGACGAACGTCTCTGCAAAACCCAAATATGTGTGAGTGGAACCGTGTAGGAAAACTCCCCGCGCGCGTTAAGCTCTTTTCATCACACTGAAAATCCAAGGTTGAAATTTTGGTTGGCGCCAAACACTATAGGGCCGCAGCCAGGACCAAGTCTATCGGGCATACCAGCAGGTTGTGAATCCAGGAAAGCTGCCTGTGCAAGGTTACTAAAGAAATACTGGATATGATCAGGACGGTTGCTTGTGTCTTTGATGAACATCCTAGACGGCAGTGGACCTCGCGTAATCGTCGCTGTAACGGGCGAGTCCCAATATCGTAGTGGCAATGTCAACTTTGTTCAAACAGGCTTCAATTTCTGTCCATCGATAAGATAATGTGTGCTGTTGAAGACCGCCATGATGCCGTTTTTGACAAATCCGATTTTATCGTTCTTGCCGTATGCAGCATTGTTGTCGACGCCTACGAGCTTCCCTTATACTTCTAAGAATGCTTCACACTAAAATAAAATACCGAGATGTGTCCTGAACCTGAAGTTCTGTCGACCCTTCCTGGTTTGGCAACCTAGCCTCGTACGCGTAATATTGGTAATCTTGACAGCTTCTCTCTCGCAACACAGGTGCGTCCATGTCGAACGTTCGATCGGATACATCTTTGAATTGAGCTATTGTTTATACACCATTATGGTTTCGTCTAATACCTTATGCGAGACAACCGTAATCTTCTCCCCATTACCAGATTGGCAATCGTTGAATCAGCTATACGTTGTTGAGTAGCTTCATTGGTGATGTTCCTAACCGGTGTGACATCAATCGAATCGATTGAA
The DNA here is from genome assembly GCA_029931535.1 of Margaritifera margaritifera. Lineage (NCBI taxonomy): Eukaryota > Metazoa > Mollusca > Bivalvia > Unionida > Margaritiferidae > Margaritifera > Margaritifera margaritifera. The sequence continues at coordinate 384,274 of JAQPZY010000908.1, forward strand.
CCGCCTGCAATCCCATATTTGTTAACAGATCCCCATCAACGTTTTTGATGCTATCAACGATACACATTGCAACTTGTTTAGCGATCAGTGTAGCGCGCGAAGCCTGGCCCACGAGAAGTTTGGGACTCTCGTGAACAGTCCACGGACAACATCGTCAAGGCCATTTCCGTAATATGTCGCGTAAACTGATTCTCTCGCGTTGACAACACGCACGGACATTACACTTCCAGGAACGACTGTCATTATATTAAATATCAGGCCGATCTCTAATATACAGTTGTATCGTCATGGTCTCCCCGCGAAGGTCTAACTTTGGCCTGTACTGATCCACAAGGGTGAAACGACGGTTCTTCCATATGGGATTGCTGCTTTGAATATACACGAGCGTGGAACATATATTTTGCTTTTCAATATAATTAGACACGCGGAACATTATGCTTGGGAAAGTACGCAATTGACCTTCCACGTATTTGTCAAGAGTCCACAACGACTGTATTTTTTCCAACGTCTCGAGAATTTTTCAAAACCTTTGTCAAGTTCATCATTAATAAACTTGGTGTCTTTACGGCTTAAGATCACACGGCCACCCCTATGAATCCACAGGGTTGCGATTTTTAACGCATCCTTGTCTGATGACTTACGGTTAAGTGGCATAATCAAGTGCACATTTGAGAATAACGTCCACCTTAACCCCGTATGTGCCGGAGCGCTGCAACGGTGATGACTCGTGGACGCATCTTCGATCATATAATTCTGATAGAGTCTTTGCTTGGTGTGTACTCAGGTTCGATGATTGCTCGGTAATCTTGAAAATTACCATGGCGTTTCTGTAATTTGAACTAAGGCACTTAAGCTCGTTTATGTACATACACAACAGCCTCTTCAGCAATAGCATATGCAATACGGCGACACTTTTCCTCATTATCAACGATACGTATGATTTCGCCCCGCCTGGACCGTGGACGAATTCCTATATACAACTGCGCGGCTCTTGCACGAAGCTGTCTTACGGTCAACCGTAGCTCGTCCGAAGGAAGTCCCAATAGCGCAAGTAGATCTGCTTTTCTTGCGCCTCTTGGTAGTTTTAGTCTGCGTTCTCGCGCAGATTGTTGAAGTTGATTTCCAGTTACCGTTGCTGGTTCATCAGGGAGAAGTTGTCTCACTGGACGCGGCTCTTTCGGGGGAAGTCCTTATAGCGCAAACATACATGTCTTTGCTGTAACTCTCCGTTCCTTTTTTCCTTTCTTTCGCGCGAGTTGCCTGAGTTGAGTCACATGCTGGTATATAAGAGAAAATCATTGTCTAATTTCAAATTTCGTCAATTAATTTTTAAAATACTTTTACTTTATCAGAAACAGAAACTACAATCGCTTCAATGCTGGTTATTATTTCATTGACTTTTGTATTTCTTTTTCTCAACGGTGTTGACGTCGTCGGGTTTTGCTACAACAATAGGTTCTACCTTTGTTGCGTTGGATAGTCTCTCCTGGCGCGCACGATAATACTCGCGAAGAGATCGATATGGTCGGCAAAGCTGACTACGCGACTTTACTCCAATACCACATTTAAAGCATAGTCGAGCACCGAGGCCAACACGTAACGCGAGCATATGTGATTTGCAAAATTTATTATTGCATATTCTGCCGCAGAGTTCACGTTTTCCAAGGTATACTCCTTTGCATTGATTGCGTCTCAATGCCATTGAACGTCTTATATATATATCATCATCATCATCTTAATTGGGTTTTCTGCCCTAACGCAGGTTCGAGGCGTGTTCATCTTCTGTACCCTTCCCTTAGCATCACTCTACGTTTCATATTCGCAAATGAGTGATTCTCCTCGAGATTGTCCAGTAGCATGATTCTAGGCTTTCCTCTTGGTCACTTTCCTTCAATTCTGCTTTCTATGACTTCTCTTAGCAGGCTTTCACCTCTTAAAATGTGTCCGATCCACTTCTTCTTCCTCTCGAATATAACATTCAATATAGTTCTCTTTTCATTGACCAATCTTAGGACCTCTTCATTTGTCCTTCGTTCATTCCAACTAACTTTATCCATGCGCCTCCATATCCACATCTCAAACGCTTCTAGCCTTCTGTTTTCTTCTTTCTCAGGATCCACGTTTCTGAGCCATAGAGCGCTACACTCCACACAATGGTTTTGACAATCTTTTTCTTTAGGTCTTTACCCATATGTTGTGTTAGCAATACATACATCTTTGGTCATTCCAATTCTTATTCTTACTTCATCTTGGCACCTTTCACTATCTGAGATCAAAGATCCTAAATATCAAAACATTCTCACTTGTTCTATTCTTTCTCCGTCTATTGTTATATTCAAAATATATCTTTCCATATTTGTTCAAGGAATCCATCAACTTTTGCAAACCACTTTCTGATCTTGAAATCATTCCTTGATCATCGGCTAACCTAACAACCTTCAGTAGTTGTCCTCCTACTCTAATTCCTTTTTCCACTTCTTCCACTGATTCAATCATGATCATCTCTGAGTAAACCGAAAAAAGTAAAGGTGAAAGCAAACAACTATGCCTGACACCACGTCCAATTTATCCTGGTTCGGAATTACGATCTGCCACTCTTACTACTGCTTCCTGTTGCATATATAGTTTGGTAATGAGTCTCCTGTCTCTCCAATCCACTCCAATCATCTTCAGAATTTCCATCAGATTTTTCCGCTTAACCCGGTCAAATGCTTTCTCGAAATCGACAAAGCAGATGAAAAGCTCCTCTTAATGTTCTAGCCTTCTTTCACACAGGATTCTCATCACCGCAATTGTTTTTCGCGTTCCACATCTTTCCTAAAACCAAACTGAGTCTTGCCGATGAAATAATGTGCTTTTGCCTCTAACCGGTTTATCAACACTTTTAACACGAGTTTGGATGCATGCAAAATCAGACTGATTGTTCTGTGTTCTGCACATTCTTCAGCGTTTGTTTGTTTTTTTTTTTTTGTTTTTTTTTTTAGCGTCACTATTGTCGATTTTATAAAATCCTCAGGCCACTCACCTTTTGTATACGTATTTGTGCACAGAACACTCAACTCTTTTTCAGCTTTCTCTGAGAGTTTTGATAAACTCTTCTAGTATATCGTCAACTCCCTCTGCTTTTCCAACTTTGAGCTCCTTGATTGCATTCCTCACTTCCGCTTCTATTAATTTAGGTCATTTCTCGTCAGTTCCAAAACTTTCTTCATTTTCGAGATGTATGTCCTCCATTCTGCTACTGCCTTCTTTATCATAAAATTCTTCAATGTACTCCTTCCATCTGTTGTGGATATTTTCAACTTTTTGAAGCAAGACACCATCTTTGTCCTTAATCGCTATGCTTGTGTTCACAACCTTCCTAGATTCGGTACGCTCCTTGACTTTCGCATACATAATATCCATTTTACCAATTTTGTCCAGCATAGCCAACTCAGAACATTGCATTTATCACCATTTTTTCCGTCCTTCTTCGGTTTCTCTCCTTTATTAGTTGTTAAGTTGTCTGTACTTCCTTTTACTTTCTAACGTATTCACCCTCTTTGCTTGCCTTCTTTCTTCAATCTTTTGAATTATTTTCTCAGTTATCCCTGGTTTCTTTATTTTATTACTCTTTTTGTATCCGACGGTTTCCACTGCGCTCTTTAGAATCGTTTCTTTTAAAACTTACCACCTTGTGTTAACGTGTTTTTCTTCAATTTCCAATTTTTTATTGTTATTTTCGCGACCAAATCTTTAAATTCAACATCATTCTCCTTCAAACGTTCGAGGTTCTATTTTTTTTCTAATCTTACCTTTTCTAATTTTCTTCAGTTTAAGGCCAGCTCTCGTCATCACCAATTTATGGTCCGAGTTAACATCTGCACCAGGATAACTGCGTGAATTCATAACAGTGTTTCTGTATCTTTACCGAATTAATATATAATCAGTTTGATACCTTTCTCTATCATCCTGGCTCTTCCAGGTGCATCTTCTCCTTTTTGCTTGTTGAAAACATGTGTTGTCACCACCAGTATTTTGTTTCTACAAAATTCGACTAATTTCTCTCCTCTCTCGTTTCTTCTACCAAGACCGAAACTACCGATTTCTTTACCATCGTTTCCTTCTCCAACTACGACTTTCCAATCTCCCATTACAACTAGATATTCATTTTCCTTCTCTGAGTCGATTAGTTCTTCCATTTGTTCATAGATGTCGTCTATCACATCGTCTTTACTTGCTGACGTTGGCATATATACCTGCACAATCACCAAATCTCTCGGTTCTGCTTCAAAAATCTATCGCTATGCTGTACTACTTTTGTTACCCATTTTACCCGTTTCTGCATCCAAAATGATTGCTACACCTCTTTCACTCTTTACTCCTCCTGCATGAATCACTCTATATCCGTCGTCATAGTAATCTCCATTTTCTTTCCATCTCACTTCACTTTATCTTTAACCGTCAACCATTTCATTGCCTTTATCTTGGGAAGGTGTCAAGGATGTTTCCTGTTGCCTTCCCCGACAGCTATGCGAGCCTTTCACAGAGTGTATCCATTACTTGCCTCGACTTACTGTGTGCCATTGACCATACTGTTGAGTTCTTCTGCCACCTGTGTGTGAGAAACATCGGTTGGTTGACTAGCAGCTCTTCCGCACACCTCTTACGTCACCCTTGCCAGCTAACAAGGATCAGTGCACTTGCTGTACTGTTTAGCACTCCTCATACGGTAGCGACAGAAGACTATCCGCCAGACACGCAATTACACACACAGACACACACACACACACACACACACACATATATATATATATATATATATATATATATATATATATATATATATATATATATATATATATATATATATATATATATATATATATATATATATATAATTGCGGAAATTCTAGTCTTTAATTTAATTCCTGGTTGTTTCGATCTGTCGTCTTTTTCATATTACCTGCTGTATATACTTTGGTACAGATGTAAACACTTCATAATCCAGAGGATAGTGCTCAAATTGACGGCCATACACTGTATGATACTTTTTATTCTATCTAAGAAGGTGATTTCTAATCTCACTTCAGGCTCTGCTAAATAAATCCTGACAAAATAGGTAAGGTCCCTACTCAGATAAAATTTCCTTCAAACTGGAATCGGGATAAATTACCCCATATCCGTTGTATAATCGTACACCAACTCGTACACCACTCTTTTTTGCGTTTATATTTCACAATCTCAAACGTTTTGTGCCACCTATACATATAATCCATGCTTTACATTCTTTGCTCATATATCACATAAGGCCAGCTGTTTTGCTTCTAGGTTGTTGTATAAGTGTTCGTATTGTTTCTCAGGTCGGCGAGTCTGGATGCCATTGTTACATGAATACTAAAAGTATATCTTTAATTGTGATGATCCTCGCTACATTCACTATCACTGTTGACGTATTCACTATTCGTTTCATTATCTTCGCTGGATGACTCGGTTAACGTCAGCGACTTCAACTTTTCTTACACGACATCATACAATGACTTTTCATGCTTTTTCTCGTAAGCTTCACTGAGTTTACGTCGTTTTTCTTCCAATACAATATCTAACTTGATTAATTTATCATTGCTTAGGATACGTATTTGAAAAATCAAACAGCATCTTCTGAGCCTCGTTAACAAATCTGCATGGCTCATTTAAGTGAAATAGCGATTTAGACTTTTCTGGACGTTACAAACACTCAATTGTTCTGGGAACATGATTCCCGCATTATATGCGCTCATAAATTCTTTCAAAATACAATACACATCAATCGGTTAAGCTTTAGCATTATATAATATATACCGCGATAATTCTCTAATAAAACATATTCTCACGTAAATATAGTATTGCCGCGTTCAATATAAAATTCCCCTTTCACACAAACGAAGTCTCAGTATAATATAATATAGTCTCGATCATAGTGTTTTTGGTGTAATATATTCTCACAAATGAAAATCAACGCAGAATATATTATATAGTATAGTTGTGATCAATACTAGTTGCTGCCATTTGTTATGGTGTATTGGCTTGACTGGGGCGCCACATGGTAACTTCACTTTGGAGCGCCCACGGGGATATTTACGCTAGCAGATTTTGCTTCGCAAGATCATATAGGTTTCCGAAGGAAAAACACATTTACGCTAGCAGATTTTGCTGCGCAAAAATTTTTCATGTTTGGGAAGAGTATCCAATATGCTTATAAAATGACGCCAATGTTAGAATCATATATAAAGACATAAGTATCTTCACCTGCAGTGGCAGTGTTTAAGTCGATGTTGGCGGTGTTTCCGTTTGCATTTCGAAAGAATTAGTGATTACATTTCCAAAGAATTAGTAATTGGCTACAGCATTTACGCTATCCGATTTTGTTACTCCAAATCGTTCCCGCTAGCGTCAGAATTATTTTTCAGAAACCAAAGTTAATCCGCACCGCACATACTCGCGTGTGACGTGAGGGGCAAAATTTGATAAGTCTTGGGGTATAGAAGGCTTTGACCTATATCAGTCAGCCCAGTCCAAACCGTCCATTGTGATACTACTTCAATTGACATTCATCTTCAAGTTTCTTCTCTTCTAAAACACTGTTTTAATCATATAACTTACTATAATAATTTTGTATTGTTCTCAAATCCTATATATTTATTTAGAAATTCATCCATTTACTCTGATATGACTTCTATAATTCATATAATCTACATTAAAAGAAGTAGTCTGTTGGGTTTTTTTCTTCCTATGTACAAGTATTTTTATTATCGACTTTTAACAGCTGTTTGGATTCTTTAAAATGCTGTCATAATAGGATTGTCTGCAGCATTTGACACAATAGACCATGATATATTACTTCACCGTCTCCAGCATGTATTTGGCATTCACGATACAGCCTTACTATAGTTCAAGTCCTACTTGGTCAACAGGACAAAAATTATGTCCTCAAATGGAAAACACTCCAGCCCAGTTGATCTATGTTTTGGTGTTCCACAAGGTTCTGTTCTTCGACCTGTTCTCTTCATTCTATACACTCAGCCGCTCTCAAGTGTCATAGATAGTCATCCAGTGTCTCACCAATTGTACGCTGATGACACCCAAATATACAAATCGAGCCACCCAACGGAAGTTGATGCTACCATCCAAGGTGTAGAGAGGTGCATTTCCGATGTGAAATCATGGATGACATGTAACAAGCTGCAGATGAATGATGATAAAACTGAAGCCATTCTGATTACAACACAAAGACTTTCTCATTCACATCCTTTACCTCAAACAATAAATATCAGCAACACCAACATTAAATTCACACAGTCAGTACGAAACCTAGATGTTACTCTAGACAGTACTCTCTCACTGCACCAACATGTCATGAACATATGCAAGGCTGCATATCTTGAGCTGAGACGCATCAGCTCCATTCGCAATTATCTTTCAGTTGATGCCACTAAAACACTTGTGTGTTCCTTAGTACTTTCAAGACTGGACTATTGTAACTCAGTTCTATCTGGTTCGTCTCAGTATCTACTCCAGAAACTTCAAAAGGTTCAAAACACAGCTGCTCGGATCATTCTTAGAGTACCACGAACAGAGCACACCTCCCCCCCTGCTCTGTACCCTACACTATCTACCCATTAGATCCAGAATCAAACACAAAATTTGTTCTCTGTGCTGCGTTTCATTGACTGACTCCAGTCCAACATACCTATCTCACCTCACAAATGTGTACACACCAGCAAGATACTTACGCTCCTCTTCCGACACTCGTATTCTCATTATTCCCACTATCAAAATGAAGTCATACGGACAACGTTCTTTTGCATACCAGGGCCCAGCAACGTGGAACGAATTGCCCACTGAACTTAGACACAGAGACACAGTGATCTCATTCAAGAGCGCTCTTAAAACTCACCTATTTCGACTGCAAGAATAGACATAAAGACTTAATAATGTTTCCGTACCTTAACTATTTTCAGCATGTTTTTGTTTTCTAATTTCATGGTGTTTGTTTTTCGTAATCATATCATTATATATGTTTTTAGGTGTTATCTAATGTTGTAAAGCGCTTAGAGCTTCTAAAGATTAGGCGCTATACAAAGTCCTCATTATTATTGTTATTATATGAGCAACGATTCGAAGACAAATATGTAAAATCAACAGTCAAAAGGAGGAGAGGCTAATGTCGCCATTGATTCTATTGTATACATATTCTCATGCTTGAAGCAGGCTGACTATATCTGTCATTATGTTAAAGTAAATTCAATTTCCTAAATACTGCACGAGATTAATTGAAATTATTAGCAATTTTAGCTTTGTTTATGGAGACATAGAGAAGTAAATAAAGCACAATTGTAGATGCAGCATAAGCACTTTTTCTGCATGATTTGCCAACTGACTTGCACTTACTTTCTTCATAAATTACTTCATATTTCGTAAAAGTAAATCATATTTAATATAATTTAAAAGCGAAGAAACATTTCTGTAAACTGCATAACATTGATAAAATCTCATCATGGTCTAAATAGGAACAAAACTATTACGTAACATAAACCTCTTTTTGGCAACTGCCAAATATATACTAATAGCTCTATTCTCTGCATTTCTTCATATTCTATTAAATCAACTCATATTTGATATCACTGAAAAGCAATATAAACTTTCTGGAAAGTTAATAGAATTTTAAGGCCGAACTTAAGGTCGAGACATGAGTACAAAATTTTATCTTTGAAATAATTTGAACAACAGTTTTGTCGCAACTGTCATACACATATCAACTGCCCATGTTTATGCATTTATTTTGTTCTATTAAGCTAGGTCATATTTTGCTAAATAATATTCTGGAAGCTCATTTTACATGCATTTATGGACTACAAATTGGCAATAATTATATAATTTGATATAATCCATGTTTCCGTTCTCTAGTGATTGATACATATATAGCAATTACTCTATGATATGTATTTCTTAATTTTGATATGCAGTTAGGTCATGTTTGGTATCATTTAAAAGCCGAATAACGGTTATGCAGACAGAACTTTCAAAGTAGCAAATTTAAGATTTAAGGGCAGTATCCAGCGTCTGAACTTAGACACAAAAAAACTTTTTTGAAATAACCTGAACGTTGTTACTACCTATTTGCTCTCAAACATTTAAATTGTCACGCTTAATGAAGTCTTATCATTCACTCGTCGAATTTGACTTTATTTAATTTAAATCATGTATGAATTGTCTGCAAACGTTTCAGTTCTTCTAAGATCTTATCATTGATTTGAAACATGGCTTGATGGCAAAATCATGCTTAACACTCATAACAACACAATCAAGGCAGATGTTTTCAATCCCAGTTTTCTCTTTCTTAACGTGAACAAGTGCTTCTAGATGTTTTCTTAACCATAAATTTAATAACTTTTAGATGAAATGTTATTTTATTGTAATGAATTTCGTTTAGGTAGGTCTCCATTAAGAACTTTAATGTTCATGATAAGAGGAGAACTTTTCTAAAGCAATATATTTTCTCTCTATCTAAGTCTATAGCTGTTCTCAGTTTGTTTGTCATATTCTCGGTTCAGGACGATCTTAGCTCGAAGGTATCCAAACTTTCTATTATACAATTATTATAATGATGCCTCAGAGCGACACAATTTTAATGGCATGGACCTGTGTTGCTATAACTGCGCCACATGAGCATTATCTGTGCATACGATGCTGCTTAGTTGTCTACACAATTTGATAAAGTATAAATATTCAAATATTGCAAGTAAACATAAACGTGCGCAATGTGACATCGGTAGGGTAGTTAACTCATTAACCAGATGTGTATATTGCCGACTCACATGCCACCGCCCAACAGTAGACAAACACTTATCTGAATACTCTCCGTGTCGATTCCATCGTTTGCATATGACAAGAAAGTGGCGCGATATACCATGCGGTATATATGTCTCCATTTTGGTTGAAGCTACTCGTACAAAGCCTCAGTCAATGCTTTCAAGTCACTAGGTAGATACACCTAGCAAAGCTTTAGGGATGATTGAATAAGCATAGTTAGTCCCCTTTAATTATATCGAAAACCAACATTATTTGACACGACTGTCGCTAAATTTATCTTTCAAGAAATATATCGGGTAGCTTCCTTTAAACCCGTGTTATATATATATATATATATATATATATATATATATATATATATATATATATATATATATATATATATATATAGTTTGACCATGACCATATTCATTTTGACCATCCTGCTATACATTATGGCATTAAGGTTGTTGACTTCCGTACACCAAATTAACAGGTATGGACACCAACCAAATCCCATCACATTTACAATATTTACGACATATGTATAAATGTAAGCATATTTTCCATTTGTACCTAATTATATGACATTATATGTAATTTATAAACATGTGTAATACATTTTTCTTGGTATATCTTCTATTCTCTTTAAAAATAAAATTAAGGCTTTGGAGTTTATTTTTTTATGTCTTCTTTTTATTTTCCGGTCTTTTTTTTAGGAATATATGGCAATCCTTGTAACACAAAAATAAATTTAAAAAAAGACGTCCAGCTTTGCTTGTTTTGTCGTCAAAAAAGTCAAGTTATTTTAATTTATATTCCTAGCATAATTTGCAAAATGTAAAGCTAGTAAAACTGAACTGCTATCTTATTGCTGTTTAGGTAAATTTAATGATACATCCCTCGGCTTCGAGCGATGATATTCTTCACCTGTACAATGCTTTAGTTGAATCTTTTTAGGCATGTTAGCTTTTCTTGCCTGTAATTCTATAAATATATAAATCTTTTTATTTTTAATTTTGTACTATCTAAATTGTTGTCTGTAAATACTTTTTCTTTGTAAAATGTCAAAAGATTCTTCCCCTCTTTCAGGAATAACAAGGATTGAATAGAAGATGTAATCAAGAGCAATTTAATAAAAGTTTTGATTGCTTCGTAACACAAAAAGAAAAAAAAGGCCTTGCTAGTAGTTATTTGTGAAGTTTATACAGTTACGTTTAAACTTCATTTAAATCTTGATTCAAGTGAAACACTTTTATAATCTATTTTGATTATTCATATATAATTTGTATTCCTTATTTTTCTCTTCAATTCTTCTTTGCATAATACATTAATTTTGACCATTTACAGAAGTGTATGTCATTATATGATCATTTCTGTACATGTTCTGTACAATGACTTAATTTTGATCATTTACAAAACTACTCACATACATAACATATATGCCCTTCTATACAGGTGTATGCCATTATTTGATCATTTTTATAAATTGTCAGTATATAATCTATTAATTTTGGCCATTTTCATATATTGTCTGTAAATAATCCATTGATTTTGATCATTTGTCTTGTATATTTTCTGTTTAAAAACAACAGCAACGAAAAACCATTAGTTTTATTAATTTGCATACATTCTCATGTACATAAGAAGTATGCATTTCCATACAAGTGTGTCATTATATGATAATATTTGCAACTTTTTCTGTAAATAATACTTACATTTTGATGACCTGTGTAAATTTTCTGTAAATAATACGTTAGTTTGCTCATTTTTATAAAATGTCTGTAAAAAGCACTAATCTTGATCATTAACGAAAGTGCTTATACACGTACATGAAGTGTATGCTCTTCCATACAAGTGTATTTCATAGTGCGACAATTTTTTCAAATTTTCTGTAAATAATACATTAATCTTTTATATCAAGTTCCTGTAACTAATACATTCATTTCGATCATTATTGTAAATTTTCTGTAAATTTTCTTTAAATAATACAATAATTTTGACCATTGTTCTAAATTATTTATGGAAGAATTGTATCACAAACATATAACATCCTTCTGAGCACATAATCTCAAATGCGTTATTAAAACATTTCTGCAAATAATACATTTAATAAAAAATAATATTGTTCTGTAAATAATACATTATGTTTGTCATTTTTTAAAATTGTTTTTGTAAATACTAACATTATAGTCCCTTTCAAGTATAATTCTCCTGCTAGACATTGTTAATAATTGTTTTGTAAAAAATACATTACTCTTGAAATTTTCGTAACATTTCTGTAAATAATGCATTAATTCTAGCATTAAAGATTCCTCCTGTACTTCTATACAAATGTTCTCACATACATAACATGTATGCCCGTTAATACTAAATTAATGCTATTATATTATCCTTTCATACAAATAACACCTCATTCTTAAAACGTATGATATATTTCTCCTTGAAAATTTAAAAAAGAAAAAGCATGCCCTCAGCACGATTTTTTTAAGCTAATGAAGCTAATGACTGTACCCCTAATACGTTATATGCTAGTTATATAGCATATAAGTATCATATTGTTTTTCTTACTGTTAGTATTCCATCGTGCATATTATACAAATAAGTTATAGCTACTCGGATGAAAACAACGTTCCTCTATGATTTACACCGAGCAAAAATATCGAATGAGAAAACAATGTTTTTATGCTCATCTTACTGTCACATTTTCATTACTAGATTTAGCATCAAGTTACATATAATAGTAAAAAAAAAATGAAAATGTATCTTCCTTGACCGTTCAGGAAAGAATTATCTAGGGCAAAAGAGCATTAGGTTTTTGAATCGTAAATTCCAAGACGGCTGATTGAAGAAAAAAGAAAGAAAGAAAAAGAAACGTAGACAAGATAATACAGAATTCATTATTTTTAATTCTAGAAAATTATTTTGTGTCATTAAAAGTTTTTTTTTTACTGTGATTTGTAGTCTGGAATCGATAGATTTTTAACAGTAATAAACGTTTAATTACAAGTTCAACGAGAATGTCTACTCTTCGCTATATAGGTGCAACATTTCAAAACTGGACAGTAATTTTTCAGATTTTTTTTACGAGTAAGACGGTAAGATACACGCAAATTTCATTTTGCGAAACTTTTCAAAGATGACTGATTTTTTTAATGTTATATTTGGGGGAGGGGATTGGCCATCCTTTAGCCATTAGAGGAAAGGGAGGTAACTCTTAACTCATTTAATTCCTTCCTGATGATATTTTTGTTTTTATTTATTTCTATATTATGGTTTACCCCCTCCTCAAGTAAGGTGGGGATTGCGGGGATGGAAAATTCCTTTTCCCCTCCGGGAAGGGGAAAAAGAAGGTTTTTTTTTTCTCTGTTAATCTCTTAATCAAAACAAATAGTCTTTCTTCCTTCAATCCCTTAGATGATACCGGGAGGTAACTCTTTCTTCCTTTTCTCCCTTAATCAAAACAAAAACATATTTTTTATTTATTTAGTTTGCCAAGTGAAAAAGAAAGTTATGAAAAAATGTTTGTTGTTATTATTTGTTTTTATTTATTTTTCAAGAAATAAAACAGAGTATAAAATGGAATACAAATTTGATTTTTAAAACAAAATGTGGAAAAAAGGAAAAAAATGTTTGATAGGCAGAGTAGAAAAATGATAACCATTCTAACAGTCAACTTCTACTGTTGATGCCATTTTATAAAAATTGACTTTCAATCTTGACGCAAGTTATACTTAATCATAATAGCCGAGGATTTTAAATATGCAACTTATGTCCAAAAGATAAGGACCGAACATTTGGTCAAAAATACATTAGACTTACACGAAAGACAGGTATTTCAACCAAAAATAGTGAGTATATTGAAGTTCGATCTAATATGTATCATCAGGTGTTAGCTTACTAAGTGCATTGTCAAAAAAAACAAAAAAAAAACATACAAGACTTTATTTATTTATTTATTTAATCCCTTAGATAAATTTATTTGTCAATATACTGTCCGTCGTTATTAGAATCCATAGGTAGTAGTAACATAATGGACTGTCTCCGGTGACCTCATTAGCGTTGTCGGCGTCAGCTGTGTATTTCATATGATCAGGACGGTCGCTTGTGTCTTTGTCGAAGATCACAGACGGGCCAGCGGACGTTGCGTAATCGTCATTGTAACGGGCGAGTCCGAGAAATGTTGTAGCGACGTCGACGTTGTCGAGAATTGCTTCGATTTCCTTTACATCGCTAACATATCGTGCGCTGCTGAACAATGTCATTATGCCGTTGTTGACATATTCATTGTTGTCGTTGGCGCCATATGGATTCGTGTTGGCTTGTACAAGCTTTCCTTGGACTTCTAAGAATGCTTCACATGGAAGAAAATACCGAGATGTGTCATGCACCTGAAATTGTATTGGGCCTTGCTTGTCTGGATCACTAGCCTCGTACGCGTAATATTGGTAATTTGTAATGCTTATCTCTCGCAACGCAGGCTCGTCCTTGTCCCACGCAGGATCGGATACATCTTTGAACTGAGCCATGGTGAAACTTTACTTTCTACTTACACATTATCGGTTTGTCTAATACTTTTTGTGGCCCATCCACAACCATAATCCGGTCCCCATTGCTAGATTTGCAACCATGGAATCTGTATTTGCAAACATTCGGGGCGATCCCGAACAATATGTAACCCGTCACCGCGATACTTCATGAACTTGAACTGTAAATGCCGCTGATGGTGTCACAGGTTGAATTAACTTGAATCGTCGGGGTAATTCTGACAATGTTTGGCGATATATTTTAACGGGTTTTGTTGGGTCCTGCACTCAGAATTCGTTGTGCACGTGAATCTTATTAATATCTTCGGGACAACAGAGAACTGTTCTCAGCGACGACTTTCCTGTCCGATATCAACCTCGTACTGTGGAGATTCAACCTAAGTGGCAGAGCTGAGTGTGGGCTCATGCACGCGTATGCAGATTTTAGAATCGCGCTTGGTCTGGAACGAAATTATTCGTCGGATCTCATCATTGATTGATTCAGTCTCGTACGCGCCTGTGAGTAGTTCAACAACCTTCCAGGTACCTTCTCGACCGCTTCCCGACGAGAACACAAGCGAGTTATTTATGTTCAAGCCCCCAAATGGCATTGATCGATTATTAGGCCAACTAAGATAAACGCGAAACAACGCTAATGCGATCTCGAGTGAGCGGGATTGTTCCGTGTAGTTGGCGTTGGAAAAACAAAGTTGAATTCCGATTTCGTTGCCGAGATTGTAATCATCGTGGTGACCCTCGGGGTTGTATTTGCACCGACATTTATTTCGCGAACAATGTGAAGCGCGTCAGAACTCATCATCGGTGTTGTATACATCTTCAATGTCTTCAATAAGTTCGTGTATTAACGCGAAAAACATCTCCGGGTCCACGATATGGTCGGTGAGCAACCGCTGACAAATCGTTGTCTCCTCATTAACGATTTCTGACGCGTTGTTACTGGTTCGAACCAACCCCCTCGTGAACCCGCTGCGGGTCTGCGGTTGCGCAATTAACAATGGGCAAACCTTGCATCTTGCTGATACCCTCGCCAAAGAATTCTTTTGGATCCGGTCTCTCAACAACTTCTTCGTGAAACAGTTGTATCTCGCAATGACGTTTGATATATTTTTTAGTTCGCCGATAAAAAAAAATTTCCACTCGTTGCCTGTTGCCGCACTCTTATTAAACCTATCTCGATATGTTACAATATCGTCGCTGGGCGATTTAGTCAACATCAGGGATTTAAATTTTTCTTGCACGACATCACGTGATAACTTTTCTCGCTTTTTATTATATTCTTCGCCAAGGTTTGGTCGTGCTTGCTCGGACACGATCCCTAACCGGGTTAATTATTGAAGGTGTTCCGGATACATATTTGAAATATTATACAGCATCTTATGAGCCTCTTTGACAAATCAATACGATCAATTCAAGCTATACAGCGATTTAATCTTTTCTGTGACGCTATAAACGCACCATTGGTCGGGAAAAATAATTTCCACATTAGACACAGACACAAATTCTTTCATAATACTGTATGCGTCAAACTGTTTTTTATGTGGACACTTCTCTGACCTCCTAGTATGATTACCTAGTAGGCCTTTGAGGTGACCCGGATGTGATCGAAAGTTTTTAAAGGGTTTTTATGTTTGCATGTCTTCCACCCGGATCTGTACTTGTGGGTATGTTTCAGAAACAAATCAAAAAGAATTTTGAGGAAAAGAAAATATTTAGGTATTTTTGATTCAGTTTGTTTTGCTTATTTTTTTTATTTTTTTATTTTTTTTTTTTGGTTTTGAAAGGGGCGTACTTGTTAAGATTCCCGTTTCCAGGCTTCCATTCGTTCCGTCCCCGGTATAATTTTGTATGAATGGGTTTGAATAGGGATGCTTTTTTATGATAGCGAGGTAGAGGTGAAGCATTTCTATCTTGTGATGGATGCGGTTGGGGTCACCATGACAACCATCTCCCCTAATGGGAGTGGTATGCCCTTCCGCTTCCGTTCATGTGGCTATACTCTGTTCCTCCCCAACCTCGTATAGTCATGGTCACGCATATAAAGAAAAAATATGGTATTAGATTGTATTATTGAGTTTGAATAAGGGGTGTTTTTTCTTATGATAACGAGGTAGGGAGTGAAACATTTCTAGCTTGTGACGGAGGCGGTGGGAGTCAATCTGCCAACTAACTCCCCTAATGGGAGTGGTATGCAAATCAACCTCCGTTTAAGTGGCTGTACTCTGTTCCTCCCCAGTCTCATATAGTCATGGTCATAGGACCTTACATTTTCGTGTCTTTAAATTCAAAATTGATATTAATATTATCAATATGGTGGTCTACAAGAGAGATCCAGGTGCGATGCAAGAGAAGAAAAAAAAGAGTGTTTGTGTGTTCTCCGTTTTTGTTGGAAAAAGGATCAGGAAAAAGTAAAAGGATGAACTCGCAATTGTTAGTATTATTGTTTCCTTTCCCCTTTTGTGTTTTGGTTTCGCTATGTTGATGCTTTGTTATTCCCTTGATATCGTAAACTCTGGATGTGATCCGGACTACCTTGCGTGACCCATGATAGCACGGGCATCACATCGTCCTCATTTCCAACTTAATGGACATAACCCTGGTTTTATGTTTGCTTCCTTATTGTTTCCTATGTATATGTTAATCTATGTTAGCTACTGCTAATTATTATCGTATTGTTTTTTAGTTTATTATTCTTTAGAGTAATCCTCTCTCTCTCTTTCTCTCTCTCTCTCTCTCTCTCTCTCTCTCTCTCTCTCTCTCTCTCTCTCTCTCTCTCTCTCTCTCTCTTCCTATAAGTACAGAGGCAGCCATGATTATTAGATTAGTGTTTATACATACCATTTTTCTTTGTGCAGTATTCATTATTAGAATTATTTTTACTAATCTTGAGTATCCCACATCCTGTCATGGTATTTACTATGTACTCTAATAATTTCATATATATATATATATATATATATATATATATATATATATATATATATATATATATATATATATATATATTCATTTTTTGGTATTAGTATATAGTAAATCTATTGTATTAGTTTAATTCTTTCTATTTCTACTTCCTTCACTCTATTATTACATGATCTTTTTAGTTATATATTCCTTTTATCCACAGTGGGCATCTCCCTTTTGCTTTAAACCTCGTTGCTCTTTAAATTTCCTAGAATTACTATCCATTATTTTAACATTTAAATCTGTTATTTTTTTTTAAATAATATATCATTTCTCATGTTACTGAGACATAATAGATTTTCATTTTCACATTTATCATCTCTATTGATAATGTCCACTATTATTTCATCTTTTTCTTTTTCGTACATTTTGTATTCTAAGATTAAGTGTTATTTTGTGAAGTGTCCATTTAAACAGTCAAAACAAATTGGTATGAATGGAAGAATATTTTTCCTTTTTGCTACTTCTCCAGTTAACCATGATTTATTTAAGTATATGTATACATTTTTTTATATATTTTGTTTTTTATTTTTTGTCTCACCCATAGTTTACATATTTCTAGCCAACTGAATTGTGTCATTTTTTATTCTATTGTGTTTTTCTCCTTATGTTGAATATTCCTTGCTCCTATGTTGTTCTCCATATTTCTTTATTTTCTCTAAATCTTAAAATCAACTCTTTACATTTCCTATGAATTGTAGGTACTTCAATAGTTTTTGACAGTCTATTATTATGGTAATTATCCGGTTTAATTTTTAGATTGTAACCATACCAAAATATGTGTAGTTTCGCCAATGGGAAGTCAGTATTTTCTTCTAGCTTATTTATTCGATTTAAAAATATTGCATCTGCCTTAACTTTTTAATTTGGCACATTAAATCATCCATGTTCTTTTTATTTTATAAGTGTTTATTTTTTTATGTAATGCATTCCATCCTAAAAGAAATCTATCAATATTTGCTCCACTTCATTTAACATTTCATGCGATCAAGTTGTAGTGTTTAAAACACAATAACTGACTATATATATATATATATATATATATATATATATATATATATATATATATATATATATATATATATGTGTGTGTGTGTGTGTGTGTGTTAGTTTATTATATGTATTTTATCTACCTTACTCAAATTTTTTGGTTTTACCATACATTTGTGTTGGATTTAATTTTAGTTAATGCATGTTGATAGTTTTTTTTTTCTTTTTTTTTTTTTCTTCTTCTTGTGACTTTGATGCCTAGAGCTTTCACATTAGCTTTTATATATTCAGGTGCGAGGACTTGATGAATCCCTGTCCAATTCCCTTTTTGAAGTATTTATGTTTTGGAATGGTTGATATTTGATCCTGAGAGTTCATTAAATGATTCATATTCTTTCTGCAAATGTAAAAATGAAGATTTGTCCTTGATGAAGTTTGTGCAATCGTACGCATCTTGTACCATCTTGTCTTCTTCTGCTCTATTTGGAATACTATTACCAGTGATATATTTGTTATTTCTTGTTTTAACGCTTAAGACTTATATTGCGATAACATATAAGAGCACTGAGTGTGAAGATCCTTGTCTAACTGACCGTTCTGTTTTAAATGGTTTGTATAAGATCCATTTAATTTTACTTTAGAAATCCGAATTTCATAAGAATTAATTGTATATAGTTTTGTTCCATTCTATCAAAGGCCTTTTCTTGACCTGTTAAAATCATCGCATCCTTTTTACTGATATGGCTTCTAATGGCATTATGTAATAATCCACTACAGTTATCTAATAGTGAATCAGTTATACATTGTTGGCCTATCTGATTCCGTGAGGCGTATCATAATGGTATGTATGAGACCACGCTTACCTATCACGACTCGCCAAACCGTGAACCTCTGACGCGGCTTTAACGCGAGCTTGAGAAGCAGATGCACGCGAGTGTAAAAAAACTCCAGTGGGGATAAGATATGGCGAATTAAAAGAGTTCTGGGCTGGAGAGTCGTGACAAGTAAGTGTTGTCTCAAACGCCCATTATGATACTACATAGGTTCAGTGATAATCTTGTGTACGTATATTCATATTTTTTATTTTTTATATACAGCAAGATGTCAGAATCCAGATTTTGCTGTGTGTTTCTTCTAGTAACTTTATTGACAGAACCATCTTCAAGTATGTAATGCAACTATATATTTTGATAGTATTTAATATATATATATATATATATATATATATATATATATATATATATATATATATATATATATATATATATATTGTGTAAAATATATTCTCTCTCTTCTTGTAGTGAAGCCTTCACTGTGAAACATTTTGTGATAGATTGTTTCGATCTCCAACCTACACGCGATCGTTACTATAATGTGTTGATACAGTAAACGTACCTTGCATTTTAAATAATTTGAAAGAAGTAAACATCTATTCAAAAATCTAACTTCTGAACTATCTCTGAATATTTTTAGAATATATGTACAGTCGTTCATCCTAAGTACCTTTACTCATATTCATAGACACACCATTTACATTACCCGTTGATAGATAAACTTCTTATATTACCCTCACCATCTTTTAGATTTTAATTGTTTGACTCTATTATCGCTGGTCGATAATTAACCTTTAAACATTTGTGAATTATTCATCATACAACCTTTTCTATGGCGCTAAATAGCCTCATAATGCTGGTGCGCCGTTCAACCACAATCAATCAATCATCTCTATCTTTCTCTCTCTCTCTCTCTCTCTCTCTCTCTCTCTCTCTCTCTCTCTATCTCTCTCTCTTATCCTAGGTCGACTCCCCTATAACACATACAACTCTAAGTCCAAGAAAAACACTCTGTTATGCTGAAATAATTGCTTATCAAAATGAATATCATGTATAACCACAGCTCATGTATTTAAGTTCATGAAAGAAGTTAAGTGTGTAGGTATTCCGAGAATCATTAATTATGTTGACGGCACAAGCAAACAACGGTTCAATAAAATAAAAGCAAATACACACACACACACACACACACACACACACACACACACACACACACATAGAAACACAAAATTGAAAACCACATAAAGGAAAATAAATCGAAGCTGGAAAAATATTTACGTAATATTAAAGACAAAGAAGGAAACAATAAGTGTTTATCAATAGCCTAATTTCATGTATTATTCAATTATTATTATTATTATTATTATTATTATTATTATTATTATTATTATTCATGGCTAAAAGACTAACTACTTTTGTCGGATACATTATACATACTCTTCGATTTCAGGAGGAGGTACAGGAACTTTTTTAAAATATGTTTGCCTAGAGGATTCCGTTCCGTTGTTTCGAAACGTATCATTGACCAACTTCACCAATATGTCCCTTAGTATAAATGATCGCATTATTGCCAGGTGGTATATGAAGGCTTCTAGCCCACACCCACATTATTCGCCTCAACGAGGATACGAGGAAAAACTGTATCTTGATACAAAAGGAACAATATGGATGCGAAATGTTCAAAAATCTGACCAAGCGAAATATACCCTCTCTATGTTAAAAGTAGATAAAATGACTTATGAAGTCATGGAAGTGGAAATAATTGTACCAGGTGAGTATTCAATTATCATGGATGTGGAAATAATTGTACTGGGTGAGTATTCAATCATCCGTCACGGAACACAGCCCTTGATCATGTAATCTTCCATTTGTGCTGCTAATATATCATAAATACTCTTGAATTTCCGCAGCTAGTATCGACGAACCTCGTTGCGGAGGTAGGCATTAACTTCAACTGCTTTCCCTGGAATTCTGTTATTACAGTTATATTCTAGCAGATCAACATCCCTCAGATTCTCTCTGTTTACACTCTGTACCGTTTTTATCCTGGATTTGTTCTCCTATATGTTTACTTGTTTATATGCTGCTCTAGAATTATTTTTTGCTCTCTGTTTGTCTGGCATGGCAATGCAGTAGTTATTTACTCCACTGTGCTTTGGCTCTCGATGCCGATTGTTAATCTAGGACTGCTTGGTCTATTTGAACAGTCATATCCTGTCTTCATACCTAATAAATAACTTGATGTTTAAATGATATATGTTTCTGACGCATGCTGTTGTATTAACCGCCCGTTGTGCATCTTGATGAAGGGTTCAAGCCTACTTCTATTTCCTCTTTTTTATTGATTCTTCTCTGCAACCTATCTTTCACGGTGTAGGGCCATTCTTCTTGTTTGCGGTCCAGTTGAACAGGTTACAGGTCAAAGTCTGGTTTACTACCAAGTTATATTATGCAAAAGCTTAAATTTCCGATACAGGAGTTATCTATAAATGTGTTTGTCTCGGTGATTCTGTTAAATGTTTTACAAGAACTACAGTTGCCAGTCGCAGTACAAAATGTTCACTTTACTTCAATTGTACGTTGATTGCTGTCTGGTACACAACTAAAAGGCTTTCTCTGACGTAATGCCGTTCAACAAAGATACGGAGAAAAGGTGTTTCCTAACGAAAATGGAAATATATAGATACGAATCTTTGCTCGTTCTGACGAAGCAAAATATATAACATATATATAGGTCATTTCATAACAAACTGATCTAATGAGTGAGTATTCAGATATGTTACTGTAGTCCCGACATTTTACATTGTTACTGTAGTATACCGATGTTAATTCCAAGATTTAATCGTTTTCATGTTTAATTTTTATGTTTGGAAGTATTGTCCATTCGCATTTAAGAAAGAACTCGGCAGGCAAACTAACAATGGTTTTTGTTTCTTGTGCATAATCACAGTGCAAACGTAGATAGTCGTAATGTATGTTTATGCAAAGAACTTTTGCATGTCAATATTAATATTGACCAATCCCAAGGTATTAATATATTATATGAATAACTTCATAATTATAATAACTTCATAATTATATGAAAGAAATTAATCATCCCCCAAAAGGATGGAACAATGTGAGTGTTAATTTCCTCTTGCCTGAAGAGTTGGGTCACCCGCACCTCGATCACATTCATTTGAGCTTGTTACATCATTTATGGGATATAAGCGTACGTGTTCGATTTCTTCTTGGAACGAATTATATATATATATATATATATATATATATATATATATATATATATATATATATATATATATATATATATATAAGTGTGTGTGTGTTTGTGTGTGTGTGTATGTTACGAGATTCTTAACATTGAAATCTGAAGAGTGTTCTCCTTTCACTGATACATATTTAGTTTATCTTCCTCAGTGCCACCAAGTGTACACTGCAAACCCACAGTTGAACGTGTGAATACACATTTGATTGCTTTTCTCGAAGTCGATGATTGTGGCAGACCTGCAGCGTCAATATATTGGCTTGGAAATCTCTCGACTAAGGTAATGTAGGCCACAGGCCCCAATTACATAATATACGTAACATTAACAAATAATATGCACGTGTGTGAAATTGAAAAGTTATGCATAAACATATAATGTACTATATCATTATTATTCATCAGAGGTTACATTACAATATTCTTGCAACTTCCTATCTATGTTTAAGAGTGTTGAATAAATTTTACATTTACTCTACTTTGCAGTGCAGATAAACAAACAGTAACAAACACGTGAATGAGATAGAGAGCAAAAGAAGAATCCTGGAGTGCGTTTCTATGCTTAAGTGCATATAATTAAAATGTACATATTGAGAACAATGTCCGTTTATTTCTACTTTGCAGGGTGGATAAAAACTTATTCTCTGAAGAGTTTACCTAAAGATAGGTTCGGTACATACACTTTACGAAGCAATTCAAAAGCTCTACACTCGAAAACAAAGTGGTATTCCGATTCAATATAACTTGTACAGAAGAGACATATTCTTTCGTGGTGGAGTATGATCGTATCTAGCCATATTGACCCTGACACTCAGATAACTACCTCTAAGCTTGGAAAATAAGCTACTATACAACGGGTTTTCTATAATATCTAGATATGGTTTTCGGCTAAAGGCTAACTCAATTAGTTTGGACACTCTTAATCTATCCAATTCATACATTTTCGCATTCCAGGACTTTATGTTAATACCAATACATGTTTGCTTGAACAATTGCATACATATTAGTTCATCTTCTACACCATGGTTTTTCCAAACCTCTCCAAAACCATAAGAAATTAGTATATATTTGATATCATGAAACCATACCTTATTACTTGCTGATTGCAACCATCATAGTTGCATATTAAACAAATTCTTGGACGTCTACTGTTGGACATTTTTAGTATTTTCAGCAAGTAGTTTCATGGCGTCATAATGTAGGCCGATTTAAGACAACTTCTCGTTCATTACCCGAGGTACGTTTAAATACATATTTACAGAAGTTTGCATGTACTTTTTCAATATCAAATGCATTACTAAAGACCCACATTTCAGCTCCATAGAATAGAATAGGCAGTATATGTTAATATGAAACATTTTAAACGTTATGTCCAATGATAATTTTCATAACCTAAGCAACTTGCGTTTGACTGAGAATACTACCTAATATGTGTGTTCAGACATGACCTTTTAGACAATTATACCAAACAGCACGTGAAGTGAATGCCAGCCCTAGCTATTTATATTATGAAGGTACTTGTAATTTGTGATTCCCGAAATACCATTTTTCTTGCTTCTGTAAGTAGCCTCCTTGGCAGAAAACCACAACATTTGTTTTGTCTAAATTAACATTTAATCCCATTCATCGCAGTAAGATTCAAGTCGATAAAGTAAGCGCTGCATCTCAATTGATGTTTCAGAAAATATAACTAAATCATATAACGTATCACATATAAATAGCCATGACTCCAGTTTAAGGTACCAACGGAGGAAAATAGAGCTAAAGTATGGAATAACTTGTTGCATATCTAACATCTGATAGCTTTAGAAGACCAAGATATAAAGTATATCAAGACGGTTAGCATTTAAAAGAACAAACAAAGAATGAAAAACGGCAATATTTGTGCAAGGTGTTCTGCCTAATTTAAATAGGAACTTTTTAAAATTTGATAGGTGATTTGATAGGTGATGTTTGTTCACAAAGTGAAAGACATAAAGGAAGAGAATATGGAGGAATTATTATACAAGCAAAAACTGTCGCTCTATGACAAACAAGATTACTTATAAAAGTCTAAAACAATTCTAAAACAAGGAAATGGACCATATAATGTAAATGATAGTGAAATGGAAATGATGTTGTGATTCTTGTAACAGATGAGAACCCTCTTAAAATAAGGCGTCGCTAATATAAATTGATGGTACAACACTGGCTACTCAAGACTTGAAGGAACAACCTGAGAATAAAATAAAATCAATGTTCTTAAGGAACAGGCATGCTGAATTTTTGCACAATTGAGTTACACCGTTGCAACAATCCGGCTGTAATGGAAATAATAAATTAGATGGCAAAACAATGTAAATTATCGGCAATATCAGAAATAATGGATATTTCTGCTGAGAATTTTGCAATCAAACTATGGTGCTTATGGGGAAGAACTTCATATATAATGCCGAGGAAAATAGGTTTAGTATTTTGCTGGTTGATTCCTGTAGTTAGTGTCACTTTGTGAAGAAATTAAACGAATTTAAATTAAGTTTTTTGTCAATCCTTTGTACAGTGTGCATTTACTATTTAATAAATGTTTAATGAATACTTAACATCATGTCTAATTAAAATGAAATTCTTTGTCGTAAACGTTTATATATGCTGGTTTTAAAATTCTGTAGTGATTTAGAAAATGGTATACTTATAATTCAGTAAAATCATATAGACATTTCTTAAATAAAATATTACCTTTCATAAATGTCAACAAAATTTGTTAATGCATATAAGTTCACAGCACAAATCCCATTGTTTATCAAACGTTTCAACGAGAAAGGTACCAATATTCGATTCATTTTGAACTTACTAATTGTATTTATGTTATCCCACCTACACCTGTAACTTGCGCCTTCGGCTAAGGAAAGGTATACCTTTTGGATAATCTGTATACTTCCGTTAACATGTTTATTTCAGCGCTAAACAGAACTAATAATGTGAGATTTAAATCGCTTTATGAATCTAATGAACATAATGTTTTAATTTGTTCCCCAATCTCTAATGCAATCTTATCCTGTACCATAATGAATATGTTGTCTAAAACTCAAACTTGCATTTATAAATTCTGAAAGTGATTTGAAAGCAGGTTATTATATATTACTTTCACTTGTAAAACATGTAAGTTTTTCGGCATGTCATCATCAACAAAACCAGAAATTTCTAAGGTTGCATATATATTTATTTATTTATTAATCTTCAGACGAGTTTCAACTATTTGTATGCACTTTCTGTAAACACGGGTATCATTTATAGCAATATCAAATATATTCGCATACACTTTCGTTAACTGTGGATATAAAACATTATCCTTTTTTTCATTAGGTACATATAATGATTTTATCAATATATGCAATAGTCTGTTATGTAGTTGTTTTGAAGCGTCAAACCAAGAAATTGTAGTTTCAATGCATAATACACCATACGGCAAACCATCGTGTTGCAATTAAGATGTAAATTTAAGGTATAAGTAGTGGTGTGGGGCGAAATAGCCTCAAAACAAAAATGGCGGCCTTAACGGGAATTTAACATGCGGGGGGGCTCTACAGCCTCACAAATATCAGCGTGGGCGATATAGCCTCAAAATTAAGATGGCGGATCGAAAAAAGAAATAAAAAATGGCGTCGAAGAAGAAGAAGAAGAAAAAAAAATGGCGTCGTAGAAGAAAAAAAAAAAAAAAAAATGGCGTCGAAGAAGAAGAAGAAGAAGAAAAAAATGTCGTCGAAGAAGAAGAAGAAGAAGAAGAAAAAAAATGGCGTCGAAGAAGAAGAAGAAGAAGAAAAAAATGGCGTCGAAGAAGAAGAAGAAGAAGAAGAAGAAGAAAAAAAATGGCGTCGAAGAAGAAGAAGAAGAAAAAAAATGGTGTCGAAGAAGAAGAAGAAGAAAAAAATGGTGTCGAAGAAGGCTTCCTGTAGATTTTCAGAGATATTCATCTTCGGTTTGTTGAAGTGTGAATGGTTTGAAACGGTGAAAGGCACTTCTTTATATAGTTGATGCACGGCCGTGAAGGAAAACATCCTTCACAAAAAAATTTACACACAATCACCACAAAACAAACACATCAGCTGACGTGAAGAAAACACATCCCTCTAATATTGCCGATTACGCGACCCTCATGCTCGATTGAAGTTGTACGACGAAACTTTAGAAGTCTTAGACAGCTGACGTGAAGAAAACACATCCCTCTAATATCGCCGATTACGCGACCCTCATGCTCGATTGAAGTTGTACGACGAAGCTTTAGAAGTCTTAGAAGATCGAGTTCTGTACTTTGACACCGACAGTTGTATCTACATTCATCGCCCCGGCTGCCCACATCCTACCATCCAAGGAGATCGTCTAGGAGCCTGGACGGACGAGCACCCTCATGACACCATTCTAAGTTTTGCCAGCGGCGGACCAAAAAATTACGGGTACCGATACCTTGATCAAGAAGACCAACAATTTCACACCGAATGTAAAGTCAAAGGATTGACCCTCAACTATCGAACCAACCAAGTCGTCAATTTTGAAGTTTTGAAAAATGCTTTGCTGTCTGGACAAGTGGAAGACTTTCGAGTGAACACATTAGAACCTCACAGATCGTACGGTTACCTAATCATCAAATCGTCACTCGACCTTTACAAAAAGTGTACCGAATCGTCTACCAGAAACGAGTCAGACTTCCAGACCACAACACTTTACCTTACGGACATGTCAATCTGCGACAGTATAAAAAAGGAATCCCCTGAACAGAAAAGAAGAAGAAGACCACCACTTGTGCCTGCACAAGGACGTGATGGAAAACATGGGGCTTCAGATCTATAGTTGAGAAAAAATGTGAGTGAGCTTAGATCGATAGAAAGATGAGAGAGAGATATTTTCAAAAATTCAATAAAAAACCACACAACACCATTTTTTTCATAAAAAAAACTTTTTAATAACATTATGTTCCTCTTAGTAATAATAAAAAACAATTTCACGTAAGTTCAATTCAGTTGACTTCATTAAGGTTCTTGTCCACAATTTTTTCATAACTTTCTTCAGGACTTTCATGGATAAACTCTAATTTAATAAAATGTCCATTATCATCTTGAATCCACTTACGTTTCTGACAAATTCTGTAAACTGTAAAAATATGTAATCCAAACGATCGGGTGACATCACCAACGGAATCCATTCGACTGTATAATCCAGAAGTCAAGTAGTTAATTTTACAGGCCTCACAAATCCTCTAGTGAGTTGACTCTTCTTTTCGGGCTCTTTTCATCTCGCTTGCAATCTTTTCTGAAACTTCTTTGAAAAGGTCGACTTACAAATTCCAGTGCAGCAATAGTAGATACTTGTTGGATGACAATCAAAATATTGAGTAGCCTTGGTGATACTTTCAAATTGTCTTTCTTCTGGTTCACCAACAAACTGGCACAAGACACTTCTTGATGTTCTAAAAGTCACTCTTCTTTTTTCTGTTTCCTTTGTCACATGCTTATGAAGACACGATCGTTCACTACCAGTCATCACTTGAAGATTTTCAATTCTATCATCAGTCAGTATATCATTCAGATGAACCACTTGACTTTGCCTTGGTAAATTGACTCCATGGATTGCTTCATACACAAATCTTCCTCTATTGGTAAATTTCCTTTTCTTTCCAGCAACTGAAATTTAAATTAATCCCATTGAATTCAAATGTCCTTGGAGCTTCCTTCCAGACTCCATATGATACACATTTCCAAGAATGTCAGCCCCTTATTTGTTAAACACTTTGTGAGTGTACTTAGTTAATTCCATTTCAAATTCTTGACCACTGTACTCTTCCATCTTCACGGTTTGAAAGTTCAATCACAACTAAGGTTTCTAAAGGTACGACTGACTCACTATATATAGGTTTGTTAGGGTCCAACTGAGTCACTTTGAAGTAAAACTTCGAGATGAAACTATCACTCTCCAATGATGAAAGTGGACCAGAAACAAAGAAGAAGCCACGGCAATTTGCTGTCCCCCCTAATACGCCGATAGAAGAAATACTATCTCAAGTCCATGCCACTGATTTTGACGACGAGATGACAGAAACGGAAACTCAGTCACCTGCTACCACTGCCACCAACAACACTGCCACAGCCAGTGACAGCCCCAAGAATCCTGTCCAGGACATATAACAATTGATGACTTATAATCGTGTTTTAACTCTATTATTTATGCAAATTACTAATACGAAGAAATTTACTTATGACATTTATTACTGCTGTGATAGGGGCTTCTGACAATGCTGTGGTTATTTTATCCCATCCTGCATTGGCATATTTTATCAGGTTCATCTAATTGGTTAAAATAGAGTAGAGATGGTACACATGATTTTGATAATACATTTGAAAATCCTGTTCACGATGAACATAACTATGGGCAAAAGTTACGGATGCAATAATTTAAGATCCTGTCATCTGATACTCTGTCTGGTGCGGGATGTGAACTCCTGTATAGACAATATCAGTGACTAAATACAAATAATTTTTAATACAGTTTTATCATAGATGATACACAGTATAAAATAATTAGACCTCATCTAAAATTGATGGAAAAACATTTCATCGCCATAAAGTAGACGGGGGATCAACACAAATGTCTGAACAAGGGAAGTCCAAAAAGGTGTTAGTAGCACTCCCGATAGCTCCAATGGTTACAATAATTAGAAAGTAAGGAAAGAAGTCAATTAATGCCAACAAATGGTAAAACTCTAGACAGACCTTCATAAGTGGGGATAAAACCAACTCTAGAACACAGATGGCCTCCACAAGTTACTGGGCACATAAATATATAAACAACCAGAACATATGAACCCCTTGATTAAGAGGTAAATGAAACATAAACTACAATGTATGTGATTACCATGAATATATTTAATATGGTGATCTCCATTCTGTAGAGATTAGATAATTTTCTCTGAAAGAAGAAATAAAATTCATAGGCTATGTAAGTGCTGCGGAGGTTGACAGTTCTAAGATATTATATATGAACTCAGATATCGAAATATTTTACAAACATATAGAGGACATTAACAAAGATATCAGCAAAGAAGCATATAAAAGCATTAAAGGTTGAATTTTAAGAACTGTTATAAAAAGTTGAATGTGAAACCACACACAAACTTGGATATTTAACAGACTTTGATGTTTTAGGACCAACATTAATAAATTAATTCAAGCGTTAGAGAAACTTTGCCTTTAGTTAGGAGAAAACTGTTTCAATTGTTTTCAATAATACATCTATTACTATGCATAAACCAACTCTTGATATATTAATAGCAACTTTTGTTAAAGACTTAGCAGAAGAATTTGGAGATTTCGTGCTGCTGGCATTGACAAGAGGAAAATGTAGCACTGAGACATTTGCAGATAGGTATGGCATATAGTGCCTACTGTTCATTAGAGTTATCTAAAAATGGAATAGAAGCAGCTTAATCTGGTGTCATTGGGAGTTCAATAAGATAAGAGTATAGGACTGCTGAACAGGCTGTGACAGTTTTAGCTATTATCTAGTTGTATTTTTTCTAGCATTTGTTGGTCCGTTGTTTACATATTTGGTCATAGGTTTAGTTACAGCATAATAGGTTTGTGGTTTTATGGGTTTAACGACATTTTTCAGCACATGATAGTCTATACATGGCGGCCAGTATATCTGGTGGAGGAAGAACCCGGGAAAATCCCGGGAAGAACCACCGACCCACGGGAAACTACTGGCAAGCTTTCTCACATAACCACATTGGCCAAGCCCAAGACCACATTGGCCGAGTCCAAGACTCGAACCCACGCGGACAGAGGTTAGATGGCAGTGATCGGTAAAGGGGAGCGCCCTAGACCACTCGGCCACCCGGGGCCCCCAGCATAATAGGAGAAACATTAATAACTTACTCCAAAAAGTAACTTAGATCAGCAGTTGAAACGGCCAACATAGCAATAAATTATTGTTTGTTGCTTTTATGATCTTTGTCTTTAAATTTATATTTAGTTGCGTTTACAAGACCGAGTCCAGTTTGTTCCTTATAAACAACATGCTTCTTACCAACATTCTCTTATTATCTTCACTGTATATGTGATCATCAATTGCTACATATCTTTTACCACATACTGGTACTAAGTCCAAGCTGATGAGGTATTATGTAACATTTTCTGGTTGTTATTGTTTCGATCTGATATATATTGCGGGCACTTCATCATAATGTTTTCATATGAGTCATGGTTTTGTCCTTAATAGCTTCATTAGCGTTTCATCTATATCTTATAATACGGATCTTACAAGGCCGGTTACAATATTTCGATCTTGCTATTCCTACATCATCGAATCCATTGCTGTCTTGCTGAAGGAAATATATAGATCTATTGTATTATCACCTTTTATCATTGAGATAATTGTGTCAACACACAACAGTATGTTGTATTTAACCGTATCAAGTACGAAATGTTTAATTACATAAGCTTTGCATACATCAGTAAATAAAGGGTCTCTTAAACTCGAATGTGACGTATTATGTTCTTCGGGTCCATTATCAATCATGAATGTATGTGTTCCTTTTATGTATCTCCACTTGCCACTATTAGGAATGTAAAAAACTATTACAGGCATTGTTGCATATTAATGTTACATCATGAGGTAAAGGGATTTTATTTTCAGAGAACAGGTTTCGTTTTTGAAAGTAGGCATGCAATCTACATATTAATTTCACTAATTATGTTATACTCGTATCTGTTAAATGCCAGTAGGAAATCCTGCAACCAGTTCGCTCTATATATACTGCCTCATTGATTTCCTTTTGCTCGAATTTGATATCACACTGTACTCTATGGTCTGTTCACAGAGACAACACTGTCAATTTATCAAGTATAGTTATCAAATATATTGAATGATTTATATGTAAAATAGTTGCTCAGTAGATTTTCATCTTCTTAAATATGTGTGCAATTTCTGTGCTGATTTTGACACTCAAATGTGTTGAGTGATGGTTACATTTTGGAAAGTGAAATCCATTATTAAATTATCAAATATATTTTTTGTGCATTAACTATATCAAGAACCATAACACATTTGCCATTATTATCAGGTATTTTCTTGCGTGAGCATACACCATGATCTAGATGCAGTAGTATCGACCGGTCAGAGCGATGGTGATATCCAGACACTTTCTTTCTATCGTCACACTTTTGTTTTCGAGTTAGCAAAGTTTTTTTAATAAAATAGTTCTAACAGTGGAATTGGCCACAATACATATGCAAGTATCCGGAATATAAATCTATGTATCTGAGTAACCGCGAATTATCAGTTATCTTATCGGTGTGGGTGGGTGTTGTCTTCCAGTTCACCCTTTTTCTCCGTTCATCTATCTAACGTCGCACTGATACATAAATATGTATATCTAGTGTGTATCTAGTGACATATTTCATACATTTTTCAGTACAGACCCCATATAGATTCACTATATGCATGTATATGATAAAGAAATAACAAAAACATACAGGCACACAAAACTACATACATACAAGTTTCTTTCGATAGTTAGAGCCAATAGATAATGATATGCCCAGTGTGATTCACATAATCCTACATATGATCTGTAGTCTGGATAGAGCATGGATTAAAGATCCATTTGGTAAAAGGTAGCAAATCAGATACAATTATTAGAAACAATATCCTTGTCATGCCAAGGCATAGTGTTTATCAGATTTGGATGGAGGTAAAGTGAACTCTTTAGATTATATTTTAACAGTCATGTGTCCAACCAGTTTGTGATATTTTCAGAATCAAACTGTGATGCCGTTACTACCAGGAAAGGAAGCAGGTACATATACTGCTTGTATCAATGGTCCCTCCATGATATGTGATAGAAACTCAGCGGCAAAGGACCATTGCTCGTCTTTCACAGTAGATAAAGGTAAGCACTCTCTCTCTCTCCTTCACCCTTTCTATCTGACACACACACAAGCACACACACGCACACATTAAATAATGTTAATGTCTCCCATAAGATTTCCAAATTCCTATAAAAAGGAGTTTCTGTTCCACTACCTGTAAGACTACGTCGACGTGACGTATTAAATTGCAAATGTTTTTCGCTAACTGTCGACTGTCATGCATTCATCGCTGTTTAATTTGTATTTGCTTCAACAAAATCCCTTTTCCTGATACTCTGAGAGCCTTAAATAAACGAACTCATTTTTGACTAACTTAAATACAGTACATATACGTTGCTAAGCCTTTACAAATAACATTGAACCATCAGAAAATATGTCGAATAAAAAACTAATGAAACAATTATTTTAAGCAAAGGTAAACGCAGGACAAATTTTACAGGAAGCGTTGTGTCAAAACCACAAGAATGCACTATGTCATCAAACATAGTATTAGTTGAAAAAAGCAACAAAACCTTTCAAAAACATTTCAAACATCGGTTGACCAAGGTCTTCATAGAACATAATAAAGCATGTTCCTTCAGTTGTGTGCTAATACGTTATTAGACCTGAGATAATACCTCACTAGACCAATCTCAAATATGATATATGAATTCAGGAATGAAATACATGGTTTTTCTTTTGTGTGTAAATGACACTCAGATGTCCTTAAATACTACCCCCTCCACCACATATAAGAAAAATTAAAATACAAATTATCCCGTACATCTCCAATTTACCTTGGTCCTGTAGATAAAGACTTGGTACCGACATATCATTGAAAGTTTCTTCCTTACGATAGGTACATGACCAGTCACAAAGTCATCAACTCTGCATCAGTGTCACAAAATGTGTTTAAGGAGTTTTAGGATGTTCTGATAACAGTTTCCATTTTTACACATCGATTACATGCAAATTTCATCTGCTCAATATGGTCTAGCTATTCATTTAATTGGAATTGTCCTACGGTTGAAACCCGGATATTTTTCCAAGAAAGAAAACAGAAAAACTTTCACGGATTCATTTGAAAATTATACGAGTAATATTGATGTGACTACAACACATATCAATTAAGAACATTACAAAATTTAGATTGGAAAAAAAACTGATTCCATTGTCAAAAATAGTCATCATGAGACACAATATAACAAGAAGAAATGGTGCCTGTAAGTGTGCCTCAGTGTTTCCTAGGTTAGAGATGAAAAACGGTTTGTAATGCAAGCAATGCTCGGAATTGTTTTGTCCTAGCCAATTATCCGGATTCTCTTCCGCCACTGAATAAAACCGAGTACCCGAAAACTTGTATTTTTTTACAATATATATGCATCGATAAATAAAACTATTTGCCAATCAAGACGCCAACACAGGAAAGATAAAGTAAATTATTGTTGTAAAGTAAAATTAAATGAAATTAAGTAATAGAGGAGGAAAGAGGGTGGCGAGAGAGAAAACGAGATACTAATATAAAATCTTTAAGATCTTTATAAACGACATAAACAAACAAACATTCACTAAACATAAACATTCACTGAACAAACAACACTATATAATTACGCTGATGACAACACAATATCTTACATCCATAAATATCCAAATATTGTAATATCTGTTCTGCAAAATGAGAACAGGATACTTCCTGACTGGTTTGCAACTACTGAGATGCAAGCAAACTCCCAGAAATTCCAAGTCATTGTTCTGGGCAAAAATGCGCAGAATTTATCTAATTTTACCATATAAGACTATGCAATACCATATGAGAACTATGTGAAACTCCTTGGAGTAGATATTTTAGCAAACCCATATATACCACCTGTCAAAAAGCAGCAAGACAATTAAAAATCTTGCATCGTCTCAACCACTATGTGTCCTCTAATACTATGTTATTGATCTACAGATGCTTTATTAGGTCAAACTTCAACTACTTCCCCCTTATTTGGTATTTCTGTAGGAACCAAAATTATAACAAAATGGAAAAATACAATAACGGGTACAAAACTTGTGTTTGATGATAGCTTATAATACTCTCTGATACAAAAGCAAACCTTCCGACTCTACATATTAGTAGATCAAGATATATGGTAACTTAAGTATATTTGATACTTCACAAGAAAACACCTAATTAATCTGGTCGCATTAAAAAACTGCAACTTTTATCTTAGACACCAATATTTACTAACAATACCAATGGTAAAGACGGCAGAGAATTTGAAGCTGCAGAATATCGAACACCCCAATGAACTGAGAGCACTCCCTAATTTCAAAGAATTCAGACGTGGTCAGAACCTCACTGTAAATCTGTTTTATGTAATTCTATTTAACTGCCAGCGTCAATTCAGATTAAAGGTTCTCAATTTAACTGAGTTTCTCTCGTTTAAATCATGCTCCATAATGCTTATTGTAATTACTTACTTTTGGGATTTATTCATATTTTTTTATTTTTTAAGCGTTACTTTTAACTTTTAACCTCATTGCCTAATCTCTTAGTTAATAAATATGGCCTTGTGCATGTTAATTTTTACATTATGCAAACACTTTTATATTTTTTATCTAAATTTTTTAATGTATGCTGTTATGTGTTATACATGTTCATACGTTTAAAAAATGTATATTTGCATGATATATTGTTACGACTCTAGGTCTTAAAAAATGGAACAGAAAGAAAGTGAAACCAACAATGGATGCAAAATCAACAAATAATTTATTTCTCTGTAACTAAAATGAAAATTCAAAAAGGCATCTACAATTTGTTAATTAAATTACAAATAATCCTAAATATCAGAAACACAAGTCAGAAATTATAGAATGCTCCGAATGAATGAATGTTCATAATGAACGAATAGTCTTGAATGTCATGATATACCACAATGATACAAACCGGAATGACTTTGAAAATGTCCACACATATCCAAAAGTCATATATTTAAATCCAAAAGTCAATGAGCACTTTATGGTATATCCAGCGAATGTTGAAATAAATTATTCCTCTAGAATTATGCCTACAGCACAACTATAAACTCTGACTATAAATCGATTCCCACGGACTGATTTTACAAACAGGAATGAATAAATGCGTATCAAGTTCCTATTTTATACACATATTCTTATGACCCATAATGCAACAGGACTTACGTCGTTCTTGTGGAAAAACCCCAACTTAGCAGTGAATAATTGTAAACAAGACTGTCCTTGAACTCAATTGTGAATAAACACCGTGTTTACAACTTAACCAAAACTTACAATGCAACTTACTATATGAACTAAGCTAAGCACACATTATAGATTCAATGTACATAACACTATGCTGTTGTCGTTTTTTAAATCAAATGTTACTGTTGGCGTTGTAATGTTTATGATGTGTATTGTTTCCTTGTAAATACTTACCATATGTGTATCTGCCTGCTAAGAGATGAAGTATTTTTGTTATTTCATGTCGGTAAAATAGCTCGTCCAGAGCTAGTGTTTTTATATTATCCAGACTACCGACGCTACAAAAATGTCTTGTACGTTGTATCTTGATTAATATTACACCCGATTGTCGCTATTGCCCGTATGACAATATATAGGTTGTCATACAGAAACTCAAAGCTAATACAGTATGATTAAAGACTCGTAACTGTCCGATAAAACGCATTCTGAAGTCCAAGCCTACTCAATTAACTATTGATCAATGACTTAACGGATGATAATGTTAATCAGCCACAGGCACAGGTCTGAAACTAATCTATGTCAGCCGAGTTACCTTGATCAATGCCCTTTGACATTTGTGTTCAAATGTACATTTTAGCCATGAATTATATTATGTAATTAACGTATCTTAATAATATGTACATTGCTTATACTTTTTCTTCCCTTAAACATATAAAATGTCTATAAAATGGCCTTTTTTATTTGCCGATGTACGTACAGTCAAAAATGCGATTATCAGGCCGATATAATTAGATACTTCAACTAGTAATTTTTAAAGGCCTTCGTGCCATATCCTATTGTAATTGGGCTTTTTTTTCTTCAAAGTTTAATCATTGAATTTATAGAACTTAACTTTTAATCGACATTATATAGTCAGTATTGTGATGAAGAGCCTTTAAACACTGCGCTTAATACATACATACATACATACATACATACATACATACATACATACATACATACATACATACATACATACATACATACATACATACATACATACATACATACATACATACATATACCTTCATGCCCGGATGAACATTCGTCTAAAATGGTTGGACCTTCAGAAACATCTGGTAATTAAATTATGTTATTTCTTGTACCGACAGCCTTGTTCTATGCTGTATTGGTATTATTTGTATGAGCAAAATAGAGTTAAAAATCAGAAAACTCTGTCAAATTTGGTCATGTTCAAGCATTTTTTAAAAAAAAGAGTTTTCTAGAAAGTTAGCGTCCATAATTTTAATGATGACGGCTATACATAATGACAGATTCGTACTTGTTTATAAAATGAAAAGTCACGATGCCAGAGCATTTTAAAGTAATATATATATATATATATATATATATATATATATATATATATATATATATATATATATATATATATCAGTGCTCATGAGGCCACTATGGCGATGAATGAGTCACTATTGGCAACTATGGACATTATAATTACGTCGGCCATTATTGCCTTGTTTATAATGGCCATCTATGGATAGCATTGGATCACTATAGCCATATATGGGAAATGTACATGACTCTCTAAGGGACTTGAAACTGATAGGCTGGTATAACTCTATGTGCCAATAGTCTAGATATCGTTAGTCGTAGGAGACCCATCCGTCTATCCTTTGTTTATTTTTTTTAAAACCACCCTCCTATAAACTTGTTTGG
This sequence comes from Margaritifera margaritifera, assembly GCA_029931535.1. Taxonomy (NCBI): domain Eukaryota; kingdom Metazoa; phylum Mollusca; class Bivalvia; order Unionida; family Margaritiferidae; genus Margaritifera; species Margaritifera margaritifera. The sequence goes on from JAQPZY010000908.1 coordinate 421,472, forward strand.
GAAGAATTCTAGGTCACCACCAGCCTATCCTTTTATAAATTGTTAAAATACCAATACTTTACCCACCATATCAGAAAAAGATTTTTTTAAAGAAACTAAGCCACCCACATTCCTATCCAAATTATTTTTTAAAAATGTTCTCTACTAACACACACCCCAAGCCTTCAACATTTACAAAAAAGACACCTATCCTTAGCAAAAAAGTACATGCCCACCAATGATAAAAATTTTGAAAATCTCCCATCATCATTAAAAGGTTTTTATAAAAAGAAAGAGGCCACCAACCCTTATTTTGTTTTCTTCAAAAAAACCCACCTTAATCGATTATCCAAAAGTTAAGCCTTTTTGTAGAAATGCCTAGATTACCTATTTCCAGTATTTAAAGCCAAGTCATGTCAGTAATTGTAGACTCAGATGATTAGTCCTAGATGATTATTCTTATATAATTAGGGCTAACATCTTTATACTTGTTTTCTCAGTTGTTGAGTTGTAAGTATACAGTAACATGTTTCTGCTGTAAACACCCCTTAGTTACTGTCTGACATTATTATAATATTGTATGTACAATTTTCTTTTATTACCTCATTAGCATATTTCCATGTTTGCAATATTATGCCTTCATTCATCACATCAACCACATTATAAAAGTAAATATTATTGTTGATGAGGAGAGAGCTGGAAATACGTTTATGCTTGTTGCTCAATCATCTATATCTCTTGTTCAATTTTATGTACTTTCCACAATGACTTCTGTAAATAAAAACTGTTTAAACCAACACTTTTTTTTCTTCAACCCCCCCACCACCACCACCACCACCAGCATAACATATTAATCAAAAGCTAAACCTTTTTTGTAGATATTCCTAATTGACCTATTTCCAGTGGTTAATGTCAGGTCAAGTCAGTAATTATAGACTAAGATGACTTGTCTTAGATGAGTATTCTTATACAATTAGAGCTTTGATCCTTAAACTTAGAAAAAATAACTTTTATGTAGAAATTCATGAGTTCGCATATAGGCTGAAGACCGCATAGTTGGGGCATACCTGATGATACTCTATCTCCTTTAGTTCAAACCAGATGAAGTCGGTAATTATAGATTTAGATGATTAGTTTCTATATGATTAGTAATGGATGATTCGTCCTACATGATTAGACTTAGATGATTAGTCGTAGTTGATTAGACTTATATAATTAGGGCTTTAATTAATTAAACTTAGGCATTATAACTTTTTTGTAGAAGTTAGTGTACTCACAGTTTAATTGAAGACAGCGCGCCTGGGGCATACCATATGTCACTAAATCCTTCACTAATAATCTGGCTAGATAGAGTCAGTACTTTTAAACAAAAAAAACTTTCATGTAAGTAAGCTTTGCCGGAATAATAAACACGTCATACAGATAATCTTTACCATCAGAATTATAACAATTTTAGTCAGTGAGTATATTTGTAATACAATTTTCGAAATAAATATACTTCACATTTAAAAAAAAAAAAAAAAAAAACAAGCAGGGCACCTTATTATTGTCCTCCAAAAGAGGAATGAATTTTATCGATAGCAAGCTCAGAATGTGGAATGTCTAACTGACATTCATCTGATTCAAATATACCAGAGTTAGTAAAATCAGTGTGTAGATTTCATATATAGTTTCAAAAAAGAAAACTGTTGTCTGAATGCTCAGTTCCATTACCTGATGATCAATCTTTTAATCGGACAACACAGATCCGAACAACAACGTGGATCTAAAGCAATTTAATATAATTTTAACAGCATTTATATTCCTCAGCATCATTATGGGAGATAAATTAACGGAAAAATAAATTTCTTACTGATAATAGCTCTGAGGAACATACAATTGCACATTAAGGATTTGTAAAAGAACCCTACATCAGCTAATGTGTTAAGTGTTAACAAACATAAATATAATTACGGGAACAGTTGAATCTTGGAGGAAAATGTCGGTTGAAGAAATGAGTTAATGTTTACAACTGATGCAACAATTAAATGGACTTTTTTCTTTCTATGAGATAGCAACGGACTAACAGGCGAAGGACTATATAGGTTGCAAAATAGTCAACCCTCACCCCTTTCCGATTACATATTTCAAATGTTTTACATAGTTATATTGTATGTAAAGAAAGAAAATAAAAATATAAACAACCTATCCCACTATTCTTAAAACAAATGCATACACGCATGCTACCAGACCAAGGACAGATTTTGTAAATAACTCTAAGACGTGACAACATGTTTTGAATAAATTAGGTAGCAATAAACAAGTCTTATTCCAATAAGTGCATCCAGGTCATCAATGCAGTGTTAAGCTTACGTTTGGTTTTCGGATCAGGTCTATTCCACCCTCTAGGGGCAGCAAGTTCAAGGCTCCGAGCCAGACTCATACTAATCACCTGACAGTATTACAAAAGTGGAGATGGCATGAAGAATATGCTATACTTTGTTATCTCCGAAGACAATCAAACACGTGAAGTTGATATGTATCGCCCATGCGTTGAGGTCGTGAAGCCAGTACACGATTCTCTTTTTATTTTACAAGTCAAAATATATGCTAAACAATTCAAAAGGTAAACCACTAACATTTTAAGGTACGCCAGCATTTCTCGCTTGCATACACGAATATGCAGGAGAGCTCATGCTGTATGCATGGCTTCGTAATTGCAATCGTCGTCTGTAAAAGTTAACAAAATTGATGTACAACGTTCCGTTGAAATCAGTTTCATAGACACTGCTGATTTCACATTATGAAACTTTTATGTGAATTTGTTCTGAGGGCTACTACACGACCATAGCAAATGTTGATTATTGTGACCTACCTTTTACGACCCAGTGATCATTTAGCCCTTTCATGTCGGAGTCATTCTCTGTTATGCTATTACTTGCATAATCATCTTGCCAACATCCTCATTCTTACTGCACCTACATACCTAATAGAGGTCACTGTAAGTTACTTTCCATGCTGCAAAGGTTATAAATAACTTATATTCAGGCCAGTTACTGCGACACTACGGTGATAAAAAAAAAACATCCCAGCTGCATGCGTTCTGAGGTGTTCTATACCACGATATCAAATATACTTCACTGTGACTTACCTTTTATACTCTAAAAACCACAGAAACATTCATATTAAGGTCAGTTTCTTGGTCACAGGAGCAATCTCAGTCATGAAACATGTTGATCTCGCGGCGTGCTACACCAACAAACGTAGGTCTCTGCCTCTAGGCTTCAATTACAATATACACTATTTTGTTTTTTTATATATTCTGGGACACTGATTTCTTGTACACTTAAGAAACATGATATTTACATGCACTGGGTACTATGTCGATACATCAAAAGTTGGTCATTGTGAGCAAATATGTACGCTTCAGTCATGTGCGCCTTAGATGTTTAGATGAGTCTCTTGGATCCTTGTGGTTGTACGTCCTGGACCAATGCCAAAATTATTTTCTTTTCTTTCTAAAACTGATATCCCACCAGACACAAAAGTGAAGACACTTACAAACACCGTGAGATCTTCGAACTGTACTGTAAATTTGGACAAATACACATCTGTATATTTATCACCAAACCCACGCTTCATTCACATATCTGCTGCATTACACATCAAATACGTAATTTAATCCGTGTTTATACTGCACTGTATTGATTGTCGTGCTATCAGTGCTAAAAATGTTATCTCGATGCTATCATCATTGAATGGAATTTGTAATTCTGCATCCTTCTGAAATGTTCCAAGGTATCTCTGTTGATAATTGAAATCGACAAATCAATATTTGTATTCGCTTTACTGTTATTTGATAACATCACTATCTTTGATCATACCTTTATACCTTCCAAATTTTTAAACTCATACACTTCTCTTGATATTGAGATCTTTGGTTTAATGTTAAACTCAATGGATGTGTATGTCGCATTGGGATTGGGAGGATAACACGTGGTACATCCATGAAATAAACATTCGTGAAATTCTTACACGATCGGTGGGATTTCTAATTCCAGCCATCAACGAAATAAGATCTAATCTTCTTTCCTCTACCGTTTCTCTAACAAGTATTGTAATCAACGCAAAGCTTTTAGTGAATATTGACGGCTGACGGATTAACTATAACATATATATATATATATATATATATATATATATATATATATATATATATATATATATATCTGTGTATGTGTGTGCCTTTTGTCAATGCTTGTTGGTTTTCAGTGTGATGTTGTAGTACCGTTCATTGTGTTAGCTGTGAGATAAAGTATATTTGACCCCCCACCCCCAGTGTTTCAGAGATCTCATTTCTGAATACCAGTCCATCAAAAAAATTATTTTAAAATATTATAGAGTACGCAGTTGTAGATAAGTGACACACACACACACACACACACACACACACACACACACGCACGCACGCACACACACACACACTCTCTCACACACACGGTGTGTTAAAAAAAAAAACATTATTTCCAAACACAAACCCATTTACTTGATTTCAAATTACAAGTGTTTCAGAATCCACAAGTATTTTCTACTGGTACAGTTGCCTTTCTTTTAAATTCACTGTCAGTTCGAGCTGACGAGTGCTCTTTAAGAAGAAAAGAAACCTATCGGTATAGTTCAAGGAAACAAATATGTTATTGTATGTCTCAAATGTATACCAAAAACATTAAGAAAATGAATTATGCTCTTCTTTAATGCAAGTTCAAACCAGGAAAGAATTAAAATTATTAACTTTGAGAATTTAAAAAGAATCATAAAATAAAGAATTAGTGATTCATTTAAGTGAATTCTGTACGAGTATAGATTAACGGTAAACTAGGTTTATATAAATTTTTCAATGGCAATGAACATAATTTGATGTAGATCCAAATAAAAATTATTCCATATGAAAATATGCACATGAGAATAAACATTTCAAATGCCATAAAGATTGAGCATTCCTAAGAAGAAGAATTACTGACAGTGACTGAAAGGTAGACCTGAGAGCCCCATATTACTTGCGTCCAAATCTTTTCAATATGCAGTATTAATTTATGCAATGTCTGAAAATGTCATCTGCATGCGATCAACGGGTAACGAGATATCTACCTGCAAATGTACACGTGAAAATATCCCCCAAGACCATATACAGCCTCTGCAGTTTTCGTGATTCGAGTCTTTGTGACGTCATCAGAAGAGAAACCGCGCATTGCAAATCACCATTGTTCTACTATTGTCGAGTGTGAATTCTTTTTTTTTTTTTGTTAGATTGGTTTTTGATTGTGTCATGGCAAGGAGGTGTGTCGTTGATGTATATTTTCACCGTCTTAACATCATAATCTCATCAATTGGCAGTTTCTTCATCAGCTAAACGTCAAATGAAAATGCAATGTATCAACATCGAATCATCCAATTGTTTTGCGAGAGAGACAGACAGACATACAGAGGGGCACGATGGTAAGACTGTACTCACGACTGCTGAAGACATGTAAGTCTGTACTTATATTTGTACAATACATGTAATGTTTGCCCCCAAAAAACTACATAAACAATACCGTATATTGGATGAGAGAGTTTCACATGCAGCCGCTATTTTTTAAAAAAATATGTATGATTATATGTATTAAAAAAAACAACGTAGGTTTAAGTCACAACACGGAGAGAGGTGAGGTAGGTTATGAGTGGTAGCTGAAAAATGCGCTGAAAGATACCGAATTACATTTAAAAGTGAATTTAATTATTTATACCTAATCATGATTGACAAAAAATGTAAATTTAAACCGCAAGAATAACAAAGAGCAAAGAGAATGAATAAAGTATCGGGCTGAACGAGTGAATGCGCGTAGTCTCAATATTAAAAGCTGTCGATTTAATGATTTAATTATAGTCAACTGAAAATAAAATTTACCTAATACTCACATTCCTTGGAGAGAGAGAGAGAGTCCTTTTGTTGCGATTCTTGCAAGATTTAAATAGGCAACAATTCACCGCTAAACATAAAACATAAACGAATTTTTTTAAATGAAAATAAGTGTCAGATGTAATCTTGCAAAACAAGTGTTATTGGTCTCATTGTTGACTGTCATACCTATAAGCCGTGCTGCTAGCTAACTTAGGTTATTGTGACGTCACATGATCGCGCATGCGTATCAGACTGTTTACCGGCTGTTTCCCAACGGCGACTTCCGGGTTGTAAAGCTAGAATTTGCCAAAGTTGCACACCTTGACTGGGAAGTAATTTACCTCAAAGTTTAGCTTTTCCAGGTGTTGGCGGTACTTGCTTGGCCGGTGAACATGATCGTCTTTTGGATATAGAGCCGATAGAATGGCCCAATCAAAACAGCGGTCGTCGGTGTTTTTTATATGTATGACGGCTTGCGGCGAAATGCACTTTGGCGTTGAAATGTAGCGATACTGCGTCACACGTTGATGGACTGTCTCGCTCTGCACGAATTCCACCCAGACCCGTCTCTCATGTACTCTTCAATGTGCCTTAGTATGGTGGCGTTGATTTGGAAGGCCAGTTGATCGATCTAGTCAATTCCCATGGCCACAGTAGCTCTGGTCTGAAAATAATCCGTAAATTTAATTGTTCTTTCTGGCTCAGCTTTATCGCTGCAGACGTCTTCCAAGTCTTGTGCAGCTGTTTCCAGCTGCGCTGTCACCACGAGGCTAAACATTAGGCCGCGAAGATTCCTGAGATCCCTACCGATGACGTCCTGCGCACTAGTCGCCAGGGCATTAAGAAATGCCAACGCGTTTGCTTCGAGCCTGTGCTTTCCAGACACTGTGGCGCGGTATTGTTTTGCATATGTTGATATATTTGTATTTATATAATGCTATAGAATAACCGGCAGGTTGGTTAATAACTTTAATCAATGTTTCCCCTGTGCAATATCGTACTAATATATTTGTTTTCTTTTTCCTTCTTTGTATAGATTGATACGCAGATTCGCTGGTGATTTTATTTCAATCTACTCAGTAAGCATGATATATAATCCAGTATTCATGATTATGTTACAGAATAATAGGCAGGCTGGTTGAAAACTTTAGTACATTATACTCGATGACACCGCTATATAATATCACATTTCCTTAATTTCTAATAGATACAAAAATGACCCAGGGTACAAACGGTATGGTTTGAATAACTAACACACTCTTACTTACAATCCAAACACTTGTCTTTACAAACCAATGTTTCGGCAAATGGGAGATGATATGATATTTTATTTCTCAGCTCAATTCAAAATGGCAAATATTCTAACGATGTTTAATATGTATATTACTTCTGTTAGAAAATACGAAATTGTACATACAATTATTTTGTTTTGCAATATTTGCCAAGTTTATAAAACTCTCGATTGTTTACCTCTTACGTTTTCAACATTTAACCTTAATTAAAAACTAACATTTTCAAACAAATAAACTTAAATAATATAGCCGCATTGTTTGAAAAAACACACTTTCAAATTATTTTAAAATTAGAATTTGAACTCAGATGATTTTGTTCAGTAGAAGAGAAAGATATAATTCCAAATTCATATGAAGGCAGCATTACTATACATTGTCAAAGCAAGGTAACAAGTTATAACTTCTCAGTAATATTTCGTGTTCTTTTTATATTGACCACCCAAGTATTACAAGGAAATCTTAAGCGCATTTTAACAGAAAACGTACGCTTTCATTCCGTTCCTCGATATGGCAGTATGGTACAAACTAGAAAAGTCCCGAGGAAGCATCCATGTAGTCTACAATGCTCACTCCTTTGTTAGATAAACATGGAAAACTTGCCATCCAACCTGCCATTTAAAACGTGTATTCCAAATGTACCGCACTTTCATACAAACAAGTTACCGAAATTGTTATGTCTCTCACAATCCTTTCTTTTTCTTGGTATTAAAAACGAATCACTTTCATACAGTACATAGCCGAAAACAAAATATAAGATATCATCAGGGATAAGGTGTAAGAAATCGTTAATTATTGTGTTAAAATTGCCTGTCAAAACAGAGGTGCATTTGAAAACTTAGATTTTGCTCTCACTACTTATGACTCGAACAACTTAACACATATTTGTTTTCACTTTGCTCATATACATAAGATCCAGCCGGAGAAATGTCAAACCACCAGAGTTCAATGACTTATCTACAAGAAACACAGAGACACCGTCGCTGTTTCTACCCTAACAGAATGCTTTGTTCTTATACTATTAAAATGTGTATATCAGGTAAGACTGTTATCAAATCCACCCTTACTTCTCCCCTATGTTTCACATAAACCCAAAATGTCGAATTTTTTAACACTTTTAAAGTAACCTAAATGACTGTTTATATTTCGATAAACCTTCTATGTTCCATGATACAATATCAATGTTTAATGTGTGTGATGTATCAGGGATTTCCATGTCTGCCTTAAATAGGTCTCAGCCAATGTCAAATATATTTTCATCACTCTCACAATCAAGGTCCACTCTCTTGGCCCCATTGTCAAATGAAGTCGCTACATTTGTTGTTCATGGGTGAGCTGGTTAACCGCGCATACCCCTGCCAGGTCCAAACCCACGTTCACTTTGTTTACCAACATATGCTAGGTATTGATTATCATCGTCATACGAACATATTAAACCATCAATCACTAGCATGTCATACTTCAACATGAACAACGGTTGTTCATTTTAGTCTCATTTAAATATGGAATTAATGCATTCCTGGTAATTCCCTTTGTCTGTTTGAAGTCCTCAGTCACCCTTTTAGCCGAACCCCTCTCAATCTGATCGCGGCCTTTTCGATGAATGGTTACCTTGTCCTAATAGCGATTTAACTAAAAAAAAAACGTATTGGTTGATAATGCTTACTCTGTCTCGACAGAAAGCTATGGACACGCTGTATGTCAATAGACTTGATTGCGGCAGATGAACTATGACCTACATAAAGGATCTATCGATGGACTCATATACGTCTCGGTTTACGTTCCCTGGGTCTTGAATTCCGTAGAAAAGCAAATTGTTTCGACGAGAATGTGCTTCGAGTTTGATCAGTTGTTCTTTCCTTTACTTAATGTTATTTTTCCGGTTTTTTTTTTTTTTTTTTTTTTTTTTTTTTTTTAGACTCTCGTCGTTTTCATTAAGAACATTTTAATATCAGCCTTCCAATCATCAGTAAAAATATTCAAGTTGTCACATGTAGCATTCAGCTGATGGATTTTTGTTTTCAACATCGTGAAATTAGAGTTCATATTAATCATGTTACTGGCCATACTTTCTACTAATATCTGCCGACTCTAGACTTTGTTTCGTCATTTAATTCAAAGAGGCTTGTCTCATCACGCGTATATCATCAGCATCAGTAACACAATTTTTACTATCGCTCATGCCCGTGCGATCCGTCCGGAGTCCAGGTTAAGCTCCACATTCCCATTGACAATAACAAGAAGAGACAAGAATAAAATTGGTATTTTACAAATGTACGAAAGAGAACGCGAGTAAAATATTGCGTGAAACATGAAATCAGTCCAAATGAAAGATTCTTTCAGGCTTATAACTGGATACAAACGTGAAGGTCTGTGCTAAGCATGAACCAATAGGATTGATGTTTAGCTTCTATAGTACATAAAACACAAACTTGGAATAGCCAGGTCAGCAAGAAAGTAGGTCATTACATTGGTATGTGTGCTAACATAAGTGATAAATGTGAATGCACACATGCAACTGCATGACCATACATGCAACAGTGTCCTGGAAACTGTGCAACAAGCGATAAAGAGCGTCTTGCGTGCTTTGCCAAAGCAATCATGGTCGCTGTATATATCTAATTTGAATATAAGAGAGAGAGAGAGAGAGAGAATGATGAATGATAAACTTTCACTCGCTAACACATCGACCGACCCCTACGATCCCATTACACAACAAATGACTTGCTTTATCTATTAGCGTAAAAAAACATATAAAAACTACTTTACTCATTTCCTTGGAGAAGACATTGCTGTGCATTAAAACGATTTTATCCCTTCGACGACAGCAGTCTTTAGATTGTTATTACCACACAAATTAACATGAAAGCATATCGACGTCTACCTGATATTTGCGTCTCAGACTACACTTTGAGGTGTCATATGACAATATTGCTCTGGTCATGCTCTATTTTTAGAAGGGGAAACATATACTTCAGGAAATAAAAAAGCCCCAAAATACCCGTATGTACAAAAAACAATCTAATGTTGGGGACACTCTAGCGTCCTCTAACAAGGACAAAGTGAACGAAAATTCTAACATACCAATAGCCAATGCCTGCATCTTTGCCCTCCCTTTCACGTTACACAAATACACACATTCATATTCTGGAGTGAAAGGTCTATGCACATTGTTGATGATTTTGGTCTGCATGAAATAAACGCGTTAATTAAACACAGTACCTAGATGGCGCTCCGTTGCGTTTCTTTGGCGTTGTGGACACTCTACTGCCCAATGCCTTTCACTTTACATACATAACATGTACATTCACTTTCATTTTGGGGGCATTTATCCTCGTATCTCTTGTTAGACAACATGCAATTTCAAAACACTTTCAGTAAATCCCCTATTAAAAGTTTGGTCTATTTTTGTGTTTCCATTTTTGATTTGTTTAAAGTATATGTCTCATTAAACAGTGTAACCTTTAGGTTGCGTCTCTATATATAGCATGATACTAGAATGAAATAAAACGTGATACAATGAGCGATTGTCATCACGAAACTCTTGCAAGACTCAATCGGGAATACACAAAGCTACCTATATATCATAACCACAGAGAGGGTCAAGATCGTCCAGGAGAGAAATTTGCACTGTAACACCTCTGGATATCTTCGTATCGATCAAGCAAGCAAGTTAGTTTCGAAAATATTTCATACCGCAGCATACACCTACACCATCATATATAAGGATTTTAAGTCATAAGTCCACGCAGAAAAATCGGCCGCTTTCCTCGCTGACTTGAATGGTTCTATGTAAATGACAGTGTTAGGCCGAAGACAGAGATCGCTTGCGACTTATTATTAAGTAGTTCAGAATTTCCACATTTTTTCCATAATTCTCTCTCTCTCTCTCTCTCTCTCTCTCTCTCTCTCTCTCTCTCTCTCTCTCAGTGATAACAATATGCATAGATGTACAGCGAATATATTACTCAGCTTATGTTAGAGCCTGTCTTACTTCAAAGTAGAAAGTTATTGAAATGAAATCTCCTTCTAATGCTTTAGGTCTCTTTCTTTCTTATGTCAGTTTAATTGCCAATATTCTTAGGTATAGAGTAGAAGAATTTAATAGATGTGTAAAAAATCGAAAAATACCACGGAGAGACTATTCACAACCACTCTATCACTCTATAGGATTGGTGTAAGGGACAAAACTCCAAAATGTATATCTACTCGTGTGGTTCAAATCAGTTAAATCCCTGTGTATACTGTGCATAGATTGGACAGTAAACATGTGCACGGCAGTTTCGTTAAGGAAGAGTCTACATGAAAAAGTGCATGTTTTATTCTCTAAACTTGAAATTTTCCTATTATTAAATATATCAATTACCCTCAATTATTGATTTGGCTTAGCAAATATGCCAATAATTTAAGTAGCATGCACACGAACAAACAAATCAACAACAAAGCCCCGTGATGTCAACCATAAAGAGATAAAAGCACATACTATTCACTGGTACATCAATCTTATTGAAGTCTGGTGTATTCAAGCTAGCAGTGAATAAATCAATACTGCACTTTAGTTTACTTTCAAAGTCAGTTAGATCCAAAACACATCTGAAAAAAAAAATACGATAATAAATTCATGATACACTAAATCACACTTTTCATATGTGCTATAGATAGCTGTTTCCGACCCGCTAACTGTTGCAATACCCAGTTTATAGAATCGCTAATGTCTGATTGTTTATAGGCTAAAATCCCTTTCATTTCAAATAGTTCGATGAAAAAGAATCTGGTTTTCTCTCCAAAAAGCTTTGCAACGTTTTTTTTTTTTTTTTTTTGTTTTTTTTTGTTTTTTTTTTTTGTTTTTTTTCTTGGGATGTCTTTCTCTTTGAGATAGCACTGCCAAAATAGGTAAATAACAATTGCGTTTCTATAATTATCCTCAACAGATAATACACGTGAACAGACGCTTACAAATAATGTGTTGAAGTAATAATATTTAATAATAATAATAATAATAATAATAATAATAATAATAATAACAATTTTCCGGGCATTAAGTTCGACTTTTCTTCCAGGACACGTTTGGATCCAAAAGGAGTATTTTGCAATGAAAGTAAGTGTTTTGAATTGAGATTCAAAACATTCTCGAGCGCTTTGAAGCGGGTAGTGTTTTCAAACTTCTACACATGAAAAATTATTCAGGCTCACATGTTCACACTTTGTGGTTATAATCATGCACAAAAATATTAAATGCGACATGAAGGAAAACAATTGTAAAGTTTGGGATCCTGAATCTATAAAGTTTGGGATCCTGAAACTGTAACGTTTGGGATCCTGAAACTTAAGGTTTGGGATTCTGAGTCTTGTTTCAGGTGTCATTTGCCATTGACTTATTGCGTGCAAGCTTCATTGACCTTTACGAAAGTTATTTCTGAAATCTGTCTCTATTTCTTGTGGCAGATAACTAAGAAATAAAATATGTAAGATTGATAACATTACTTACACTTATATATTTATAAACCTTATTTCCAAAAAAGCAGCAAATTTAATGTTTCTGTGAATAAAGAAGTTGAGTGTATCTTTTAATGTATCGATACACTTATTTTATCATACTATGGTTCCAGTTTTATTATGGTTGTGAGATTTGAGAGTATATATATATATATATATATATATATATATATATATATATATATACATATTACGCTGATAGAAAGAGTTAACGGTGATTTGATGAGACATATTTTACTGTAGAGTCAAAGTACCTCTCATTTAATGCTCTATGGGCAACTATGCAGAACGCATTTGGAAGCTAATATAACGATTTGGATAGGAACTTTTCGTCCCGATTCTATTTTAGAATGCATTTTTGGAAATCGGAAAAACCTGATTAGGCAGGTCAGCTGATTGAAAATGGTTACGGAAAGAGATTGATTTCTGAAAATAAGATACTATAAGCCGCAATACAGCATTTCAATTAAGATATGAACAGAATATTCTCAGAGTTAATGTATAAATTTCCAATGTTTATGTCACACTATCATAGATGTGGAAAATAATGAAATTAGTCTTTCTAATGTTTCTAGTTAGAAAATTGGCTTTTAATATACTCATTTGCTAAAGTTTAACCCAGATTTTAAATCTGTAGATATTCATAGGTCCATACTTACTGTATTTTCGGTGGTAGCAATGGAACAGAAGAGGCGAAGAATCAGAGCATATTTTGCTTGTTTTAAATTATGAATCCAGTGGTTTTCTTGCTTATAATGATTTCAGAAGGTTCAGACAAAATTTACATTAAATAGGCTATTTGAAGAAATGAGAATTAGGATTGACAATTATGTGAAAATATATTTAATGTCGAAATATCTTCTGTTGAAAAAGTAATAACTAGTGTCGATTATATATTAGAAATTATAATGGTTCCGTGATTTAATATGAAAATTTAATTGATGTCATCGGAATAGGAACCTACTGTTGTCAAAGCATCACTCACACTACCAGGTTTCAGAAAATGGGTTGCTATCGGCTATTGATAATTTGGCAGGACCCATCTCTTCGAACGATTGTAAAAGTTTTTAGCAAGTTGCACAATGACCCTTAAATTAGCATCTTGTATGGATACAACTAAAATAAAAATTGCATTACTTATTCTTTTAAATTAGAAGTGAATGATTTGACTTCATTTTTCATCCCGTTGCAATGCAACGACAAAGCTTGATGTAGTAAATTATATGCAATAACATCCGGCATTTAAATAGCTACGGCGCTCCAGCTGACGACAGTATACGGGTGATAGTATTTAAATACTATGTAATATTTTACCAGAGGAATTGTTTCCATGGAAGGAAATATAGATTAGTTTATCTTATGAAGCAAATTATATGAGCAAGATTTTCACCATCAGATATAGCAAAAGTGTAATTTCATACATACATACATACATACATACATACATACATACATACATACATACATACATACATACATACATACATACATACATACATACATACATACATGACTTTTAATAAACATTGAAATGAATCAGTCAAAGTACAGAAAGACTGACTGGGTGTTTATTTAAATGAATGTTGCTAAAGGAAACGAGATGCATTTGATCAGTTAAAAACACGAAAATGATCATATAGGTAATTTTGCCAGGAACCAGTGTGGTTCTATCCATTCAAAAAAAAAATGATTCAAATGCTTATTCTATATTGAATTCTGTTAGCAGCTCATTTCAGTGAGTGATTTAGTTCTTAAAGTCGTCTAGATCTTGATCCTAAAAGTATCAGTAAAACAGTAGCTTTTTGGTCATGAGTATACCTGGTGGTCAAGATTTTGAATTTGGACGACCTAGCTGCAGTAATGGTAAAATTGTAACTGTACGCTATAACGAAAATTTGAAAATCTACGACCGAGATGCAGTAATGGTAAAAGTATAACTGTACTCTGTAATGAAAATTTGAATCTGTATGACCGTGCTGTAGTAACGGTAAAAATGTAACTGTACTCTCTAATGAAAATTTGAATATGTATGACCAAGCTGCAGTAATGATAAAAGTATGACTGTACTCCATAATGAAAATTTGAATCTATATGACCTAGCGGTAGTAACGGTAAACATGTAACCTTGTTTATTTGACCCTGTATTTGCAGGAATTATACATAGTCTTTGTATGCGTCTCTAAAATGTTCTTCTGTATATCTACAGTATGGAAAATGGAGGAGTTATTGCTTTGCAGAGTAAATAATATAACGCCAGTCCACGTGTTCTTCACGGCTCATACTCTTTCAGAATATACAGCTGCCGTATGGCTGTTTTGACACCTGGATCATCTAAACCTTGGTGCATCGTCTCTGCATTAGTGCACAAGCACGCTGACTTAATCCCAGCTTCTCTCATCACAGATTGAAATACAATGATATTTAAAGAAACTGTTTAAACATGTGGACCAGTTAATGTTGCTAAAGTGATATTTACAAACGAAGACAGGATGCATTTCAACCTGACAAACAAATGTTATATTTTGGAGAAGGAAATCGCTGAGAACAAATTAAGCGATCACAGTCATTCAACTGGCAAGTACAGTGATCCGGCACATAATGCGCATTATTTGAATTACAGACATCCTCAACGTCTATACAAAATTCGTCTGGTTATGATTATCCTCTGTTTATCAAGATATTTGGTGAAAACGACGCCAATGAAGGAGTGAGGATTATACTAAACAACGATAACATATATGTATCATTCAGCAAATAGCAATTTACAGGCGACAAATTTGTCAAGTTTGAGAGTAAGGTCATTGCTAACCGGACAATCAATACACCAAGACTTGCTCATAGTGTTCTCATTAGGATATCCAGTGAATATTTAAAAATGTTGACAAACAATGACATGTTATTGATGACAGAGTCGAGAATTAGAGGAGGAATCAGCGTGATACCAAACAGATAGGTCAAGGATAATTATGAGTACTATATCGCTGATGAAGGTAAAATTAGAGATGAAGAATAGGATAGGTCAAGGTCAATGGCATTCATTATGTACCTAAATGACAAAAACCCTTAATGATTGGGGACTGTCTCAATACATGTGAGTCAGCAAGTTTAGACACTCAAACAATACATAAATCTGACTGAATCAGCAAAGACAATTTAATGAAATGGGAAAATGGTGAATACATGGGTGATATATTAGAGCTATATTTGGAGAATAAAGTTGAATTCACGAATCGTTTAATGAATATCCGTTAGTGCAAGAAACAATTATTCCACAATAAAGTTATGTTTAACGCTTGCAAAGAAATTAATCTCCGATCACAAAGGTAGACAACTCTCTGTACCCAAGAAAGTGTGCACTTTGAAGAATATATATGTGTGTGTGTGTGTGTGTGTGTGTGTTATCCACTATTGTAATTTGAAGTTGTATGTTCAGTTGTGATTAAAATTGAAGCTGATACACATGGTCATGTTATTCAACCATGAGCTACAGTTAAAGCCAAACATTGAAATAAATAAGAGCCTGAGGCAAAAAGATACCAACGATTTTGAGAAAGACTTTCTTCAAGCTCATGCATAATTTTGTGTTCGGGAAACATATAGAAAACTAGGCTGAAAATATGTGCCGATGAAAATAAATTCTACAGATGCAAGAAAAATATATTCTTTGCAAGGAGAAAACTATTAGATAAAGATACCAAGTCAGTCTCTTTGAAGAACAAAAATATTAAATTAACTCGTCCATTTATGGAGGATTTCCAGTGCTAGAGTTCTCCAAGTGCTTGTTGCACGATATCTGCTTCAGAATTTAGCAAAATAATAAGAAGAAAAAAAAAAGAAAAACCATTCGCTATTTACTTATGTAGAGTCTCGTAATTTTTACGATGCCATAAAGGATAACAACCTGTTTTATGACACAATTGATTACAAGAATGACAGCATATTTAGTGTTCCAAAAATGAATAGGAGGGCACATGACTTTTAAAAGATGAATTTTGCGGTGTTCCTTTATACGATTTTTGCGGATTGCGACGTAACCTCGATTATTTTAGGACTGACAAAAATGACAAAATGGTGTTTAGGGGATAAATAAATGTGTGATCAAAATGAATCTCAAATGTAGCATTTGCAAGAATTACCTTTTCAGTCAAACTGCAGATTATAGGAAATGAATTTAATAAGATCATACAATCGTGAGATATACAATATTGGGGTAGATAATGTTAGTTCAACTGTATTTGACGTCAAACGTTATTTAGTCGACACAAGAAACGCATTGCCCTGTATCCATTGTTACATTACCTTGTAGTGAAATGAAAATTCGAGATGAATGAACATTTGGTTTCTTTCGTTTTGTCTGAGAGTATCTCTTCCTTCATACAATCAGGCACGACATGATTTTCTTCAAACACGTTGTCAAATGATTTGTTTTTGTTTCCTATAGAAGACAACAAGGTACCTAATACTCTCTCTGAAATCTTCCAATCCAGATTTGTAGTTTTGCACGATCACCCACACACATATTTCACTAAAAGCCAGTTTAGTTAGGTGAGTCGAATTCTTCCTTGCGTCTTCCAAGCTGACATAATTGTCTATCAAAATCAAAGTATTAGCGCCCTTGTAAAACATCATTATGTAACTCTAATCACTACTTTAATTTAATACCAGGATCTATCACAATCACTGCATTTTCCCAAAATTACCATTTCATGCAGTAAGTCTTATTGAACAGAAGAGTTACACAGATGATGCTGATGTAGTCAAATACGTTCTTATTCCGTTTCAAATAAATCCAGTTCAAACTTTGCCTTTCCACAATTTTTCACGTCACAGATTATAATGTTATCATGTTAAAGTGTATGTTTGTTTCGTTTTCCTTTTGTTTACTTTCACTTTCCTTTTTTAAGTATAGCATTTAAATGTGAGACAATGGTTCTGTGTGCGTATCCAAAAGGGTTTTAGTTCCTCTAGCTCAGTGGTTCTCAACCTTTCTTTGCTGCGACCCTAAATTGGACACCAACAGGACCTCCCGACCCTCAGGCTTATTATATGATTTAAATCCTGACCATTCACGACCCTAATGAGGACCACCCGCGACTCTGATTTGGGTCGCGACCTGAGGCTGGGAACTGGTGCTCTAGCTATTGAAAAAAAGGCATCAACATTTACTTTATTGTTAGCCTAGATGTAATCCACAATTCAGCCATGTTCATGGATTTTGCTTTAGTTTATGATCATATTTTGTGCTGGAGTGTATTATATATGTGTCAAACTCATACATGGAAACTATCTTATCTAGGAAGAAGGAATAATGTATGGTCTGATCACCATATATGGTTAATAACTTAAATAGCTCCGCAAGCACATCAACATTGTTTATGTTTATTTATTCAGTATCTCGTACCCTAGTTGTCATGTTATAGTTCGCTTCTAGTGACTTAGAAATGTAGTCAAAGTTAACATCAGATTATGATCTAATTTCATTGCATCTGTAAAATCCGTCATTATTTCGTGCGAGTATTCCGTGGATAATATACCTTTTTTACATTTTTTAAATGTATCAATTTATTGTTCACTTGTCACGTTTTTTAGATGTCTCTACATTTCGTCTTCCTCAGATATTGAACTTATTTTAAGATAATTTATTTGTAACAGATTTTGACTGGGATTGGGCAAAAGCAATGCCTATAAACAACCTCTCCAAGACATTTTAAATCCACATATCACACTTTTTATATGCTCTTCCACAACTGCAAAATTCTTTTCCCATCTGTCATACTCTCCAAAAACACCATCATGTGAAATCTCATAATCTAATTCTACGTCCATTTATTTCACTGCAAACATTTTAAAATAGTGTTTACTGATTTGATTACTTTGAATCTTTCCCTTGGAAATCGTGAACAAATCAAATATACATTTTTTTCTTTTATTCTATAGGTGGATACCTTATTGACCATGGGATAACACTTTTGTGACTGCTACCATGCAATCTATTAGCATATGCACTTCTCAAATCACAATGATTGTTAGTATATAAATAATATATTTTACATTACTCTATTATGTGTGTATTGGTGTTTGCCAAATAAATACTTTGTGACCTCGATGAACCGTTGTTTCAGTTTTTCGTCTTCAGAATAAAATATTTTGGATAATCCTCCCAAGGTAATCTTTTATGCCGCTGGGTTAAAAATAATTTTCTTTGATCAGTTTCTGTCTTTCTTACACAGCATCGTGGTGAATCAAGTAAAACATTTGTTAAGTTGTGTTAGCTGCCACATTGATAATTATCTCTCAAGGGATACAGTCGTATAAGAAAGAACTTCCGTTTCTGTACTTAACAGTTAACTTATTCAGCCATTGAATTTGAAGTAAACATATCGAACAGGGGACAAATATTTTTTTATTTGAACCACTCACCTACCACCTTCTATAACTTCCTGAGCGTTTGCTTGTGTAATGATCAATCTCAAATCACGAAGACGAACAAACAGATATAATGGACAGTGACCTGTTAGTATCTGGAAGTCAAGTGCTATTATAAACCCTTTTCCAAACACTGTGTACTGTATAGACTATATACCAGTGTTTTGTGCATTACCCTTTCCTGATATCAACTTTCTCAACTTACTATTCGTAGTACTTTGCTCTATTCTGTTTGTTCTTATAGACGCCGGTAACTATAGACATTTGTATGTCATGAAGATGTTGTGGTCATTCAACCTGAAAGGCTCATCCGATCATTACGACCATAACAAGTGGTGACGTTGTTAATCAAGATTTTCCCCAAATTGTTTGCATTAAACGATATTAAAACAAACCTATCATCTAAAATCAAAACATTAGCCCCAACATACTACCATTTTTAATTTTATGGCTAAGATTTAATTCTCTTTGGGGTATGTTAATACATTGATGTGTGGGATTAACATGCTTAACAGCCTGTAGTATTTTATCTTGGTTTTGCAGAACTATTGATTTACCATACCTTGTCAGCCTTGTGTTTTACTACATGCACAAAATAATTAAGTTTAAACGACATTTGTAATCAACATAAATACTAACACGCAATAAATACATACTCTTAATAACCTGCTTATCAGAAGGCTGGTCAACATCAACAAGTTAAGGATGCAGATGTTTCTGTAAAGTATAATATAATAACTAGATGTGTATAGAGCAAAAGTATTATCTCAATTATTCCACAAGTGAGTAATTAAACCTTGTTCTCTAAACCTTTCATTAACATAGTCAAGTGTCTTTGCTCTGTTCTCGTTGAACACCGCATTTGCTTCTTCGGCAAGTCTACTGTGATCTTATTGTTTATAATTCTCTCCATAAGGATAAAACAATTTGAACAGATTACTGATTTCTGGCAATACTAACCCATTATATATCGCACCTCCAATGATATATGCCGATGTAACCTTTGTTGTATTCAATAATGACACATTTCGGTTTTAATTTTACCTATTATACCATCAAGCGGTTCGTATTTAATCCAATAATTAACATATTATTTCTTCTAGATAGTTAATACATGATTCTTTTAGTCAGTGAAAATTGTTCTCTCTCTCTCTCTCTCTCTCTCTCTCTCTCTCTCTCTCTCTCTCTCTTAAGTATGTTGCGTACGAAACAAGTTGATTGATTACTCTAATTTAATGTAGGAATAAATAACAAATGGAGTAGGAATCTCGGGCAGTAACCGGATGACTGGGACCCTCTAAATCTAGATCTGACCCCTCCCGTATTCTAAGTGAGTTGCCGATCATCCTTGTAAAAAATGTTTTCTAATTTACCTTACAAAACCTTGTGCACGCCGATGAAATGTGGCTTTTTTGTTTGCTTTTTAGTTCTTCAACGACACTTATCATTTATTAATAATCAGGCCCATGCTGCAGCTGCATAGTCCGTCACCCTAGACTAATTACTTTTACAAATTACGTGATATGAATGGAGAAAAATAATATTTATGTTCCCCGTATGTCTTTGGCTACCTAAAATTAGCGCGCCTTCATGAATAATAACGATCTGTCCCTTGCTCAAGCTTTCAGGGTAATGTATCACTGGTTAAATATGCAGGCTGTACCTATGTGATTATTTGAGAGTTAAGATAAGCCTGAGATCTAATGGCTTACAAAAGGGTAAAAGACAATGATGTTCACTTTGGAGGAACAGATATACTTACATTGTAATTTAATCCATTTAATTCCCAGAGTTGACAGCCGTGCTGTCAATTGATATACGGGGACCGTTTTTCTGTAATTGTGACGCGCTCACTGTTCTATCACATGAACCAATTACGAAACTTAAATCTATTGTATAAACTGATTTATATTAAAACAATAGCCATGGCTCTCCGATTTCAATTAAGTTTTCAGCTTCGATCGAGCAGCATATGGCGACTTTTGCAATATTCACAAAGCGAAACTTATGATAGTCCCCCGAATAATCGTCCCTACAGATGAAATACGCAGACGGTACATCCAAAGCTGAAAACATACAATCAGTCAAAGATCCCAAAAGCAGAAGGATATATACCACAATTATTAAGAATTCCGCACCTGAACATGCAGACATTTTGAAATTTTTGGAACCATGTTCATTGTGTTAGAATGTGAACAAGGGTTCAGTCTTCTGATCGATATATAAATTATAAATATAAACTGTTTAAAGCAGGACACTTCAAATGCTTATGAACATCAACTCTGCTGATCCGATCAGTAAGAATGACATTGATAGAGCAATTGGAGACTGATTGACATCACGACCTTGGGAAAACATTGCTTTAAGTGAAATGGAACCAAATATTAATGAAGAAAGCCCGATGGAAATGTTTTAAAACACTATAAAGAATGTACTAGTTTGGTACTGAGTAATGGTTTACACCAGGACCTGGATGAAACTTTGGTTTCATTACAATCAAATCAAACCAAAGAGTTTTAGTTGACAATGTCAGACAACTGTTTTTTAAAGTATTTTTTTTTTCGAAAGACAGTTGAACAAAAAAATTTGTAAATTTAATGAATTTTTATATTTCTTTCTTATTGAAGGTATCACAATTCCAACGTTGTGTCAAAATACTAGTAAAACATATGAGCCTTTTGGACAAGGTGAGCTTGAGTCAGAGGAAATGATTTTCTGAAGTCCTTTATCCTTTGATTTTGTCTGAAATGAATTTTATTTTAGCACTGCTAGGAATGGTTTCATTACATTCAATATAAAAGTCGGACAAAAATGTTTATAAACCAGGTTTTATTATCCTAAATACATATTGGTGTAAATTGCCAATTGTGTAACTTGTGTTTAGGAAATTATGATGGAGTATATTTAGATCCATGCTAGGTTGCTTAAGAAATCCAACAACTCCAGTAAAAATACTACCAGATTTCAATAATACTTTTCTTGTTACCTATAGTACATATCGTAATAAATTAAGTTAATAATATATCGATGCTCCTACCTTGAAACTGTATTAAATTAAAAGGCACGATACATTCGGAGATTGTTTTGATTTTTCCATTAAATTCCTTTATGTATTTATTGTTTTTCTATGTTACTTCTTCCATTCTAGTGCTACATACCATAAACTTTATAACCATTTCTGTTAGATCCAGTATTTCATATATCTGTTTCTGTTGTAAACATTTGTTCTAAATTGCTCGAATCTTTTCTCATGTGTATTATCTATATCGTCAATGTAATACTGTAACACACCAACTATTATTATATAATTCTTTTTAAGCATATTCACTTACAGCTCCTTTTTTATGGTTTGTTGTGGGTTTTTTTTTTTTTTTTTTTTTTTTCAACCAGTAAGCTCACATATAGGACTTGGTAAAGTATGATCGTTTAACATGCTTATTTTTGTCATTTAAATCAGTGCTACACAAATTATAAGTTATTGTCATACAGCTTTCACATTTATTTTTGTCTTGTTGTCATCTGTATTTTTGCTTATCTAAATTCTTATTCTGCAACTATGCCAAATATTAGTGTTAGCAATTATCTTGTTCTTCAGATATGTAATATTAGTATTGAGTTCATTCATTAGCTTTGTTATCTCATAATCGTTTTCTTTAATTGCATTGTCTTTCTGCACTTGTATTAGTTGAGATTGCACGTTTATTAGCCTTTCACGGAACTCTTTATTTTCTCGATCTCTCATTCTAATGCATCTAAGTATGAGTTTATCATATGCTTAATAGGTTTAAAGTACAGTCGAGTGTTTGGTATCTCACCTGCTCTTTCTTTAAAAGTCTACAATGCTTGTACAACATTAGATAGAGTGTTATTTTTCTGTTTAAACAAGTCATGTGATATAAAATCTTTTCCTGTTATTTTCAATCTTGCCTTGAGCTGTTGAATTTTGTTAGCTGTTTCACTAAGACTCTGTACTTGTCATATCCATGTGCTGATATCTGTCTACTTATTCTCCTCCAACATCTTCCGTATTTGAGTATCACAAATTTTCTTCATACTATATGCCTAGTAGCTGCATCAGTTGTTTTAAGGGGTATTGTATACATTTTTAATACGGTGGTTATTCAAGCTTAAGTCAAGGTTTATTAATTGCTCTAGTACTACATTTTCTATATCTGCTTTGTCTACGAGTTTAAAACTTAGATCACTATAACCCATAAAGATATCGCTTAATATGAAAAACAAATATTATAGTCATACAGTGAAATTTGACTCATTTTGCGTCTTCCTCGTGAAAGCTGATCTATTAACTGTCTATGCTACCCTCTTATAATTGCTTGTAACTGATATTCACATTTTTTGACACAAGATAACCATGAAAAGATCTGTAACTAGTAGCGACTCCTGCAAAAAGAAAATATAGCCATTTGAGGTTATTTATTTGTTTTAGGAAAATGTATACATTTTTAGTTCTCAAAACCCACATACTCTATGATTGTGTCCAATTCAGTAGATGTCTGTATGGACCTCTGGTTACGGATACTAGCAATTCATTGTTACAATTGCGTGTGTAGACTGTGTAATTATTGGTTAGAGTGACAAGCACTTTACAGCTATGTTTCAAGCACTCGATATAATACTTTCTGTATTCAACTTATTTGCTTTCATACACACTTTGACTTTGTTCGTGTATATTTCAAGGTTATACAATCCATGGGTAATTAAAACAGTCCTTCTTTCCTTCTTTCCATTAATGTAATACAATATGTTGCTTTTGGATTCATTTTACACAGTGTAATACCTCCCCCCCCCCAAAAAAAAAGAACATATTATCTGCAATTAAATTGATAGTATTCCGTTTATGTTATCAATAGGATTGGTAAAATAGATTCAAATTTCAGGCGATCTTTCTATTATAGTATAACTTTCCATTTATACAGGAGAAAATTAAACAACAGAGAATTTAAGTTTTCTCTTCAATTTGTATAGTTTTCTCTAACAATTATAAACTTCCTGCGTGCTGTATGTTTCTAAACAATCTCTTTATCTTTCATTTTCTTGCAGTTTCCAAACCCTACATAAACAGTTAGTACTGAGAAAGAAGTTGCAAAAATAATAGAGAAGAAGAAAGAATGTGAAGTACCGAATGGAAAACAATACAGCTATATTCCTGATATGTAACATTTTTTTTCAACATCAATGAAATGTTATTAACTTAATTTTTCACTTACTACTTTCTATAATATTATTCACAACAACATATTCGTGCATGGTGTTTAAAATATATGAATCGGAATTTCAATTGTCCTCAAAATGTGCATTGAAGAAGATGCCTAATATATATATATATATATATATATATATATATATATATATATATATATATATATATATATAGATAGATAGATAGATAGATATATATATAGATAGATATATATATAGATATATATATATATATATATATATATATATATATATATATATATATATATAATATGTACTTCTAACAGACAAGGTGATAATAAAGCTCCTATCACGGCTGAAACATAGGGTTATCCTTAGTTATCCTTACAACTTCATCGGACAATTCGTTAACATTGTTTGAACCTCAAGACATTTTAGTTGTAGGGTTAGCTGTGTTGGACTTTGTTTCAAAGTTAGCTTTTTGCCTATATCTTCTAGGCCTTGTTGCTTTAACATTGTCAGTCATCAAATAAGTTTCAGTGGAAGCATCGGACGACGAGTAGGTTCTTTTCGTGTTGTATATTTTGAGCATGCTTTGTTGTCTTTCCGATTCCGTTGTATTTGAATGAAGAGGGAATTATATATTCTTTCCTAATGTTCTATGTGTGAATTTATATTGAACTACCTTTTAGTACATTTTCATGCTCAGTACATACGTACGAGTCAAATATGAGATTGTGAAATTCGTTCAAAATACTTCCCTAAAAATTATATGGCAATCTTTTGTTAAAACTTCGTACGTACTCGATGAGCATGATCTGGCAATGGATTCGTCAGAAAGACCTCCCATCAACATCCATGTCAACTGTATTATTTTTTTCAAATTCATACGTTCTCAACAAACAATTCTTCTTCAGTGATTTTTTCCCCAGATTTTTCCAGATTTAATCCAAACATAAAATACAAGAAATAGTGCGTCCTAGTATGATTTGTAATGAAACTTTACCTCGGTTGTTTTTCCAAAAATTTAACCGAATACAAAATATAAGTGATACTAAGGGCGTCTGATTGGGTGTGAAATTAGCAATTAGTTTGTGGTGGGGTGTTTTGTTTTGTTTTGTTTTTAAATTAGTCACTACAACAAGGTCGTAAACAATTGTTGAATCAACCCAGTTAATGCTTTCTTGCGGTGCTTGTTCCTCCTTTAACTTTGTTTCTTTCATTTCTTTCAACACTAAAAGTTTTTTATGTAGTAGTCTGTATTTTATTTGTAATGGTGTCAATATACTCCTTGTTATCTTCTTCAAAGTTTCGATATGTGAATGTTTGTCTGCGGTCATATAAAGAAACGTATTTGATGACACTAGCTAATAAACACATAATGATATCGGACAATTAATTATTTTACAGTTAGGGAATCAGCCCACTGGTTGAGGAATAAAACTCTGAGTACTAAATGTTTTAAGATACACCCACTGCTTGGTCAATGGATTTAATTATCTTTTCATTTATTAATTTCGCAAACTTAAATCTATGTACTATAGTATACAAAACATATTTGCTCTTATTTGTATATCCTGCATTTAATTTCCTGCTGACCAAATATCCTACAAATTCTTAATGCCTAGCTATGTTATTAGCTGCATACCAGGAGTTCCCCGAGTTTATCAGGACGAGGCTCTAAAAGTGATGTGGAACACCTACCTTTCAAGGTTTAAAAAATTTAAGCACGTGTGACTTGTATGTCAATATAATTCACACATTATTTTTAGTTTTTAATATATTAACATTAAGTTCTATGGGAAATTAATTATTGGTTCGATCTATCTAGGGGGGGTGTCTGTGTCTGTGTGTGTGTGTATGTGTGTGACAACCATGTGCACCTCAATATCCTTTTCAGTACAATTTCCTGATTTATCAAACATTACAATAAAATGGATTAGTTTTAGAAACTTTACAGCAGATACTGGTGAACATGCAAAGAGTAATGGACAGCAAGCGCGTTAGTGTAAGTTGGACTTGGAAGCCTGACAAACCAGGCATTGATGGCATTATTACCTATGGCATCCACTGCTTTTGACATGGACCTCATTATCACACAAG
The DNA here is from genome assembly GCA_029931535.1 of Margaritifera margaritifera. Taxonomy (NCBI): domain Eukaryota; kingdom Metazoa; phylum Mollusca; class Bivalvia; order Unionida; family Margaritiferidae; genus Margaritifera; species Margaritifera margaritifera. The sequence continues at coordinate 447,866 of JAQPZY010000908.1, forward strand.
TGGCCCACGTTATTTCTGAAAGGCAGCATTGAACCTTGCATGACTATCACAAAATCGGTTCTGCTTCTCTCGTGTACACCTTTGGCTTTCCTGGCGTCAAATGTGTAAGTACATTACACTTTTTAATCAACTTTCTATAATTTCGTCCCAGGTGCCACGTATCGATTCAGTACTTAGGGAAAGTTTTCGTCGTACCAGCGTCGTGAAGCTTTACAGCTGCCCTACAGCTACTATTATCTGGATCAGTTGTCAAATACATTATCTTCATGTAAGATCGAAGTTTCAGTTTTAACAGACAATATTTTGATCATGATTTTGCATCACCAATATCACTTTGAACAGTTATATTTTCACTACGGCAACAATTATCAACTTCTTCCTCTGATGTATGCAATTGACCATAAGTGAGTTTTTTTATTTTGGGGGTTTTTTTTATTGGTCACCACCTTAATAGCCTTTTTATTTTGTGTTGCAGTGTGGAATTATATTTTTCCAGCTCCTAAATATATCACGTTATTGTACATATCACATTGAAATGCAATATTGTTTTCTGTAAAACCTCGCAACAAATTCACTTCTCTTATATCATCTCGGATATTTGCCATGACTTTCCTCAATGCGTTCTTCTCACAAGACCTGACATGAAAACTAAGAATGTGTTGCCCTTTTTGTCTCGTAGAATGAAATAATTATCATAATTGATGCTGCAGGTGCTTTCGAAATGGCTTAAATTTCTAATAATCTAACTCTCTGTGTCAATGTATTAGTTTGATTTAATATGACCCCCCCCCCAGTCAATATTTAGAGAATGAGTTACACATCTTATAATTACATATCTGAACTTTAACACTTAGATGCCACCCCCCCCCCCCCCCTGCTCCCCCCCCCCCCCCCGAAAAATGTTTGGATATAGGTATCAGACTACTAATTATACTACATCCAGGGAATCAGTCTACTGGAGGAGGAAGAAAAACTACAGTACTCAATGTTTTGAGATGCACCCATTGGCTGGTAAATGGATCAGATTTTGTCCATTATTAATGTCAACTACTTCAATGTACGATATCTTCTATGCATAACAGCAAAATATTTGATTTTATTTTGATATTCTAAATTTTAATTTCCAGCTGACAAAATATCATATGAACTCTTCGTACGATACTATGTTATTAGGGGCACACCAGGGGGTTCCTCTTTTTAACAGCAAGAGGCTCTAAAATATACATCAGAACACATGCCTTTCAAGGCTGAAATAGAATGATCTAACTCATGAATGAAAGCATGTTTCCTTTGTATGCCAATCTAATGCACATTTTTTTTTTTTTTTTTTTTTTTTTTTTTTTAAGCATATTAACACAAAGTTCTACGGGAAATGAATTCAGTAGTCAGTAAAATTATTATGTTTGTTTGCACAGTCCTTGCGCCTCTTAAATATTGTGTTTCTTTTCCCCATCTCTGTTAATTCTTTCTAAATATCATATCTATTTCATTTTACAAGTGTGTGTTTCATTGTCCTTTACATTACTATCTGGTCAAGGGTTATGTGCTTCATGTTATTTAAGTATTTACCATTTGGTCCAGTTATCTGTTTTCGTTAAATGTTTACTATATGATCCAGTGTGATGTGTTTGATTTTAGCTACAAAATTAGTCCAAAATTCTATTACAATTAAGGTGGAATACACTGTAGACAAGTATTGCTAGATTGGGAATTTTAATTTTCGATGTTATTTGTTCATTTATTGTTCACGGGTGAAGTCACGGACGGCGTACTACGTTCCAAGGTACACAGCACTTACATACGTATGAACTACTAGTATAACATAATATAATAATAGCTTATTGGCTCAATTAGTGTAGTAATACCTAATAAAGATTCCATCATGGCTACCCTTATAAATATACCTATTTTATGTTATTTTGTCTTGTAAACCGCGCACGAAGTTTTAATCAAATTTACCAGAAGTCATGTTTGAATAAAGGTCTTTTGAAGTATGTACACGTGATGCATTCACAGTTTCTGCAAGATGCCCGTTTATATTCAGATATGGCCGCAATTTCTAAAAATGGCGCAATGAATAACGATGCCTTGTGCGCTGTCTTACAACTTGCGAGCAAGTTTTATCTAGATTCCTGACATGAAGGCGTCTGAAAAAAAATCCAAATGTTGCCAATGAACTTTCAAATATATCTGATATCTCCATACAATAAGTGATGGAAAACCTCCCAATTTCCCAAATACCACTTTAACCATCTTTATATAATATGGAGATAAGCAACGATGTATAGACCATTGTATTCCAGTTGAAGGGTTTTAAAGCCCAGGAGGCCTTGTTAGAATTTATACAGTGCTTCCCGAATATTCAAAGTGCTGGTAGAGAGTTTTTATTTTGCTGATTGTATCAACCCCATTATTTAATATTCGCGCAGGTTACAATACAGGTACATTTATGCCTTTCCCCGCAAAACGGCGTCGCTTGTTATGATGTATTCGGATTGTGACAAAAGTGATTGCGTAATTTGTTTATATGATTTCAAAATCAATTAAATGGATCCAAATATATAAATGTGATTCTGAATTATTCAAAACAGATATTATTCATGTTAGACAAGTTATATAGAAGTTTCAAAATCATAATGTGTTCAGATTAGAAAGAATGAACGAATAATGCTAATTGTATGAACTTTTTGTGAAAATGATGCCGAAGAGTACCAATTGACTCAGATTTGTTTATTCAGCTCACAACACGACACTGAGTGTAAAACCGAAGAATAATATAAATAAATGCAGGCTCCACTTTTTTGCGAATTTTGTACACATTGTTAATGGGGTATTTTAAAACTCTGTTGATTGATACGTAGATACAAAATCTGTATTCACAGTATCTGCATGAACTGGATGGATATTCTCATCGAATTCTACAGGATCTGAGTGAACTGCATGGATGTATTTATTGTATTCACAGGATCTGAGTGAACGGGATGGATATGCTCATCGACTTCCACGGGACTTGAATGAACTGGATGGATATACTCATCGAATTCCACGGAACTTGAATGAACTGGATTGAGGTACCCATCGAATTCTTCATTCATTGTAATGTTATCGGGCTTCAAAATCTCCTCTGATTCATTTTCTGTACGAATGATAGTTTGTGCAATTAGCTGTGGTTCGCTGCGTCGTTCAAAATCCATTTCAATGGCGGTGCTCAGTTCTCCTCTTTCATTGCTTACAATTGTCCAGTACTTTCCAGGCAGGTTTTCCTCCTGTAGGTTTTCGTCTCCGTCATCTATATTTGAATCTGTCCATGTATTGCTGTTTGATACTCTGTTCACACGTAAGCTAGAGAAGGAAACCATGATATTTGTAACAAAACGAAATGTTCACATGTGCAATATATATATATATATATATATATATATATATATATATAGATAGATAGATAGATAGATAGATAGATAGATATATAGATATGTGTGTGTGTATAAAGTTGTATCAGCATTAATAAAACTACTCAGATACAAATAAGTAGATGAGGTACTAAATTTTTTCGAAAAGTTATCTATAGATTTCACAATAAAATAACTGTATCAGTTTTAGTCGCCTGTGTGTATTCTTGCCATTGGATAGTATTATATTGATTTTCAATGATATAGTTCTTAAAGCTATACACTGAGGTGATTTATCAAACACATAATTGTACGCATATTATCGTCATTCAAAATGTATAAATTGTGAGAATATCAGATGTATGATACGCACTATAAATAGAGAAAAACAATACAACAATATTTATCATAATACATACGGTTATGTTGTTTGTCTTGGGAAGAGTTTACTTATGTTTTCAATAAAATGTGAATAATAATTACCAGATACTAATTTTATGCAGCAGACAGGCGAAGAACACAACAGCTATAATAGCTCCCATTCCGAGAACAATATACAGCAAATGGCGTTTGGAAGGAAAAGCTGAGAACAAAAAAAAGGTTTTCTTACTTCCAAACTGAAATGTAAAAGTTCCCTATTAGTTATATTATAGTTTAAATAATACTAGACAATTGTCATATGATTGGACCAAATATTATTACAAGTACTCGAGGATCCTCTCCCATACAATAATTATTACAAATTGTCAGCAGATACTATTGTCAATCTTGTGAAATTTTCTGTAATATCATGAATGCATAAATAAACGATAAAGGTGGCTCCAATACGGAACAAGCAAAACAATATGATCAATCGATAGCAACGTATATAACCCATTATCTTTACACCTATGTTGTTTTCAGACAATAAGGTAGTTAGAATAACAACAGTGTCATCTTTAATACCTGAATCTGAGAGTTTTAAATTGATACTTCTATACCATACTTAATCGAACGCTTTTGAAGTATCATCCACAAAATATAATAAGAGCTTTGTAAATATTATGGCACATTTCAGTCAAATGATGAATGGTAGTATATAAGGGCATAAGACAAGAATGAGAACGTAAGATCGAATATAGTTGAATGCATGCTTGAATATAATTCCTTAAATAGTACACTTAAAAATGGCACTGGTCGGTAATTTCACGGATTCGATATATCACCTTGTAGAAAATAGGGATGGTATTTAACTTTTTTCACTGGGATGGAATGGTGTCTGAAGGTAGACAGTTTTTATAAATTAGATGCAAGGAGACTGAAACCTCGGAGATATTTAAACCTTTTAATGTCAAATTGGATAAGATCCTGGCGTTTTTTATGATCCTGAGAAAGAATTACTGTAATATTATCTTCTTGCGTGTGTTATAAATCCTGTAAAGAACAGCATACCATATGCCTGGTAAAGATATAAGTGAATTTTGTTTCTAAAGTATATAATAAGGGAAAATATTTTATGCGTTTACTAACACAAATAACACGCTATCTGTTGGATAAAAAGTATTTAAATTTCATACAAACGAATAGTGAAATGACTACATACTAACTCGCTTCATTTGGATCTATTTTTTACCTCGCGCATATTTCCTTTCCCTGAGTTTATATTAGATTCATTTTATCCTTTTATGCATGTTATTAACTTGAACAACAAGTGATCGATTATAACAAGACAATCAATGCTAGTACCTTACAATCGTCGAAGATAGATAGGTTGAAAATTGAAAAAGTTTTATCATGTATACAGTACCTTCTACATCCATAGCAGGGGTCAAAGCCACGATCGTGTAAGGATTGATGATCTCTTAGAAAGAAAAAAGGGAATACTGTATAAGGATTGATCCCTTAGAAAAATTAAAGGAATGCTGTATAAGGATTGATCCCTTAGAAAGAAAAAAGGGAATACTGTATAAGGATTGATCCCTTAGAAAGAAAAAAGGGAATACTGTATAAACTTTCTGCTTTATTCAAAGATAAATACTGCTTCTCTGTCTAATATGCAGGACGCTTCAAACTGTAGTCAAATATTCCTGATGGCAAGCACTGTGAGCTTTGCGGTGAAAACAAAATATTTCCCTTCCCATTTGATCCAAAAATTATCAATGTTTCAGAATAATACAATAAACTGTTCCCCACAGCTTCGTGTTATCTTCTATCTTCGTATTCAAACGTTGGTCGTTAATTAGCAAAACAAAAAAAACAAAAAAAAAAAAAAAAAAAAGAACCAACGACAACGGTATATCCGATTGTGTTCCAAAAAAGGCGGTTTCTTCATTTTTGTTTATTTATTGGTATTACAGTGAAACTCCTCAAAACCGAACCCTCAGGATACCGGAATCTCCTCAAGACCGATTTTGTTTCTTAGTCCCGAAATTTTCCTTTTTTAGTATCATCATTTTCCCCAGTAAACCGAAACCCCTCAACTCTGAACACCGGAACAATTTTCGATCCAAAATTTCAATTTTACGCTTAAAAATACCCCATAAAAACCGAAACTCCTGACACACGCTGGAACAGATTAAATATGGTTAACAGGTGCTGTAGTAGTCTGATCGACAAGACAAAGACTAGGAAACTGCCCCAAGGGCACGCGAGGTTAAAACAACACTTGACACAAGCGCCGACACAGATTAGGGCTGACAATAGGCTAATCTGACGTCTTTGCATCATACAGAAGAGTCAACTTTTAAGGCTAATTACATGTATTAATAACTAAATGCTTATAGGTAAGCCAGTTGAGAAAGATTATCAATGCGGACAATGATAATGTCAGTGAGGATGATGATTAAGACGATATTCCCTTGGCTCGACTGGCTCATGAATTACGACTGGACATTGACCCTGAGCGCCTATATCATTTTGAAAACGATGCTCCTGCTGAGGATAATTCCGATGACTGGGAGAGTGAACTTATTTCGCAGTTTCATGAAAGCATCAGGCTAATTATGAGAGCGATGAATATGATGACAATGTATGTTCTGAGCCACCTGGCAGTGATATGACCTACCCCGAAATTTTAGAGTTTAAAAAGAGATTAAAAACTTTTGCGAGTGAAAAGGATGACCGTTATTTGGCTATGGCACAAGAAATGGAGTCATTAACGCAAGCTACATTAGTTAAAGAACGATGTAAGAAACAACAAACAACGCTCCATGCCTTCTTTAAGCCAGGTTCTTGAACTGAACATTATGAATTATACGGAGTATTTACAAATTGTGGAGTATCATTCATAATTCCAATGGACTTATAGTAAAGCTATAAAAGTACTGTATTTTATTCCTCGTATATTTCTTGTGACGAGGACTGTATTTCTATGTGGAGCAACTGTATTTATTCCTGTGAAAGGATACAATTTTCCGTAGGAACGTATATTGTTCAGCTAATTCTTCATTAAATGCACGTATTAAAATTAAAATAAAAAAATAAGAGCTTTCTTAAATTTGTGCACTTTTACACACACAGACACTGATACTTTTGTAACTGCATTCTCTCTCTCTAAAGAGCTCAGAAAGAGATATTTCACATCTGCAAAAGCCTCAATAAACCGAAAACTTCTCTAAACCGGACAAAAATTGGGTCCCAAGGGTGTTCGGTTTTGAGGAGTTTCACTGTATATGTTTTTGCTCTTTACTTGTCTCTATTGCTCGACATAACGGAATCACAATCCCTTTTCCCACATCAATAAATGTTTTTAATCCAGAAAGAACCAGCCCGAATCGGATGTCGCAGCGTGCCTCTGGAGAAGGCATCTTACTCCACAGCCTTCGTGTACTGTTTTGCATCCCAGTAAGTTTTCTTCAACATGTAAAACATTTTGCCAATGAATCTATTGTGCCATCCTTGTAGGATGTGGTCAAAATAGTTTTTTAACTTAATTTGTAAAGAAAAGTAATTCCAAATATGAAGACATCAAAAGTCCAACAAATGATTCTAAGAATATTAATAAGAGTAGTGTACAACTGCATTTTGTAAAACATGGAAATCAGTTTTATTTTTGTTTTTATTGTGGGCTGGCTTTTTTTTTTTTTTTTTCGTTTTGTTTGTTGTTTTGTTTAGAACAAACGTACCTTGAGTATTATCTTTCTGGCTCAGATCAGTGGTCGCGTAATGGCTGATTTCTGAAAGAAACAAAAGCCAATACCGTATGGATTTTCTGCCTTATTCAAAGATATACATTGTCCATATGTTTAATACGCTGGCTGATTTTAAGCTGTAGTCAGATGTAATGTAAAAAAACAAACAACGGTATATGACCTTGTGGGAAGAAAAACAACTTACGAAATAGGAATGCCGTTAAGTGGAGAGAAAAAACTTGACTTTCGGGGTAGATTTTGTATCTTCTTCATTATTATTATTATTATTTGTAGTAGTATTTCTCGTAGCAGTAGTAGCAGTAGTAGTAGTAGTATTAGTAGTAGTAGTAACATTGTTGTTGTTGTTATTCGTGTACTGATATGTCGTTAAACACCAATCAACCAAATATATAAAATCAACGAGAGTACTGTACAACTATTTCTGTAAAGTCACATAAGAAGAAAATGGTCAAGAATTTTAGTTACAACAAAAGTACCTTCTCTATCATCTGTCCGACTCATGCTTGCGGTCGTGTAATACTTGATTTCTGAAGAGACAAAGTGAATACTGTATGAACTTTCTGCTTTGTTGAAAGATACATATTGCCTCTCAGTCTAATATGCTACATGCTGAGAATTGTAACCAGTTGTATCCAATAAGATGTGTACATCGTAAGTTTCGCTTAAAAATAGCTCCTTTCCAATCCGATCCCCAACCAATGCTTCTAACTATTTAAATATGTTCATTCTCAGCAGCGTCATGTTTTCTTCATAGTAAAGCTCTGTATTTAGGTAACAAAAAATATCAAATAGGTAGGCTGGTAATTAGAGGAAAATACTTAATCCTATAGAAATATAATGTTCGTCATAATGTTCTCTCTCTCTCTCTCTCTCTCTCTCTCTCTCTCTCTCTCTCTCTCTCTCTCTCTCTCTCTCTCTCAGCATAACCGAGTACCGAGTAGGTAGAGATCGTCCATTTTGTCCATCAGTAAGTGTTTGTCGATTCAGAATATGAAATGGAAAAGAACTGCAGTTGCAGAATCAGTACCTTCAGTATATTCCTTCTGGATAGTTCCCGTTGATGTGTAATGATTGATTCCTGAAGAAAAAATTTATATTGTTTGGTACCTCTCCTTTATTCAAAGATAAATACTGCTCCTCTGCCTCATTTGACTCGAACCGTAATCAATGTATTTGAAAATGTACGCACCTTTTAAAGTTATAAATCGCATAATTGGTTTAATTTTGTCTGACGTAATAATTACACAAAATAGCAACTTGGCATCGGTTTTGATACCCTACTTGGCAAACCTTGCTTTATTTGCTGATTGCAAGTTTTTTCGTTCTTAAATTGTGATCTATTTTCTGTTTTTCTATGTATTTTTCCAATGAATATTCAAGGCTTTATTCTGCAGGAAATTGATGGTTTCATTAATTAAATTAAATTAAAATTCATAAACAATCTTTTTAACTACAGACATCAATATTCCATGAAAAATAGAATTAAGGGAGGGTATTTTCATTCCATAGAAAAGAAATGGACAGAAGCACGTGTTCTAGTGAACTAGATAAGCAGGTGTTGAAACATATTTGGAATCTAATCGAAAACAGAAAAAATAATAGATATGTATTGACTGTGAAATAGTGAAAAGAGAATATACTTTTGTATATAAACAAGGAGAAGGAGTAGGATTTATCAATTTTCTCCGACAAAAGAGTGTGTAAGAGTTATTAAAGAATGCAAAGTTAAAAAAGTAACAATTGCTGTTCATTTTCCAGTAAATATAATACTTATAATTTTGGAAAACTAAAGTAGGGGCTGGAAACGTTGTCAATTTAATAATTATGTACTAGAGGTGAATATCAGTATATTCAGATAAAGCAAGTATTAAAAGACATATGAACATGGACGTTTTGACATTATAAAAGAATGGGAAGAATTGAAATTGAAGATTGAAAAAGTAACTAAAATGTATGCAGAAATAAGAAACAACAGAGTGAAAATATAGGAAAGAATGTATTTATAAAATGAACAGTGTAAACATAGAAGTGAAATGAAAAAGTAAACGAAGTATATAAACATCTAGAGCAGTACAACGAAAATGGAACGAAAGTAAGAGCTCGGCTATTTGGAGACATATATACAAAAGCAAGGAGATTATACAGAAAAGAAGAAACCAGAAGAAGAAAAGAAAGATCTTTATAACATTTAATAGTAGGAGATAAAAGGATAACAGACAGAAATGAAATTTATAACGAAATACACGAATATTATATAAATTATTACAGCAGACACGATATACGGTAATATACTATATGCGAATATTGTGTTGAAAAGAAGTAGTGACAAAAATGAATGAAGGAAAATCCCCAGGCTTAAATAGCCTAACTGCAGACTTTAATTACAAAAAAATCAAAATATAAATAACGTCTATTTTAGTAATACTATATAACAACATATTTTTACAGAGAGATCTGATATCTTCCAAGAAAGAAAGAATAATTACTTTGTTATATAAAGAAAAATGAGAAACAACAGATTTAACAAATTGGAGACCGATATCTTCATTAAATACCAGTAATACATATTTGAGTAATTATATATTAGCTAAAAATATTTTTTATAAAAAAACTGCATGGGATAAAGAAAAACAAATATTAACGAAAACATTTGTGAAATAGGAAGAAATCTACAAAATAATACACTAAATATTCAAAGCATAATAGATTTCATAAATTGGAAAGAAGAGAAGAAGATATCAATTAATCATTTGACCAAGAGAAAGCATTTGATCGAGAAGAACATATTTTTGTAGATACTGTATTAGAAAAATTTGGTTTTGGAACAATCTTTTGTAAATGGACATACATGGACATACCCTATAATATGTTTGCAACGGTAAACATTAGTGGCGCTAAAACGAGTAAATTACGTATCGAAAGGTCTACAAGGCAATGGTGTTGGTTGTCTCTGCTGTTATAGGTCATAGCAATAAAAACACTTTGTTTAAAAAAATTAATTAAAATAGAAATATTTTAGTAATTACATTTCTAAGTTAGAGAACGATATGAAATATTATAAAACACTGATGACTGCTTACATTTCATTAGAGAAGGAAACTCTTTCAGACATTCAGGAAAATAATTCTACACCTTTGGAAAAGCATTGGGATAAAAGTTAACTAATTTTAAAAACGGAATTACTCCTAATTCGAAACTCGCTATGCAACCACCCTGGATTACCATCACACTATATATAAGAAGTGATAAAATCCTTCCGAATACACGATGGAAAAAATTCAAATTATAAGATCTCCTTAAAAAGATTAAATATCATGTAGAAATATGGAAAACTGTAAAACAAATTATATTAGACAGAGTACATATAGTAAAGCGTTATATGTGTAAATAACCTCTGGTACGTCATGGCTATAGATGATTTCAACGACAAGCAGTTAAATAAATTAGCTTAACTGTAGATTTTAAATTGGAGAAGAACCTTCTTTATTAAAAAGAAACGATGTATAAAAGCAAATTGGAGGGGTATTAAACGTAGCTAACCTAAAACATAAAAAGGTGACTGAAAGAAATAAATTCAGAAATTAGGCAATAGGAAGTAATTATCCATGAGCTGATATATATATATATATATATATATATATATATATATATATATATATATATATATATATATTGTTGATTTGGATATACCTTAAGGAACGTACATGACATTTATTATAATAATACATTTATGAAATGACTTGAACCACCAAATAGACAAATATAAATCAAATTGCCTTTGAATATAGCAACCAGGAAAATTATAGAATACAGATGATAAAAAAATAATATATAATTTAATCTGAGGACATGAAAACAAAAAAAATAGAAATAACATAAATTAGATTAAAATGCAACATATGTACGTATTAAATTGTCCATGGAATCAGTTGATATGATCAAGCTAAATTATGAAAACAAAACTCGAGAAGTTAAATCTTCACTTTTGCAGTAGACAAAGAGATCACTTACCCCACTTGGAAAAATTTTACTTGTGAAAAGTTTAGCATAATCCAAGATTACTCGCCTATCTCTAAGTTTACCAAATGAATATAAAGCTAAGTTTCAAGTGTTAGGCGTATTTTTCTGTAAGTTTGTATTGGGTGGTGGAATGTATAACTCACAAGAGACATGTTGTGTAAGGAGTATTTTGAAGGCTGATTGAAAATGACAGACATAAACACGTTTGTACATTCTTTTCAACTACCTGGGTTGAGAAGGCTTATCATCTCTGGACCTAAATGAAAATAAATTTTAACAACTTTCCTCAAACGCCTTAATTATATAAAAGTTTTTCATTTTGGCATAGATTTTAGTGAGAAATACAGATGCATTTGCCGCAGATGTACTGTAGAGGATGTAAAAGATTTTCTTAAAACAGCAATATGGATGAATCCTAATATTAAAGTTGGAAATTCTAGAGTTATGTACATGCACTTGCTGAAAAGGGGAATTTTGTATGTAAATCATTTAATCAATGAAAACCGTTCATGGATTAATATAGTGGGGTTTTGTATTAGGTTTGGAATTCATGTAAAAAAAAATTGAGTTTCAAGGCATGTTGAGAGCCATCCAATCTTTTCGTAACAAACTTAATATAAACATAAATTCTGATATATATGATCCTTTCTTACATAAATCAGTAATGTTGTTCATTATGGAAGCAAAATTAAATGCAATATTACTTCCAGGGCAACATCAGTATTGAAATGGAATCAAAAATAGATGAGAGTAAATTGAATTAATATTTTTTCTTGTCTTATAAATTATGTGCCCATGACTGAGGTGGTTTCAAACTAACATAATGCTTAGAATTTTACCAACAAATAAATTTCCGAACAAAATTGGTAAAGTCCCTACAAGTATGTGTCCTTTATGTAACGACCCCTGAGAGACTTTATCTTTTCTTTTTTAGAACTGTTCCAGAACTGAGTTATTACTTACTAGGTTTATCCGGTGGATAAGAAGCAAGTTGAATCATCCACACAATTTTCAAGTCTCAAAAAGGTAATTTTGTTTTGGAATAAATAAGCCAAAACAAACGAGATACAGTGATCAATCTAGTTTTGTTGCAACTGAACTTATATGTCCATAAATGTGGATGAACAACAATGAAACACAGAACATGACTCATTTAAAAAGGAAATGAAGTTTTACTACATGTCAGGACAATATTCCGCATATATCAATTGTACATGGAAAAAGTCTGATAACAAATAGCAACTAAACAAATATCTTTCTGAATGATTCACACAATATTTACAAATTACAATTATAATTTAGAAACTGCTCAAATATGTCCACATATGAAATTAAGCATGTGTGCATTGATGTTTGTATAGCTTAAATAGGTTCAAGTTTTTGTTGAGTATATTAGAACGAAACATATGTTCACTTTAAAGTAGTTGTGAATACACATATATAAAGTAAAACTATTTCAAAGTGTTAATACTATAGATTGTGACACTAATTGTCTCATACTCTTCGTTTTTAATTATTATTTTTTACAAATTGGTAGTATAAGAAAATTTTAATTTTAAACGATAGCAGAATGCAAATATTATCAAATGAGTGAAGAAAATATTTACTGTATAAAACTGTTCTGTAATAACAAGTGACTGTTGAATCCAATTGTATTATGCATACGTGTATGTGCGTGTGGGTTTGGGCATGAGAGATAGGTCATAGTTGCCGTTACTCGTAGCACGGGTTCGGTTCCTGCTTGGAACGAATTAAAACCTATATATATTGATATAAATATATATATATATATATATATATATATATATATATATATATATATATATAAAAATATATATATATATATATAAATATATATATATATATATATATATATATATATATATATATATATATATATATATATATGTGTGTGTGTGTTTGTGTGTGTTTGTGTGTGTAATCCCACTGTGCTTCTTACCTTGCACTGGGAAAGGGAATTATGTTATTACTTATATTTTCGTGCGAATGTATACAAAACCTTGCAGAAAATAAACGGTAAACAGCTGACATTGTCGTAAGAAATCCGCTACTTCAATCTGTCGTACACTTTAGCTATCCAACACGTCTGAGCATGCAATAAAAAAAAATGATTGTTGAGAATGTGTTACGATATCTGTCTTCTCTTGGGGGATAAGCTCTTCTGCCGGCCAGCGTCAACCTCAACTATTTTCACTCTTGACTTTGTCACTCATGAAAGTGCTGAGTTTTTAACCCACTTGATGTGTTGTGTGCACTTATCGCTTGATATGTGTGTATGTGCATATGTAAGTATATATGAGAGTAAGTGTATAAAATGGTTACACTAAATATATTTTCTTCTCTCTCTCTCTCTCTCTCTCTCTCTCTCTCTCTCTCTCTCTCTCTCTCTCTCTCTTAAGCGACCTTTGACGCTTTTTAACTATCAACATTTAACAATTGTCTTCCTTTCTCTTTGTCTCTCCCCTATAAAATAGCCAATATTAAATTTTGTATTGGGTTTAGAATTAGGATAGAAAAATATGTATTAGTGCTAACCATTAATTCCTGTAAAGAAACTTGCACTTTTAATGAATTGTGAGGTAATCAGTGGGATAGTTCCCCGACGCACTGCTACTTATGTACTGGGAATAATTAAAAAAAATATGGCACTTTTAAAAAAGAAATATATGGGAAATGTGTGCTTAGGTAAGTCAAACACACAAAGAAGTTATCATTTTTACCTACTTACATGAGGTATACACAACAGGTGAGTTAGCATAAACAAGGAATATTATAAACTATATTCCTCCATGCCTGTTATTTTGTTCGAGATTTTCCTGAAACAAACAAAGTATGATCAAATGTGTCAAAACAAAAGCGTTAAGAAAACCAGTTATAGACAAAATAAATATAGAATATGGAAACCATGATGTAAACTTCATATTATGCACACAACAAATTTATATTATATCTATATACACGATACAGTAGAGTACATATTACGAGTAAATATACTTTGTAGCGTCATACTTTAGCTTTACTTGTAAAATTGCTGGTTATCTTGGACTGGAGAGGAGCAAAGTATAACCACTTGGAGGGAAGAGTCTAACCATATCACTCACACTAAGGGAGATGATACGTTTTTGTTTGATGAGCAACCGGAACACTATCATGCTAAAAAATTTCCACCACCAATATATTATACATTGATATATTTAGAAATTATACCAGCATTATGTTTACTTTAGGAAATCTTTTGCACTCTTTTCCTCTTTTCGACATGTATTCAGGCGTAAAAGCAATAGTAATAAATATAAGAAAAATATTATATCTCTTGTTGGCCTACTATAACATATTAAGCATAAGTTCTTTTCTGAGTGGGAAAGGCAGCCCTCGGCGTCTGAGGCTACGGCCATTGTTAGAGATGACAACGGCCATATCACCTATGTCGCGGCAACCTTGCACTTTCCATTTCATATGTAAGATTGGGGTTGTAGAATGATTAGAACATGAAATTGTAATTTATAGTTTGGAAAATATTTGCTAAATTTTAAAAAAAATTATAATAAAAAGTAATAATGTCGTTGTCAAAATACTACTATGTGCAATGACAAGTACACTAATGTCAAAGAGGAATAGACGGTACATACAATATATATTCATATGTTTAAAAACAAAATTGATGGGGAAAAGATTATTATGGCAATTTAATGTAAAAAGAGTCTGTAAATACTAACTTTAAAAATATAAATGGATGTAACTATATCAACTTTATATGATATTACAAACCAAAAACGGGGAGAAAACAAATACGTACACTATCAATTGTGATTGCAAAAATATACATATCATGCAGAGATGAAAGAAAAAATAGAAATCTGACAACAGGAATCCAAATCGTTAATTTCATTCTAACATCAAAATGAACCCCATTCAAAATTATTGTTCTATGTTATTTATTAAAAATATACTCACATAGATAATACAAAACGGGAGGGGGGGGGGTAATTTTCTTATAGCTGCCGGCATGGAGGTGTGAACACAAATAAACAAATGTGTGAAAAGGTGAAAGTTCACAACATTTTTTATGGGACAAAAGTACGGTTTTTTTGACACTGTTCATATTATGACAGAAGATGATGAAAACCACGACCTACAACGTTAAGCTTTGCTATCACAATAAAAAAGAATATTACCCTACCCGATCGATTCCAATGAACCAATGTTTCTAACAAATAAAAAGATATGTTCCTTATCACCATCCTGATGTATGTTCGTGGTAAAAGCTTAGGCTTGAAATTACAATACACGATTAAGTAAAACTTGCCAAAAAATATTTTGAAAAAAATTAAATAAAGCGGCCGGTAAATTAAAAATATTTCCTCAATTGGATATATTTTCCTCGAGGACTTCAAAGCATCTTCTTCATTTGATCTGGTTTATTAGATACGAGTATATTTGGCGGGCTGTTTTTATTTCGTGATATAAATGTACTTTTATTGGACTGTCCTTCTCAGTTTCATGCAATGTGAGAATGGGTGTACCCGACACGCCTGGTATAGACAAAACATATATACCCGGGAAGAATAGCCTCGTCGAACTCTACAGTATGTAGAAAAATAAGGAAAGTGACGAAAATGTGCAGCACTGCAATCAGCGCTCTGAAGAGTTTGGCTGGTGTTGAAAAACTGTGTATCTGAAAAAATAACCGGTATTTCCGTTTTTTTTTTTTGGGGGGGGGGCTGTTTGTTTCTTCGTGTTGATGAATGCTGGGTGCCGATATTCTCGGCTACTAAAGAGTACCTCTTTTTGCAACTGGCACTGAAGTGAGTGTTCACCTTGATCACTTATTTTAGCAACCACGATATGTAAGTTGTGATTGTAATGACCTATTTTCTTGCTAATGTTTATTTCCTAAGCAGACGAGACATAAAAGTTTACAGAATTTTCTGTTGGCTTATTCCATGCACAGATCTTCAAATGTTATCAATTGTAAGCGTTAAAGAAGAGAAAAATCTTGAATTTGGATTGAGTTTATGGATGTGGAACATATAAAACGATATCTCTGTTTCGTGTAATTTCACTTGCATCCTCTCTTAGTAACATTCTAAATCACTAAGGTTTTCCCTGTTTCTGTATAAAATTGTATTTTGTGTAATTCTACTTGCTCTGTGAACGCACCCCCCCCCCTCTCTCTCTGATTCGGGATAAATCGGTTTTTTCCATCATTAATTGTGTGTCGACCCTGCCCAAACCAGACCCATCTGCTGCTGTTGTGTATTCTTGTGCAAGGCACATCAATCCCATTCTTTAGCCTTAAAGAGTCTTTAGTGTGTTGATGTGCTAGAAAACACCCGTCAAACAATTGTTGATCCTTCTCCAACCCTCGGTAATATTTAAATTCCAGTAACTTTCCTTCAAATCCAATAGACTTCAAAGCAGGAATTTTGCATGGACGAATTTAGATCATTGTTGCACCATTCAGGTAGGAGTTACTAATTCTTTAAAGTTAGTTTATTACAAAAGTTTTTGTGTGAAAACAGTACCTTCTTTATCCTGTTTGCGGGAAGGCGCCGTTGTCGTATGATTGGCCCCTGAAAGAAACAAAAGGAATAATACATTGACTTTCTAATTTATTCAGAAATACATACTGCTGTTATGTCTCATATGCTTGTAATTGTTGTCATTTGTATCCGAAGATATACGGACTAGAGAACAAAAATGTATCTCACAAATAGAGAAATAACTGCTCCAGAAAAATTATCAAGTTTATATTTACATTTCTGAACATGCTACAAAGTATCAAAATTGTTATTTCTTCATTTTTGTTATGTTGGTATGTTTTCTGTTCACCTCCGTCTCTACATAACAGAGTGGAGAGAAATCGATTGTGCCCTTTTACAATATTTGATGATCAGTCGCCAGCTTTCGATAGTTTGTATTGTTCCAGTAAGTTTTTGTGTACCTTCCTACTTTATACATGATATACCATGTGTGGATGCAATAAGAGCATTAGTTCGTCATCATATTAGGCAGTAGTCAAGATAATCAACATACTTCATCTATTAACTCCAGGAAGGTGTGAAAGCTGTTGTTAATTGTGTCAAAGAACTCTTGTGCAATCATAAATCTCTTTTCACATAATTTATAAAGGATACATATTGCACATAACGTACGCATCTTAACTATGCATGTAAAAGATTTTTTTTTCAATAAATTTTTGGTGTTTTTAAATGGGGAAATGTTTTTTTTACAAGTATACCAGTGGTATCTGTATCCTCTCTCGCGGCCATCGTTGTGGACGTATTATTAATGATTCCTGAAAAAAGGAAAAGTAACTAGTGTGAATTATAATTCAAGTTTTTTAAAGAAACATATTGTATTTCTGTCTAAGGTTCTGAATGATTTGATATCTTAGTCCAATTTATGATGAAATTAAAGAAGAGTTTAAGCTTTTGTTTGAAATAGTAAATATATCATAATCATATATCATAATCAGCAACTCCGAGGAGATCATACAAATTAATAGCTGGAAACTATCACTGTTTCGATTAGAAAGAATGGGAATTTATTTCCATGAAATGCTATTTAACGACGATTCTTTTTCTATGAAAATGTCTGCATTTCCTAGTGATAATTTTTTGTTAATTACTAAAGGTAATTTTAAACACAGATAAATGTAGTATGCCATTACTATATAACCTATATTTACTAGCATATTTGTTACTAATAAGTGCTAAATAATTCAGTACGAGACGACGGAGAAAAAAGTTTCACTTCTTTGACTAATTAAATACTCACTAAGTAACTTTTCTGCGACATTGTAAAACTCTGGCCAGGCTAACGAAGACAACGGTTAAAATTGCCAATTACGGTATCCGAAAAGAATTGTCTATTTTAATATTATTGTGCACACATTCAGGCATATTTCTAATGAAATGTAGTAAATATTTTGAATTAAAAGGTAAGTAGTTGTAGTAGTAGGGTTTAACGGCAAGTCAGCACAATACTGGCTATATGGTGCCGATGAAAAAAAGAGTTCCAAAAAGTGTATATTACAAGGTAAAATGAGATACTTGTAGTACTACTACACATAAGTATGAACGCACGGATGTTATATAATATTATCCTTTCTCCTCGTAAAGTACCGGAAAAATAAATTTTGCAGACATGATAACAATTCAGGTTAAAGCGAAACATAACCGGTTAAATTTTGCTTTAGGTTCCATTTTGCGGAAGGCAAACCTCATTTGATTCCATGTTGTTTTAGTGGTTACAATATGGGTTGACACAATGTAAATATGCTTATACATTTTCAGTTACATACCATTCGTTTGTAAGTGAACACTGACGTCCAATTCACGTGAACTCTGTTGTCGTACCACCCTGTACAGCCCAACATCATTTGTGCTGAAGTTCAAAAAATGTACAGTCACCGTTACATTATCAGGCGCTGTGTTGTCTACGGAAACTTTCGTCCGATCTGGTTCTTTACGTGTGACAGAATAATTAGAACCGGGGAATATCACAGAGAAAATTGAATCGTTATGCAGTATAAGGATAGCATCATGTCTAATAATGGTGTACGTCCATGAAAAAGATATATTGAGCCCAATTATGCCTTGTACTATTCTTCCTTCTGAGACACTAGAGATTGTTAGGCAGCAAAACACAAGATGTAAGAAAGACATATTCCCGACTATGCTTGTATAATCTTTGCGTCCGGCTAATTTCGTATTACTCAACATTACCATACAAAACACAGTGGTTACTGTCGATCAGTTGTTATAAAATAAATAACTCAAACAATGAAAGGATGTCCTTTCCATGGTAATTACATTATTGACTATCATTGTATGCATATAAGTGAATCAGACCATGTGACTGAATGTAACTCATCAATACGATCAGCATCCTGACTGTAGTAACCTCCTTGTAACACTTTCAAACTGAACAATGTGCTCAACAAGAATTCATAAATGCAAAATGCATGTATTTAATTGGACATCCAGAGCAAGTTTTAAGCAAAAATCTATTTTCAATTTTTCAACATGAGAAATTCCAGAGGGGTTTTACATATATATATATATATATATATATATATATATATATATATATATATATATATATATATATAGATATATATATATATATTCTTGTTAATGAGGCTGGGCTTTAATTTTAGAACCGATTATGTTGGCTTCAAAATATAACTGTCCAGTACATTAAGTCAACTTTGCGCATGAAACATTGCTACATCGTTACAAGAAGCATAAGCAGGCCTAATATTAAGATAATAATTACTGGGATACACCAAATACTAATATAGAAGAATCATATGAATTTGTCATGGAGCTAGTTATTCAATTATTATTATTATTATTATTATTATTATTATTATTATTTATGCTGATGTTCTTGTTGTTGTTGTAGTATCACTTTAAGCTGTTTTTCTTTTGTTTCTGTTTTTATTCATTATGGTAAATGGTATTGGTGTTATCAGCATGATCATCGTCGTAATTGTTGCCATCAAAAAGGATCAAACAAAGTATATACAAGATCAAGATTTGCTTTGCTTAATTTATCTGTATTTTATAGTTGTCAGCATATCAAAGACAATATTTGACATAGCAATAAGAACCTTGCTGATATAGATTGTAAAGCAGTTGAACTAGGCTGGACTGTGCGGGGGGTGGGAGGTGGAAGAGCATTTAAACATATAACCCACAAATTGTGAACCCAGCAAAAACTCAGCCTTAAGCCACTGATGTTTTTTTTTTAATTATTATTATTTTTTATTATAAATATTTTTTTAAACCAAATCTCCTACATCATAGCAGGACATACCAACACTTAATAATCGCTCTGGTAATAGTAGTAGTGGTTATAGCTTATGTAACAGTCAGTATTGTGCATTTACCATGAAATAAGGCAGGGCGCAGTTGTTTTTTATGAGGGCACTTCAGGTGAGATACCACCACTGTCTGCACAACTGCTGTATGGTTGGATAGTAATCACATCGCACCGTTTTTATTATTTCCTGCTTTTTGTCATTAGAAAAATTACATATGCATATATTCAATCCATTTTGAGGCAGAAATATCTGGTGTGGAAAGAAGACGTTTTTAAAAATTACATTTTGATTTGCTAAAAAAAAATTCATCATAAATGTGTGTGGTTGAACATGCAAAGTATAGTTTTATTACAAGAGCAACATGGTGCATTTTCAGGGTAACTGGATTTACTCACAATACAAGATGGTGTCCTGTAATCAGGGCATGATGCAGCTCCCTGCTATTTCTTACTTTTGGAAAAGACAAAGTTAGGTAGTATTCACATTGATGGTATATGTAGTAATAGCAGATGTATCACTATCATTATCGTCATTATTATCATTGTTATTATTATCATTTTATTATCATCATCGTTATCATCATCACCAATTAATTACGACAAGGTTGGTACGATGCATATGCAGTTTTGTGCCATCAACTATGAAACAAAAAATGCCTACGATCATAAAAATCAGCTATAACGATCAGCAATATGGTTACATAAGTAAATCAGACATGGTCATATTAAATATATTAATCTGTGAAGTTACTTAATTCTTATATATATATTTTGTACAATCTGAAAACCTATGCAAAGTTTGTTATTCAAAATATAGAAAGTACCAAAGGAAAAGTCTAAAATTATCTTCCAGCATAGCTTGCTATTATATAAGATGTTCTTTTAATCAATGTTTGTATTATTTTTTTTCCTTCGTGTATGTATGAGACTATTTTTTCTATTTTTCTTTTTTAATAAACTAATTGAGATCTTAAGAAGGAACAGCTCTTTCTAAAAACAGAAAACAGTGGTATACTGTAAGCTGAGGTGATGCGGTTGCGGCTGTGAAAAATACTGACGATTACTGGACAAAGAAGAGTATTTTTTTCACGATTTCTTTCTACATGCACAGATAAGGTATTGTTTTGCTGAATACTTTATTTCCAACAGTTACTAATAAAAGCATCGTTCGCGATATCACAAAATTTAAAGTTTATTCAATCACAGTGTGTATAAGGCAATATGAAAAAAGAAGAACAAAATATTTAAATCATTTTAATTAAGCATACACGTGAATAGCTCTTAACCATTTGGTACAAATTACTGATATTATTGTATTAAATAAAACCAAACAGTAATGTTGCATAATAAGTCTGAAGTACTTTTAAATGTCTCTGACCTTTCTCATTTTTCTCAAGTGATGCAATACGGTAATTTATGATGTCATGGGGTTTTATTACATGCGTATAATGGACGAACAATTGTAATGAGTTTATTATCCTATATAAAACAGAGATCATCAAATAAATAAAGGGACTAAATTCTTGTATGAAATAATTTTAGTATTTGTGTTTTAAGATTAAAGTGCCCATTTGAGGGCATGAGGGTATCATTCACTCTGACCAGTATATGAGCATCATTGATGAAAATATATTGCTCAGTTATTGCAAAATAATTTCCAAATGAGGAATTATCTTTCTATGACAAAATCCAAGCTTGGAAAAAAAAAAAAAAAAAAAAAAACACACTATTTTGGACTGATTTCCTTTGTGCTGTTTTTGATGTTTGGGTCTCTCTCGAACAATCTTATACTAGAGGACTTTAGGACTACATACCTTCTCTCTCAAATAATCTTATACTAGAGGACTTTAGGACTACATACCTTCTCTCTCGAACAATCTGATACTAGAGGACTTTAGGACTCCATACCTTCTCTCTCAAACAATCTTATACAAGAGGATTTTAGGACTACATGCCTTCTCTCTCAAACAATCTTATACTAGACTACTTTAGGACTCCATGCCATCTCTCTCAAACAATCTTATACTAGAGGACTTTAGGACTCCATGGCATCTCTCTCAAACAATCTGATACTATAGGACTTTAGGACTCCCTACCTTCTCTCTCAAACAATCTTATACTAGAGGACTTTAGGACTCCCTACCTTCTCTCTCAAACAATCTTATACTAGAGGACTTCAGGACTCCATACC
Source organism: Margaritifera margaritifera (assembly GCA_029931535.1). Taxonomy (NCBI): domain Eukaryota; kingdom Metazoa; phylum Mollusca; class Bivalvia; order Unionida; family Margaritiferidae; genus Margaritifera; species Margaritifera margaritifera. The sequence continues at coordinate 470,449 of JAQPZY010000908.1, forward strand.
TTCTCTCTCAAACAATCTTATACTAGAGGACTTTAGGACTCCATACCATCTCTCTCAAACAATCTTATACTAGAGGACTTTAGGACTCCATACCTTCTCTCTCAAACAATCTTATACAAGAAGACTTTAGGACTCCATACCTTCTCTCTCAAACAATCTTATACAAGAGGAGTTGTTTGACTCCATACCTAAGCACTTATAAGCTGTGATAAGAGCCAAGTGTATAGTTACCAAGTATTAGATGCGTAAGTACCATTTTCTTTCTTATTTATTGTCAGTAAATTGTTCAGAAATAACAACGACGTTACTTTTCCTCCTACGACGTCAACATAAGTGACTACCGGTATTCAATTTGGACCCGATACTGTATCTACAATAAGCATCCAAACGTTTCCGAGTAGTGCAAAGAATGTAATATGTATATGACATGCCATATAAATGACAATCTAACATGAGAAGATAAATTTTGGTATTTACTTTTGTTCTCGTGATGAAGAGATATGTGGTGCTTAGAATAATCCCTCCAAATGATGAACTGCGACTTATTGCTTTGCACAGGAGAATATTCCTATGGAAGAAATGTTCCTGCGCGCGTGTCCTCTTACATGAGTACACATTAACACATTTCAAACTATAGCACAATTCATGATTCATATGAAATTTATAAAACTAATTAAATAAGTTGTATATTTTGTGAACTTTCAAAATATTTATATGATTTCATAAAACGTCATAAATTTAATGTGAAATGGGCACAAATGTAAGATTAGTTTTATCATATGGCATTAAACAGTAGAAACTAAAAGATGATCGCTAGACGCTGAAATCTGGAGACAACTGTTTTCATGCATGTCACTCTTTAATTCAGATACTCCAGTGGTTTTGATTCCTTTGCTAAAACAATAAGAAGTGAAATAAGCATTTGGCATTTGATACCATATATCCACAATAAAAAAACGAGTAGTAATTTTGTCCGCTTATACACTTTCTTGTATAAACCATTTGCCAGCTGTCCACAGCGTGGGGCTTTAAATAAAGTTGGGTTTTTTTCATATTAAAAACGGGGTTAATTCATGTTCACGTGTTTACATGTTGACATGTTGAGAAGTTGGGGCTAAATATATTCCGCTAAATAACGTCTAAAGTGCTATAACTTCTACAAAGACAGCAACATTCCATATCATATTGATTTTTCAAGGTCAATGACCATACCATATATCACTATATGTGGTGATCTCATTGTTAAAATATGTAAACTACAGCATAATTGTGAATATTGTAAAATTTAAGTAATTTAAAGAGTAACCAAACACACTAAAGACTTAACAGTTTTCTATGTACTAACATTCAAAAAACTAGATTGTCGACTTCAAATATTTTTAGTGAAATCACAGGCACAGACAAATGAACTAGCACTATCTGTATAAAACTGTGATATAGATCACTTCATAAGAATATCTAGCACTAGCCTTTTTGATCTACCTGTTTTGTTATGGTAAAAGAAATTAGAGGGAATTTGCGACGCATTTGTATCTTAATAGATCTGTAGTATGGGATAGTATAGTGTTTGTTGAGACTGTCCCCTACGATGGACGAACAATAAATAAGCTCACGGATTTTTTGAAAATTAGTTTTTCTTGTGTAATATTTAACGGCTTTATATCAGCATTATTCATTCCGACACCTTATTACCGCTAACAGTATATATAGCTCTGTCAAGTAGATCGCTAGTCGGGGTAGATAAAGCGTTGAAATGTGCTTGATCTAAGTATTGAAGGCAATGCGATCTATGCGGAGGCAAAAGATACCGCCCATTTTGGTCAATTAATTTTTTTATTTAATTTGGGCTCAGAATTTACAGACTCTTTTCAATTTCTTCAATTTGTAAGTCTGATTGAGATGGTGAGTCTTAAGGGAATGGGTAAAGCGATCTAAATTAGTGCAAATGTTAATGAGTCAAACTTGATTACGTGTACACAAGCCCTCGGCATGTGCATCTAATCCACTGAGAGATTGTCGTTTATATATAGGTTAGTTTAGGTTAAGATCCCTTGACGAGACAACCCATTCAGTTGACCGAAACAAAAAGAACCCAGTAGTCAGTATGTTTTATATCATAGGCTGACTGCCTTAAGGGCATACAGACATTGCCCGTTTTCAAAAAGGAATAAAAAATTATGAATAAATTCAGACAATATGTAATATCTGATAATTTATATTTAGGTGATAATATCGGACCAAAAATAAAATGTATCATTAGTAACAGATTTAAAATTTTGCATGATTTTTTAACGCATAAAGATAAATAATATATTTCATGAATATTGAAAAATTGTTCTTTTTCTTTTTTGATTATAATACAGGCGTCTCACAAATTTTAAAAGTATTTCTTCCATTTCTGTTTCACGAATCACTACAGATAGATCTGGCAAAAGTTAAAATGTCTTGAAGCTGTAATATACAAACAGATGAGAAAAAGCAATGTCCGTATCAAATATAAAGTAAAGTCCTGATTCATAATTCACAATTTTAATATATATTTTGCTGTTACCAAAAGAGCTGCAAATTTCAGAGTCAAGCTCAATTATATTGAATCCAGTTCTCCTGCTTTTATAAAATATGGAAGAATATTTTTCTTGACTCAAGAAGTAGGTAGATAATTATGTCTGAATTAATTTATGTTAGTTTTGGGGACAAGTAACATAGACCATATTTTTCCACCGTCAAAACCTGAAAATAAGTCACGTTTCTTTCAGATATAGTCATCATTGACTTACTACAAAAGGAGTAAAATATATAGAGGATATATGTTTGTAATGAGTGAATAACAGATATACTTTATCGAGTGTTGGCTAGCTAATGTATATAACAGATTCAAGTAGCAGATTTCTTACGGTTGTTGAGCATTTATATTATACAGTGTTTTGTGTACATTTGCACAACAAATGTGAGTAGTAATATAATTTTCTTTCGTAATTAAAATTATGAAAGCACATACTTGTATAAAAGATACGTTTATAGTGGGATTCGAACGCGGTTCTCTTGTATAACAGGCCGACATGCTACCAATGCACCAAACTATTGACAACGTGGCGGATCAAATTCTTTGGTCATAATGTTATAGCTGTCTAATGAAAAAGCTCTTGTGTGAAGAAATAAAATGAATAAATCACTCCAGTGAATTATAAAAATTATTTCTCTTTGAAAATCCAATCTATGGACAAGCATAAAAGTATATATATATATATATATATATATATATATATATATATATATATATATATATATATATATATATATATATATATACTACTTCTTCACATATATTTGACTTGATTAGAATTAGGCAAATTTACAGTTCAACAATAATTTAAAATAAATGACTGAAGAAAAGTATTTAAGCTGTCTATACTACGATCCTAAAAGTATTGTATCTTACTCAAATATCATTTAATTATGGGAACAAATTGAACCTTTAAAATAAGATAGACTCCTCCGAATTAAACGTTTGGTTAACTGAACAATCTACAATCGACATAAGCATGCACGAAAAAATATTTATATACAGATGAGGCTTTGTTAGTCATGTGGATTATCAGTGGCAAACAGACATAGATGACATGCGAGCCTATCAATTAGTTAAGAATGGATACAAATACATCTTGACAGTGTTAGACGCCTTCTCAAAATAGGCTTGGGCTACAAAACTTAAAGCGAATAAGAGAGACAATATCCATGACGCTTTCAGTGATATTTTTTATGAGCGAATACCACAAAAGATACAGTTCAATGAAGGGAAATGATTTTATAACCGAAAAGTCAATTACTCAGACAAAAGAAGAATCTGTTACAGAAAGACTTCATGGAACTCTTAAGACGAGTATTTGAAAATATTTCACTCAAAACGACACTAGAAAATGGATTGATATATTACCTAAACTTATTAAGGTATATAGTAATACTTATCGCAGATCGCAAATTAATGCAAGTGAATATAGAAATAGATCTAAAGTATGGATTCTCTTATTTGGTTATCTCATAACTGATACATACGGAGCGCCTAAATATAAAATAGGTGAGAAAGTAAGGATCTCAAAATTTCAACCTGTTTTGGGAAAACTCTACCCTCTTAATTTCACGAAAGAAACATTTAGAATCAGCCATGTAATTTTAGATGATACTACTATATATATATATATATATATATATATATATATATATATATTGTTACGACTCTGTGGTCTAAGAAAAATGTAACAGAAAGAAAGTAAAAATCAACAAGAAGTTTATTTCTAGACAATTGAAGTGAAAATTCGAAAGGCACTTACAATAACGTGAATTAAAATCCCCAAAATCCAATAAACCTAAGTGTCCTAATCGCAAGTCGTCAATATAGAATGTTCCGAATGAATAAATGTATCCTTGAATGTGTTGATGTGCCAATAGTCGTAATGTCCTGATGTGCCAGTAGTCTTTAATGTGCTGATGTGCCAAAATGAAGTACTTCAGAATATCTTTGAATAAGTTCACATTAATCCCCAAATCATCCGTTCAAAATTCAAAATTCAAAAGTCTATGAGCACTTTTATAATCCAATGAATATTTTAAATAATTCCTCTCTCTGAATTTGGAATGATTTTCCACAACTATAATAACGCTTTAAAAGACTGATGGTAAGGTCGAAACTGAAAAACTGTCTACTAAACATGGTATATATAAAGATAGGTCACATGACATAATGTTCTAGAATAGTATGGTGTGTGTGACTTTTGACACATAATTTTAAAGGAAATTCTGGTGTTATATGTAAACAAAATCAACCCTGACCTCAAATGGTACAAACAACTTGTTTACCAAAACCGTCCTTGAACTCAAATACTAAATAAACAACATAATTCAAAGACAATAGCTAAACATGTCAATATTATACTTAACATTAAGGTTTAAGCAAATATTAAAGTCAAGAAACATTTATAATTCCCTAAAATATTAATAATATTATATAAATATCATACATGACAACATATATTGGATGACTTAAAGGGAGAGAATATTTAGGGAATAATTTACGAAAAGGGGTTATCTATATACGCCAAAGAAGATGGTGTGACATGTTTAAGGCTAAATACAGTTTAAAGACCACAACAATGAACCGTAAACGATCATGCGCTAGTAAAATCTAAAGGATAAAGTGACTCTTTGATGGTTGTTAGCCCATTGAAAATATTACGCTGCTAAAATGAATGGAACATATAAAGTTGGTTTGCTGCACAATTATAAGAACCATCTCAGAATAAAATGAAACATATTATTCTGAAGGACAGTTATTGTGACATCTTGCATGATGAAAGTATACCACTTAAAAAATGTAACCACGTCTGCCGGCGCTGTACATTTTAGACTATTGTCAAATTTGCATTATCTCGGCCAATAATACTGGATATTTCTGCTCAGAAATTTGGAAGCAGATAATGATAAACTTGGGAAAGAATATTATAAATATTTTTGAGGAAAATAAGTTTAATATTTTCCCAATTTATTAAATCTAATGAACCCAAACGGAGTAAACATAAACAAAATCATTGATGTTCTAGAGACGTTATATTGTGGATATTGAACAATGATTTTAGAGAATCTTAACTCATGTTTGATACGTAAGAAAAGATGTAAACATTATAAATGGATGCGAATATTACACAAAAGTTCAAATGTAGCTTTCTTAACAGAGTAGTCATGTAAGTCGCGAAGTGATCTCAGTTCGAAATGTTGCATGATATCATTAACATGCTGATAATCCGCTTTGCCAATTCCTTATTCGCTGAGGTTTGAATAAGATTTTTAAGCTGAAGAAAACGTGTTCACTTTGCTATTTTGAACCTTTAATAATTCCATCAATTATATTATCTTCCGCAATACTTTTTATTCACATGTCTTTGCATACTTCAGTTATACATGTATCTATGTATCCATCTACTTTTGATTTCAATGTATTGATTTATTACACTTCTAGATTTGTTTGCAAGAATTTGCTTTCTGATCTATTTTGAAAACATTAATTTCTCTTCTAAACCTTTGTTCAAATTAACTTAAATCTTTTTTAATAGTTTCTCTTTTGTTGTCAAATTCATCAATACTTCCGTATATCATACTGATATTATTAACTATCTCTCGCTCAGCATATCCCTTGGTATCTGTTTCTGAAAGTTTGATTTTAGTCGCGAGTTCGTATTTAACAGCTTATACGATTTGATCTTGTCGTACTTTAATCTTGTCCTTTAAGTCAGTATGAGATAACTCTTAGGTTGTTCTCATGATATAATCATACTTTCACTCACATTTATTTGACTTTTTCCCTATATTTTTGGTTATTTCTGTGAAATCATTATTATTATTTTTATTTTTTTGGGGGGGGGGGGGACTGCGGCAGAGTATTAGCGTAAGTATTCAGTTTATCTTTCAACTCTATCAGACAAGCTGAAAAGTGATCAATAATTCTTTTTGCAATTGTTGAAGCTGAGATTGTGGAGTATTGTAATTTTCAAGAGACTTTTTAATTTCCTGCATGTCTGACCCTAAGGCAGATGTCTCGCTGTTTACCCTATGTACAATGGGTTGCAAATATTGTCATATGATTGGTATTTCTTCCGGTCAATCCCCAACAGTCTGTAAAGCCTCTAAAGCACTAGATATAGTATTTACTCTCCTGGTACAAAAATCTTGAGCATCTTAAATCTTTTTCTTGTTGTCGTTTATTTGTTGCTGCTGTTCTGAGGTTTTGGTTGTGTTTTATATGGAGCTTTGTTACATAATTGTTAATTTAATTAATACTGTGTACCTTTTCGCTTCAAGATTTTATATCTTTTAAATTATTATCCTCCAAACCCTTATATGTCTAAGTGTTAATTTGTTTTTATATAAATAAGTTAAGAACTGCATTAGGTCTTTATACCAGATCTCCTAAATTCCTAAATTTGTAATATGGTAGTTGTTTAAGTTTAAGTAATTGTTTATTGATTGATCTATTAAAGGGCTTTCTACTTCTTTTCTAACACATTCAATTCTAAAATTAAAATGATATCTTTAAGATAGTTCTTCAGTCATTGTAGACATTGCTAACACTATTTTCTTAAAGCTACATGCATACGTTACAATCGTACCCTGGAAATCTATCACTTTCCCATCTTCATCTTTATTGCTGACACTCAACCTATTTATGACTTTTATACATTAGCTGATCTAGCTTTCCTTAATTTGTTTTCTAGCAATTGTTTTCGGCTCCTTGTCGGTTAAAGTTTTCCAGTTATTTCATTTTCTATTCCAATTTCTAAAGTTCTGCATGTATTCTTCTTTTTCTTCGTAGTTTATTATATAGCTACTGTTATTGATAGCTTTTCTTCTGTCACTGTTACTTTTATCTTCTATAAAACCCAATTATTTCTCAAGTTTTTTTGGATCCATTTAAATAATCTAAAATAACGAATTTGGTCCAGTAGAATTTGATAATCCTATTTACGATCCCAGATAATTTTCATTACCTTGACAATGAATATAAATATGAGGATGAAACTACAGATATAATAATTGATGAATCTTGTACTGATCATTTATTTAATAAAGGGTTTCAAACTCTTCAACTACCACCTTTAAATATAATTGGTGAATGCAAAGAATATATACAACATGGCTTAAACATAGACGAAGATCAATATAAATGAATTAAACCTCATTTAAGAATCAAAGAAAGAACATTGTATTACTGAGAATTAGAGAAAGAAATACCACAAATTTCTAAAAACGGCAAACACAGTAGAATATTAGAACTTAAATGCTTTTCTCAAAGGAAACACTGATTTTAAAATTCAAATTAAAAACTTAAAAGAGATTTAGAAAGATAAAAAGTGGTCATTCCCAAGAAGGAAATGTTATCAGGTTATTTAATCCAAAAAAGGAACGAGAATAAGGAGGTTGCTGGTGTGGTAAAAGTTTTTAACAAAATGCCAATTAAATCTGATGTTGAAATGTATGACAAACATGTAGCTGAAATATAAAAAGATATCAGCAAGATGTAAACAATCAAATCAAAATCTGAAGAAATATTGCAAACTTATGAAGGGAAACAAGCACACATAACTGCGGCATTTAAAAATTTTTTACAAAATAACTTTAAAGAAATTATTAATATTATTGTCTCAAAAGTTAAAGAAAAATTACCATGGGTGAAAAACTGAAACAATTGTTTAAAAAAGGTGTAACAATTACAGATATTTTCACAGCTATAGGTATGATAGAAACAAAACCTTGGAATCACAATAGCAAATTTTGTCAAAGGTTTGAAAGTAGGAGGCAGAGGAACAAGCGCTGGTGACGGTGGTGATAAAGGTAATATAGATACATTAGTCGATAATAAATAGTGGCATGAAAAATATTGCCAACGAATTGTTTCAATTAGCTAAACAAAAACAAAAAAAAAGTACCACTATTGTTACCTGAGACTACTGGCAGTGTAATAATCTTATTACACTAGCTGGAAAAGTTATTTCTTTATTAGCTGATAATGCCATTGTATCAATTCATTCTTGTATTAATTACCTTTTTATTTGCAAATTTGATCAAAGGTTTATATTTGGGAACAAAAAGAATGAACAGAAAAAAGGCCTGTAAGAAAAGTAAAAAAATAAATAAAAAACAAAACAAAACAATAATAGCCTAGTTAGCTAGTAAGTATTTTACTTTTAAAGGTAAATTATACCAGCACCTGCAACCACAAATCTTAATTATCAAACGCTTGTTTATTTGTGTCATGGCCTATTTCTTTTAAATCATGCGCAGTTTCGGTTGCATGGATTACAAGACTTTCACCAGTTTGTTCCTTCTCGTCTACATAATGTTTGCTTACAGTCTTACAATATCTTCGACTATATAAGTCACTTCGTAATCTATCTTTTGACGAATTATCACAGCCTGCAGGGCTCAGGAAAACCACTCGACATCTCGTCCTTACCAGGTAAAAATTGGTTGCGCCGAGTAAAACTTTACTACGCACTCGTCCCTGGACATAGTAGATGCATATTTGCATCTCGAGTGTAAATCTGAGTTCATTTTCTACCCTTAACACGCACCAAAAGTTCAACATTACTTGCTATCAGATTGTAACATGACGCAATGATAGCTGACATTGATTTTTTTTTTTTTTTTTTTTTTTTGCACAGGTACCCGATGTAAGCTTTATACTAAAAAAATGGGTAAAAGTCATTAGCATATTATGTTGTAGGTATTCGCATTTACAGTGACACTTTTCGGTAATTTAGGCATCAATTTGGATGTGGAGAAAGTTTACCTTTCAACAAACTATCACACATCTTTATAAATCAAACCTCTAAGAAGTTAAGAGACAGAGAATGTCATCATTTTGCAATTTTTCGTCTGGTCAGACAATGTTACACTTGCCCCAGGTTACCAGTATTTTCAAGGCTGAAACTTTATTGATACATTGTCACTCCTAAGAGAAGACGCCATCAGATAGTTCTATAAGTATGTCATTACTTTTCACAAGACAAAATGTTGCCAACTTACTTTGGGAATAAGTATTTTAAGTTTCTCAGCCGAGTTCCACCAACTTTCAGACAATGCATGCCATTGTAATCTATTTGTAAAGCGCATATTTAATTGGTGGCATGGCCTAGAAACGTTCCAATTCTTTTGTCCAATCAGCAGTCTTCGTTTTTATGGCACCCTTGAGTAGCTCTCTAGAAGGGAGGTTTGACTAAAATGGATAATTTAGTACAAAAGATGGTGGAAATTGAGACAGATGGAATTCTTCTTTCAAATGCAAGTTACCAACATTTTGTAAAAAGCAACTACATAGTTATATAAATATCTGCTTGCGTCTTTTTGTTTTTGTTTTTTGACTTGACGTTGTATTAATAAAGATTAATAAAGCTGCAACGTCTTGAAAATACCGGTGATCTGGGGCAAGCGTAACTCTGTCTCTTAACTTCTGCCATATTTACTCTTAAAGATGCGTGATTCTTGACATTAAAATGACACCAATATTACTGAAAGGTGTCACTGTAAAAGGGAATGCCACTAAGAAATTAAGGGCTATGTGCGCAACTGCAATTTTTCAAGTTAGAAATCTCGTCTCTTAATATATGTTTATTTAGGGGAACATGTATAGAACACAATATGTTCATGGTTTTGACCCATTTAAGTATCAAGCTTGTATCAGGTACCTGCAGTTCTTCAGTAAACGTCTAAGCAGTGTAGTGGAGAAGTGTACTGTGTTGAGTACAACGAGGACAGGGACGAGTAACTGCTACAGCCCTCTCGTCCCCGTGCTTGGGAAATATTAATAATAATAATAATAATAATTCCTGAGCCCTGAGAATGTTTATCAGCTGCTGGAATTCCATTTATTACCGCGTCAGTATTTACGACTGTATCTATTCCTGGACTAAACGAATCTGATGACTTTTGTAAATTGTTATTGTAACCTACCATACTACCTATTGTCATCACCATATCACCGGGCAGCAAAAGTATACCATTACCACTAGTTGCATAGTATAATCTAACTTTTGAATCTGAAATATATTGCTGAAATGTTATTACAATGTTTTCATCTGAGCCTTACCCTCGTTGAGATAAGAATAAATTTTCAATTAACAATTTTAAAGAGTCTTTAGCCACCTAAAATACAGATCACATAAGACCTTACGCTTTGATATAGCATAGATATTCCTTCTTCTGTTAGTTGGTTGCTATCTTGTATAAATAAATCCTTCCTACTTTTTCCTAGTCTGCAGCCAGAAGAGCAAGGATCAACAGCAGTACAAGCGCTAGCAATGAAAACGATGATCCCAGACCAATCCCTGAATACAAATGAAAGGCTTAGGCCATACCCTCGCTTCAGGCACAGGCGAAGAGAATTACTTTCTCCTGATCTGGGAAAATACCAATAATATATAGAAGCTCACAGGGAAGACGAGGACAAACGCAACAAAGGCAAACAGTACCGGCTAGTCGAGACCAGTAGCAGCAGCGCCCCCCCCCACCCCCACCCCCTTGCATCGTCGAGGCCTGCACAAGTGACGTCACCCATTGTTGAACCAGTAAGAGCGATGATACCGATTCATACACGGGTGAGAGCTCCACCTACACCCGATGACCCAAGATGTGTGCGTCGCCCAGAATATGCAGGAGGGAGCATATCTGGAATCGAACAGCCCTTTTGAGGGCTACTAGCATGTTTAGACAAACAACTTTTAAAATTGCCTAAAAGCTGTTTGGTAATAATTATGGAATTTTGAACTCCGAACCTTTGACACAAATGCCCACATAAACTATAGTATGGGCCCGTTCCATTCTGAATCGTACACCACCTTCGGTCTTTGAAAGTATTTACCTGGGCCAGTTACTATCTAGCTGAGGATTATTTTATCCCTTTATATCTTACAAAATTTCAAACCAAACCTTGTTCAGTTTGCGCAAACTTTTTTAATTTGGAAAAAAAATGTTCGTGCCCCTGAAATAAAGGCCACGTGACGTAAGATTGGAATGTGACAATTAGGTCAATGTGTAGAAATCGATCGTGTATGATGTCCCTGTATTATTAATATTTTCATATGTAACATATTTCATTTCTTTCAAACGTATATCGACTGCAATGAAACACTTATAAATAATGATTACAAAAATAGCAAAGAAAAAAATATGGTGCATTTTTAATTTTGTTTCTTTTCAAGCTGTCCGATACAATTATCATATTTAAAGATACAGTAAATTGTTAAAAGATTTTTTTCATGCTATTTCATAAGAAAGAGTTTTTTTCTTATATTAAAATATTTAAATGAAAAATGTCATACTATATAGTTTTTCACTGGATTTATAGTTTCTAACATGATATAAGAAGTGCATGTTATAGTGACCAAATTTTTACATTACCTTTGATGTCTAAAAAATTATCTGTTATGGGTTTCCCGATAATCAAAAGGTAAAGAAAACCAACTTGTGAACAGCGGCTCTGGCTTAAACGGTTAACACTCACACTAGGGCCACAAAGTTGAGGCAAATATGGCATTAGTAAAATTGGTCATTTTCATTGTGTTTTTTCAATTTGAATTTTAGTACGTATTTAAATTTCATTTAATCAAATATTCCATAATCAGCACTTACTGTCACTGTCAACAAACACTAGTGACCCAATTGATGACGTCGGGATCTCAAAACAAGCGCGTGATGTCGCGAGACACATGGCGCACGAATCAAGGATTTTTTTATAATTTAATTTCACACATTTTTTGGTAATATTTTAACTAGAACATATACTACTATAATTATCACTTAATTATTATTGTAATTACTGCTTCATTATTTTGATTAAAAGTAAATTTGCTTTATTCTTTTTCTCTCAGGAATGTCTTTTATAATTTAAATAATGGTACTGGCCCGACATATAATAATCTGCTTATCCGAAGCTGGGGGCTACATTCTATTTTTAGACATGAGGTAGTGATCTGTGACGTCACACGAGAGCCATTCGAATAGGGCATGGTACTCATTCGGAATTACCTCGGCTATTTCTGGTCACAACAATATCTTGAGAGTGTGGATTAAAAAGAAAGTGAGAAAATAAAATGCGAGATGACAGGAAAGCTTCATAAGACACTTCAGCGTAGGATACGAGGGTAAGAAAACGGTCACTGAAGAAAACAATTTATGAAAAAAATAACACTTAGAAGCTTAAACATTTTTGCTATAAGACCACCAAGTTTGGGTGCACAGTAATATCGACTTAGCCTTGGAGGCTTGGTTTGACGGTACCTGGTGCAGTGAGGTCCAGAACTGTCATGAGACTTTATTGGTTCAATCTTTAATTTGTCAGTTCCATTGACAAATACATTGGTGCAATTTTTAACCTGTGCCAGTTTGGGATATCATTTGCAATAACTGTAAAACATTGTTCTTTCTCAGTCAATGAATTCAATCCAGGGATAACCCAAAGGGACTTAATTTTTCAGTCTCTTACTATAGTATGGGCCCGTTTCATTCTGAATTGTACACCACCTTCGGTCTTCGAAAGTATTTACCTGGGCCAGTTACTATATAGCTGAGGATTATTTAATCTCTTTATACCTTACAAAATTTCAAACCAAACCTTGTTCCGTCAACGCATACTTTTTTAATTTGGAAAAATAAATTTGCTAATGGCGAGTGCAATGTTAAAGAAAATGCTATTTATAGTACAAGCACTGCCTATTACACGTCGTAAGGTGCATGGTTATGACGCGGATCCTCGCGCAGGTAAAATTAAAAGCCGGTACATTTATACTGTATGAAACGTGCACATGCTAAACGCCATGTAAATATGAATTAAATATTTTTTACACATTTTTTTTTTTTTTAACAAATCAATGATGAATACAACTAAAGATAGAAATGTAAAATCAAATAGTTAATACTTTTATTGTAAGGTGCACGGTTGTGATGTGGATCTATACTGTATTACCATACAAGATGCCTACTACTTTAATGACTATGACTATAATAAATGGATACAAAAGAACATTAATAAAATTCTCTACATCATATGTCATTCTCTAACTCATAAATATGTCAGATAATTAGATTATAGATTTTTATCATTTTTATATCATATGTTAAACATTCCACAAAAATGCAGTATGAACATAAGTGTCTTCACCATCTAAATATATTTAATTCATATTTACATGGCATTTAGCATGCCAGCAATTTGATTAACATTTAAAAAGATCATGTAATGTAGACATTATTATTATTATTATTATTATTATTAATCTTGTTGAAAATGCAAATAATTCCTAAATATAAGTGTAAATGTCTGATAAACATATAAATCATTATTATTAAAATTATTTATTTTACAATCTGATTCAATTTCTTAATTTTAAAATTGTGATACAAAATATCAGCATTATTACCGGTATACAATATTATTTCAATTTTTATTTGTATTCATTTTTGATCTGGGAAAAAAGTATTGTTTGAATTATTACTTATTCTGCATTCATGTGTATGTTTGTTTTTGTTTTGGTCTTCTATAATAATAATAATGTCTAAATTACTTGCTATTTTAAATGTACTTAATTATGATTTTTACAAAAATATTATAATGCTATTTTTATTCAGACTTCATTATTTTGGAATGTGTGGCATATAATTAAAAAAAATGATAAAGTCTATATTCTACTTACATTACATTTTTATGATTCAGATAATTTTTTCACTGTAGTTTCGTAACCTTTATTTTAATTTTACTGATTACAGCGGATGGTATTGTGTACATTTTATACAGTATATATGTACCGACTTTTAGTTTTACCAGTGCGAGGATCTGCGTCACAACCATGCACCTTACGACGTGTAATAGGTAGTGCTTGTACTACAAATAGCATTTTCTTTAACATTGCACTTGCCATTAACAACTTTATTTTTCCAAATTAAAATAGTATGCGTTGACAGAACAAGGTTTGGTTTGAAATTTTGTAAGGTATAAAGAGATTAAATAATCCTCAGCTAGATAGTAACTGCCCCAGGTGAATATTTTTGAAGACCAAAGGTGGTGTACGATTAAGAATGAAATGGGGCCCATACTATAGTGTCATATTTAACATTTTTGTAGCCACATAGTCTGGCTTAAAATTATGTCTCTGGAGAATAGTTACCTCACACTCAGTGGCAGTCTTAAATTTTACCCCCCCCCCCCCCCCCCCGCCACTTTCACGTGAATTTTCCTTCTCTGGATCTTCCTTATTAACTTCCTTTTGAGAATAATGGAGTAAACTCACTTTATCCACATAGTAAATATTACCTTGCTTGACAACTACTTCTAAAGTGATCGTAACATACATTTTGTACTTTAAATATGAACAGAAACAGTTCCTTAATTAGCATTATTGTTTCACTTCAAACACAATATTGGGCATACATTAGAAGTTAATCCAATATATATTCAGTTAAAAGTTAAAGAATCATCACTATTTAATCAGTTCATAAAGGGAACAACATTAATGTCGGTAAAGTACATTTCATTATTTTAATTGGATTGACTTGCTGGATTAAAATCAATGGGTGAGGCGTTCGTGAGGATCTGGTTTGAGTATCGAGGATGTGGCAGCCAAACCAAAATACAATTTCCTATTCACTGTCTTAAAGTTCTTGATTTCTGTGTTGTTTTGTGATATCTTGGATATTATCCAAATAGTAAAAGGAAAAAGCAAGAAACAGTTTCCATGCAGTGACTGAATAAAAGATTGTGTCGAACTGTCTTCTGTATGATCTATGTGTTCTTTTCTGGTTTGTTTTTTTTTGCCGGTTGTTAAGGTTCTCTTTTGTTTGGAATATTTTTCTTTATATACATTATCATTATTATGATTGTTTTATTCTCCTTGCAATTTCTTTGAGCCTGTAAGTACAACCTTTTATTTCTATATATATATATATATATATATATAATTCAGATTTTTTGATAAAAACATTTTGTCATTTATAATAAACAAAAAATTATGACAAATAAAGATTAATATTTAAAAAATAAGAAAAAAAACCAGACATTTTTGCATCAATGATGCTTACTTCCTTAATATGTTTATTCAGATGTTAAAAAGAAAGATCAAAGAAATCGGACCAGCAATTGTTTAAATGTATATGAAATACATAGAACTGTTGCAGGGTTTTCAATAGATGCATACCCTTGTTTTTTATGCTTGGAATTTAAATGTGACCAATTTCTGATGTGTGGAAATTCCAACCTGTGCATTTTTATGACTCATGTTGATTTGGGCTGGAGCATCAGTCCTAATTACCCTTGATTTGCCTCCAGCATAATTTCCTACTGAGCATGCACTGTCCATAAAAAAGTTACTGTATGTGCCAGTGATCAATATTTGCTAGGCTACTGTTTGCACCTTGTCGGCCAGTAATATAGCACTTATGGACAATCAGTATGAACTGGGGGGAGATAACAGATCACTGGTGTCATGCTTAGGTGTGCATAACTAAATCAAAGTCAGATTATTTTGAGATTATCTTTGATATTTATGACAGAGGAATCAATTATGAGTTGATTAGATTAACTTTTGATCACATATCAGCATTTTTTTTATTGCCCATCAAATTTTAATCATTTAGCCCAAACTATGGAAAATATGGCGGCTCGCGAAGTCAGTTGTCAAAGGTAAGTGGACAAACTTTAATTGTGTTTTATTGGCAATTAATTAGCTTCAATTGGCTAAACATTTAAAAATGTGTGGGTTTTTATCATTCAGTAAGAATTTACTGGACATTATGCATGATTTATTTAGTGCTTTGGAATTACTTGAGAATGAATGACGAGATGGAATAATTTTATTATATTAGATGTATTTGTGAACTGATAATTTGCAATGGCTCAAAGAAGTATATTTTCTTTTCTGTCTCAGTCTCAGAATCGACCTGTCAGTGATGATCATTCTGACCCTCAGACTCAAAAATAACAGAAAGTTAGTATGGTAACAATTCTGAGGAGAAAGAGAATAAATCTATTAAAATTGTAAGAAAATTTAATGAAGAGTGGACAAGTGAGTTTCCATGGGTTAAAAATGTTGTCAAAGATGGAAATACAGTGATGATATGTGATTGGTGTAAGGACAATGGAAAATCAAACCCGTTTACCACTGAGGGCAGGTCCAATTTTCAAAACTAAAGTATAAAGTAATCCTTTTTCTGTTTAAACCAAATATACATACATTCATAAATAAATGGAAAGAGAAACATTTATACAAAAATCAGTAATGGCCATGTCTGTCTCTCTTTATTGAACATGAGAAAAGAAAGCATCAGTTTGTTCCAAGAATAACAAAGAATCCCAGCTATGAGCTCATGACTGTAAAAAACTAATGACTATTGAGATTTCAGTTTTGACTTGTGAGATTTTCATTTTGACACCTGAGATTATGTGGTCAAGGGTCAAATGACTCTTCAGTTTTGAAATACATTGAGAACCCTGTGCTCATAGTTTTCCCATTTCAATTTGGGACTGTCTGCAATTTTCATCTCATGTGAACTAGATCCATCAATGTAGGCTGTGTATACATTCTGCTTTAGGTATGTGAATCTTGGTTCAATTCTACATGTGAAGATATATCAACCAAAGACTTTAGGACCTGGTCTTCAGTTGATGAGGGATACATCTGTCGTCTTTGTTGTTCACTATGAGACAAATGTGATTACTTGATAGATATCACACAACTTAAGAAAGTAATATATTATTTTATAAGCTTTTAATGTTCTTTTTTTATAATGGTCAAAAATATAAATAATTTTTAACAACACATTTATCACTGTAATTTAAAAACCTCAAAGTTAATTTGTTGCAACCTTTGAGGAGAAACAAAAAATGTTCTACATATTTTTTATTGTAATGAATTTTGATTGGAGAAATTTGGGACATGTGCTGTTTAAAAAAAAAATCATGTTTTGTTAGTATATGATGTTTTCATGAATGAAATCTATTAGTTCATTATATTTATATTATAATGTGTTGAGTAGGAGAGTTACCAAATTAGGTTATGAGAATTAGTGAGAATTACCGCAATTTGGATTTAAAAATTAGTTCAAAATTGTAAGTAACTGGTTTTAAAAGCTCCCTGTAATCATGCTTTGTCAAATCAATATGTCTATTGGGTAATAACAAATTAGTGTAGCTGATGCTTTCACCATTTATCCTCACCTATCATCATTACATATCATGATTACCTTGATCATCACTATCATTCATTCTCTGAAGGAAGAGTTATAAAGCATATTCTGTTCCATAGTATGATATATTTTCCATTACAGAGAAAGTCACCATTCAAATAACAATGAAAATAATAAAACAATATAACAACCCAATTTATTATTTTTGATTTTCATATTTAAGTCGATACACTGAAATTGTAATATTCAGTGGTCTATTACTGTAATTTCTTTTGCAGTATTTCCTCACATTACTTAAATGACTATTTTTAATAAAAACTTGGAAAAATAAAAACAATGACTCTTAACTGGAGACATACATACATACATACATACATACATAAATAAATAGGAGCACCACCTGCTGAGTGTACATGCGAGACATGCTTTTAACTGCTGAGAAAAATCAGCAAAATTTGTCTGAAATGGGAGTTTCTGTAGAAATTAGTAGATGTAAGGTAGGCTGTTTCATGCAACCGGACAAGAGGAAAGGGAGTGTGTAAGGTTTGAAAGTTTCTGAGAGTTAGTTGGACAATCAGACTCCAAAATACAAAGTCGAGTCTAGCCTCTGTGTAGTACTTCTGCACCAAATATACATGTCCATGGGACACATTTTCTCAAGAACTGGACACATGTTTACCTTTAACATAGGCTTACATGCTGTATTCTTTTGCCAACAGCTCAGACAAATATACTTATGGTTACTGGTTTGGTCATATGACGAGTTTAATATTACCAAATTTATATGTGAAAGTGATGAAAAAGCATAATCACTTAAATATTTTCTGTAGGAGGCAAACTTGTATGTATTATTTTGAGTTGTTTCAGATGCAGCTTCATTTAGTACAGTACATTCTCTAGTCTGTACATAACATTCTCTCAGTCCACATGACATTAAATACTGCTAAACTGTTCCTGAATGTGAAGTGAATATTGTTTTGTTATCAGTTTAGTTACTAACTTGATACATTTTGACTCGATTATCCTTTTAAGAAGTTGGGATAAATACAAATAAAACATTTTGTTGTTAAAGAGCTATTTGGTTTGGTTTGGTTTGGTGCTTTACGGTTCAGCAACACAAGTAGGTTATTTTGTGCTGAGGCAATTGGAGTAAAGTGACATGCCTAAAGACACACCATAGTAGCTGACCCAGTCTAGTCCGATGGTAGGGTTTGATCCTGCACCCATTCGTTTGTGAGTCCAGCACGCGAAGCACTGCGAGCCACCATGGTACCAAAGAACATATACAAAATGCACATTTAGACAGGGTTTAGCATTGAAGCCAACAGTGTGAAATTACTGAAATTATGTCCATAGTTGCCCAAATGGTGTTGAATTTTTGGAAACTTAAACTAAGTGAGTTTTTTTTCTCCATATTGCAGTAGCAGTTAATTTCTCCTGGACATCCATCATATCATCAGTAATGAATATTGGTTTTTGACGCCCCTAGGCCTTTTCAGAAGCTCCACTGCTGCGCAATAGCAAAGATGTGAGAAGCAGGAAGAGAAGGGTCACGAATTGCGAATCTTATTTTTGATAACTATTTATTAGTGTTGTGTTTGCTACATAATTTTTGTTCACTTCAGTGTTGTTGTTTTTGTAAAAAAAAAAAAAATGCCACTGGCATTTTGCCAATTCATAAAATTTGTTGCACAGGGCCTGGGCAGGCCTATGCAGCAGAAATTTGACAACTGCATATCATCATCATCTTTTGAAATTGAATGAAAATGCCTACTATTATGCAAAATTAGTTATGAATTGAGTATCTGTGGTAGATATGAGTGTATTTACAGTACAGTAAACAGCCTCTAGTTTTTGTACATCAGTTTGGTTGTAGCTTTATGTAAGTGGAATTTCTTCTTAATCATATTTCATTTTGTTCAGCTTGTACTGTTTTATGTACAAGCTGAACACATCATATCTATCAGTAATGCCTTATTTATACATCACCCAAATTTGCTAAAGCCAAGTATTTGCCAAGGATATAAAATCTGTCACTAATTGCATTGTGGCTTCATAGTTTGAATGATTTTAAACATGTATCCTTGGTAGAAGCTCATTATCTATTCTGAACTGGAGGTGGAAGAAGTTTCAGCTTCAGGGTTTGTAAATCCCAATTATTTCCTGTTTATTATGAACCTTTCATATTAATTCTATGGTGAACACAAATATTGTCATTGTGGTCATCTTGATTATTGCAGCAATTTAAAATTTAAAATGTGATATTTTATCTATGTTACGCACATTTGTCTGAGTATGCCTAGCTGGGCCACTGCTAAATACCATAAGAAATATTACTGCTGTATAGTTTATACAGGTAAAGGCATGAAACTGAGACCTGCCAAGGACAGGATTATTAGTATAGTGGTTTCTCCCATCTGTTTTAATTAGTGTGTCTGCATGCAGAGTGAATACAATAAAATCAGTGAGGGGTGCCATAAAACCCACTATGACTGCAATAAAATCCATGATGGAATTCTTCCAGATTGAGTGGACGCCTCCTAGACTTGGGGGAATGCACCAGATGTGATGGACATCCACTATGCATAGTGGACACCTAATCCTGTTCCCCTGTGTCCACATCCACTGGATCAAGTGCACAATCCGTAATACATGATGCATGTACTATAAGTATTATATCATTAAAATAAGATTTCACCCCTCAAAAAGCTACATATTCTTGTGGGGCCCTGGGTGGCTGAGTAGACTAAGGCACTCGCCTTTACAGATCACTGACATGTCACCTCTGTTCATGTGGGTTTGAGCCAACATGGGTATGTGACAAAGCTTGCCAGTAGCTTCCCATGGGTCAGTGGTTCTTTCTGGGGTTTTCCTGAGTTTTTCCACCACTATATATACTGGCTGCCATGTATAGCCTATCATGTGCTGAAGAATGGCATTAAGCCCACAACAACATATTCTTGTCACCCTGTAGAGCATAAGTCCTTGTAAGGGACTCGTGTTCTCTATTTATATATGTATCCATATACAAGTAAAATCAGTTTCAGAATAGGTTAGCAGAGTGCTAAAGGATATCTCAGCAGTTTAAAAATATTGTACTTTTCATTTAAAAATGGACTTTTTTTACATTTTAGATCAATCATGTCATATTTCCTTTGCTGGTGTTTGCTGCTAGCTTCAATTGGAGGAGTGTTTTCAGGTATGTTGTATTTCTTATGTTCAATTTTGTATGTTCTACATGTGTTTACAGGCTTAATTACTGGATGATTGTTGTTACAATACAGCTGAATTCTGTTGTTTCCTGCCTTTTCTATAAAAGCAGGGACATATCTGCATTTCCATTTGTCTGTTCATCACTCTTTCATTTCTGCTTTATAACTGTAAAGCCATTTGAGATCAAGGGATGAATTGTGGTATACTTTTACATCATCTTTAGAAGGTATGTTGCCTACCATATTGGTGGTTCTATCACAGAGGTAAGCATCACAGTTGAATATTTTGTTTTCCATCACAATTTTCTTGCCATTTTTTAACTTCCAAGCCATTTGAAATGAAGGAATGAAACTTTGTTTTACATGTACACCATAATTAGATGGTATGTTCTGTGCAACATTGGGGTTACTATTTTCAAAGTCAGTATTTAAGTTTTGCATCACTCTTTCACTTCTGCTCTGTAACTGTCAAGCCATTTGAGATTAACGGCTGAAACTTGATACACTGATAACATTATTATTAGAAGGTGTGCCGCATAGCACATAGGTGATCATATCATTAAGGTCAAGGTCACACTTAATATTTTAAGTTTCTTGTCATACTTTCCATTCTGGTCTCATAACTTCAGAGCTGTTAGAGATTAAGGGCTGAAACTTGGTTTACCTGTCATTAGATAGCATGCTGTGTACCACATTAGTGGTAATATCTTCAAGGTCAAAGTTATGGGGTGGTATTTTAAGTTTTCCATTACTTTCCTTTCTGCTCTATAACTTTTAATTTAGAGCCCTTTCAGATTTAGGTTTAAAACTTAGTATACTTACATATTATTATTAGCTTGTGTGTCACATACCACATTGGGGTTTTTATCTTCACGGTCAAGGTCACGGGTCTATATTTTTCACTTTCCTTCATGCTTTCATTTCAATTCTACAACTTTTAGAGTTATTGGAGATTTAAGGATGGAACTTGGTATATTTGTCCTGTATCACATTGAAGGGTCTTGTCTTCAGGGTCACTGTTACAGACCAATATTTAGGTTTGAGTAACACTGTCCCTTCCACTGTATAATTTGTATACTGTTTAAGATAAATGAAAAAGAATTGATATGCTTGTATATTTTCACTAGATGTGTTGCATTCCACATTTGAAGTTCTGTCTTCAAGGTAAAGGTCACATGTATATATTTCATGCTTGCTTTTGTTTCAGCTTTATCATAAAGTTGTTTAAGGTTCAAGGATCAATTATGGTAAAAATAAGTGTCTCTGTTTGATATAGGTTGATTAAGGTCAAGGTCACTGATAAGTTCTTCCTCTTTAATTAATTAATGATAGAATCTGAGGTATCCTGACTGATGAGGACTGGATTTTCCTGTGGCAACAGCTAAGTGAGTGGAAAATTGAGATCTGAAGGTGATTGTATCACAAGGAAGACTCCAGTCATCAGTGAAAACGGGGTCATTGGGATCTATATATCATAGTTCATTGATTTTTTTACCTACCTTTGCATTGAGCTCAGTTTCTGTAGAAAAGGATTTTTTTCTCAGACACTGTTGCATTCAGAGTCACATATTTTAGTATTTAGATGTGTCATGTGGAGTACTGCATCTTTCAGCAAAAATTAGGTCACTGTGATCTATATTTTACAGTCCAGTGATTTCCATTAACCTTTTTGTTTGTGACCTTTTCCCAGGCACTTCTGAGTTGGAGTCATATAACTTGGTATGTAATTGCATCACGATAAGTACTACAGCTATCAGTCAAAAAGTAGGTTACTGTGATATGTGTTTCACAGTCCAGTGATTTTATATAATCTTTGTGTTAGCTTATTTTCTCAGTCACTAAAAACTGTGAAGTTGCATGACTTGGTATGTAATTGTATCATGAATAGTACTAAAGCCATCAGTGAAAACTATGATACTGTAACATGTATTTCATGGTTCAGTGATTTGTGGTTACCTTTATGTTGACCTCTGTTTCTCTAAGTAAGGGTTTACAATCCAGCCTTATTCCACTATTGGCGGTATTTTTGATGACTCCGACTCTAGAACAGGTGTGCCAATTTACATCAAGCTTGGTAGGAATGTTTGTCAGGAACTGTATTCTCAAAGAAAGAAAATAAGGCCTATACAGTAGATTGATCTAGGGGTCAAAAGGTAATTGACTGAAAGAAGAAAAAAGATTTTTTTGCAAAATAACTTCAGTTCAAGATCATGTAACTTGACCAAAGTTTGTAGATGGTTTGCATTTAAGGCAAGAAAGAGGCTTATTTTTATTTTTTTTTGGGTGAAAGGTTAAGGTCATTGTAACTCAAAGAAAAATGGGTTTTGCACAATTCTTTTGTTCTAGAGTAAGGTCCTTGATGAAACTTTATGGATGACTTGCACTTAGGGTAAGAAAGAAACCTGTAGATTTTGTGTCTAAAGGTCAGATGTCAAGATCATGTTAAATAAAAAAAGAAAATAATGGTTTCTGCACAGTAAGTTTAGTTATGATCACACACCTTAACCAAAGCTATAGGTCATCGAGACCGGTTGGTCAGTAATCTTCCAAGTCAGCTATGCTGTACTAGTACCTTTGCAGAAGCCTATTAGACACTATTATATATTTTTGTTGTTGAAGTGAAATGAAGTGTAGCATAAGTATTCCATGCATGACACATTCATTTCCGGAGCTTGACAGAGGGTTTTCAAGCCTAAGAATTTCATTATCCTTGTATGGATTCTCTCACTCAGCAAATAACACTGTTGTACACTATCCTGAAGTGTGTTTGTTCTTTGGAGATTAGCAGTCTCTAACTGTTGTTTCAGGCAAGTCATTTCAGAGTTGATTATTGCAAATTTGAGCTCATAGTCACTTTTCATATGCCCACCCTAATTAGGCAGAGTGTATCATCCTATCATGTTCATCCAAGTGTCTGTTTGCTGATGATTTTGTTTCCACACGGTAACTCAGGTACTCCACCATCCGCTATTACCAAACTTTGGAAATAGCATGATTTAGGGAAAGGATGAAACCTATCGAGTTAGAGGTAAAAATGTCAAAGGTCAGTGTCACTCAGAGTGAATAAAGAAAAATGGTTTCTGCACAATGGCATTAGTTTTACATTGCATACCTTGACTGAACTATGCAGATGATTTGCACTTGGAGTAAGGTACAAGCCTATTGATTTGGCGCAGAGCATCTTGGAATGAAGGGATTTAAAATTTGTACACATGATTATGAGCTGCCATCCGCAGATATGATTTCTGTTACTAAAAATAGTAAAAACCCGTTAAATGGCTCCTTCTAAAACGTGACAAAAATCATCCTGACATGAATAACTTTGAATTTTATACTAGTTTGCCGTCAAGTATGGCTGCAAATACAAAAAAAAATAGAAAAACCTTTAAATAGTCCTTCTCAAAAACTGCTTGACAGAATTTGACTAAATTTGACAGAAAGCATCTTGACATGAATAAAATTATATAAATAATGCCGATTTGCCCATCAATGTGGCAATCACTGCTAAAAAGGAAAATCCTTTAAATTACTTATTCTTAAAAAAACCCCACTCAGAAACAATGCACCAAATTTGATAGAAAGCATCCTTGCTTGAAGGCCTTTGAGATTTATAGAAATTATGCCAATTTGTCATAAAATATGTCTGAATAACAAGATTTTTAAGCTGGTTACCAAGGTGGCCATGTTGGATTTTGGATCAGCACCATTTTCATTTGGACCTACATATATCTGCACATAAGATGTCTTTTATTTTAAGTTTGTTCAGTTATTGTTGATCCACTAACAAAGATGCCACCATTGTTAAAAACAGCTGAACCTTAAAATGACTTCTCTGACAATTTAAGATAAAATAAAATTGACTTCTCCAAAACTGGTCTACAGCAGTTCACCAAATTTCACAGAAAGCATAGAGGCAAAAGACTTTTCAAGTTTGCAAAGATATGATGATCCACCATGAAGATTGGCTGCCATTATTCAGCAGTAGGAAAACCTTTCAGTGTCAGAAACCATCATATATACCCGAATTTCCATTCCATTACTGCCCATGAATTGGCTTTAAGATACTGTGGATGTTAGCCAGGTGTTGAAATTTCTTTTTGACACACTGTTTTCTTTATTTGGGCCGAAAGTGATTTTTCATATAAATTACTGAGTACTTATAATAATTTAAGTTAATATTATATTAACAAAATGGATGATAGTTATTGACTGAACGTGTGTCTTCATTTTTTGCAGGAAAAGAAATTTTATACAGAGGGATGTCTAGTTGCTTGTTTCCAAATATGGGTGTAGATAAGGACGTGTCCTTGTATGTGAATGGTAAAGAGAATTCTACACTCATTGCCAGGTGGCCAATTGCACATGGTACTGCTACAGATGATAGGTGGATAAAACCTGAATATTCCACAAAGTTCTATATAGACACAAATAGAAACATCTGGATTTGTAACGTAGATCAGAAGGATGCAAGAAAATATTTTGTTGTATATGACATTAATACAAAAGGACCCGAAGCTGAATTGGCCATATTGGGTGAGTTTTATGAATTTATATATCCATCCATTCAGCCATTCATTCATTGATATACATTAAGGGTGAAACGATACACCTGTGCCGCATATTGATACGATTCACGATACACAGCCTGCGATATGATACATTATCCATACACATATTAACTTGATGGTCTTTTCATCTTTAGAAGGTCTGTCAGTGGTTGGGTTGTGCTGTTTTATGTGTGTTGACATATTGGTTGTATTTGTAGTATGCAGATTACAGAAGACATAGATTTAGCACCTGTTCATATGCCATTTTTGTCCTTGACAAGATAAAAAGAAGTACATCCAAACAGACTAAATATTAGTTATTAGTGATTTGAATTCAATAATTTAGGCCATTTGAGGCTATTCCATTTGATCGGATCCAGGACTCATCTTGGGAACCACACCCTTTGTTTTGCACTGTATGAATGCTTTTAAAACATCTTATTATCAATTTCATGTCTTCACTTAAATTTGAAAGACATGATGGTGTTATCTTCAAAACTGAAGAAATAGTGCAATTTCCACCGGCAAGGAAAATCTTATCTAGAGCAAGTCCAGGTGTTGGAGTGGAGATGACTAACAACCAAAATCTATCACATTGTACTTCCTGCAGATGTAAAACAACTGCCGCGGCCACAGGCACTCGTTTCTGTTAGTGAAAAGGAAAACTATTTACATTGCCCACTCCCCTTCAATACTGATTAACAAATTAACACAAGGTGACAAACCTGCACGGTTTGAAATCTGCCTCCTCGCTGATTCTGTGCTAATTTTATCTATCCTGTTGGCACATTTAGTCACTGATTATCTATATCAATGTAAAAGGAAATATTCCAAACTTGTTCTCTATGTACGACTTTAGTAATTTACAGATCATTTAATACCCATTTTGAATGAAGTTTCTCTGTTGCTTTGTATCTACCTGGATTGAGTTTGGATGCCAATACTTCTGGTGTGTCACACAGTGAATAAGCTGCAGTCAATTCTGATTGGTGATTATTGTTTACCCTGGACTGCAACAAACAATAACCACCAATCAGAATTTAATGTAACATATTTCACTGAGTGACCTACTGGAAGTGGAGCCTTTAAATTTTATCTATATAGACCAGATATGTAGCAACAGAGTTACTTCGCATAAAGTGGTTATTAAATGATCAGTAAAGTTCTTCAATCATACATGGGGGAACAAATTTGGAAAGTCTCCTTTACATTGATATATATTATTAGTGGCTGAACATGCTGATGGGATAACATAATTAGCATGTAATCGGCGAAAGGCAGGAAGACACATTTCGAACCACGTTACCTTGTGTTAATTTGCAAAAGGTGAGTGGGTGTTTTCAATAGCTTTTTTTTCTTCTTTTTTACTGACAAACAATAATGCCTGTGCCTGCAACGAACGTCTCAAATAAATTCTCAGTTTAAAGAATAAAAAGGCAAATGACTAACAATTATTCATGACTGCTGAAGATTAAAGTAACTTCTATAGGGTAAGTATCATTTTGTATCGATTCTTCACCTCTTATATTAATACGTATATCGACATGGCAAAAGTATCGATCCATTGATATATCAATGAATCGTTTCACACATACATACACATACAAACATTCATCCATCATCCATCAATGCATACATTAATTTTGCAAATAAATCCGATGTGAATTCTTACTGTCAAGTTTCATCAATCAGTATATATATATATATATATAAACAGGAGTACATCTTACCCTAGATCTGCCTTGGTTTTGGTTGCATCTTGAAGCCACACTAGAGTATTATGAATGGATGTGAGTTATCAGCCAGGGCTTTGATACCATAATTGTGTTAGTCATTGGTTGTTGAGGCATGTTAGCTTTTATCATGATGTCAGAAACCACCTCCTTCCACGGGATGTGTAGTAATCATTATGTCCATACATCTGTCCATCTGTCTTTCTATCCAGAACTCAATAGCACAAATAGTTCCACAGTTTTTGACAGATATAGCCATGAAACATGGTAAATATCGTGGTCATCATCTGTAGACATTGGCAGATTACTTTGTTCTTCAGTTTTTGTTAGAGTTCTTGACCATTTTGTCTTCTACCAGTATATGAAAAAAATCTTGTTAGCACAACAAGTTCGGACCCTTAGATTTTGAAGGATTGCCATGAAACTCGATAAATATTATGGTCATGACTTGAAGATGCGAGTACTGACAAATCACTTTGCTACCATAATTGTTGTTAGAGTTATTGCCATGTTTGTATTTTAGCAGTGTATGACACAATCTGGTTAGTGCAATTAGTCCCTCAATTTCTGATGGATTGCCATGAAACTTGTTAAATAGAATGGTCATCACATGAAGATGCAGATATCAACAAATCACTCTGCACCTGCAAGTTTTGTTAGTGTTATTTCCTTTTATATCTTGCAGCTTAATGTAGTGTATGACTCAATCTTGTTAGGGCAACTAGTCCTGTAGTTTTAGATGGATTGCCATGAAACTTAGTAAATGTTATTGTCATCACTTTAAGATGTGCATATCGAAAATCACTTTGCTCCTGCAGTATTTGTTAGAGTTATTGCTCTTTTTGTCTTGTAGCTTAATGCTGTGTATGGCACAATCTCGTTAGCGCAGTTAGTCCTACATGTTTTTATGGATTGCTATGAAACTTAGTAAATATGTGGTCATCACTTGAAGATGCATAAGACAAATCACTTTGCTCCCACAACTTTTATTAGAGTTATAATCCCTTTTTTGTCTTGCAGCTTAATACAGTGTATAACACATCTCATTTGCACAACATTCCTGCAGTTTCTGATGAATTGACATGAAACTTGGTAAATATTATGGCCATCACCAGAAAATGCACATATTGAGAAATCACTTTGCTTCCGCAGTTTTTGTTAGAGTTACCAGTATTGCCCTGTTTTGTCTTGTAGCTTAATGCAGTATATGGTACTATCCTGTTAGTGCAATTAGTCCCCCAGTTTTTTAGTGGATTGCCATGAAACTTCGTAAATATTTTTTTATCACCTGAAGATATGCATATAGACAAATCACTTTGCTCCTACAATTTTTCTTTAGAGTTACTGCCTTTTTCATGGCTTAATTCAGTTCATCTCATCAGCGCTACTAGTTTTGCATGTTTTTTTATGCATATTTGTTATGGATTGCTGTGAAACTTGGTATATGTTATTGTCATCATCAATTGACACATCATTTTTCGCCCATGAATTTTGTAAGGATTATTGGCCTTTTTGACTTGTAGCTGGATGCAATGTATGACATAATCAGAGATGTTGCCAGGCTGCGGAATCACAGGTTTTTTACAAAAATGATCGAGAGTCAATCAACTTTTAAAACCCAATTGGGGAAATATCGCGCAAGTTACTTGTGGTTACTGTGATTTCTCATACCCAATGCGCAATTTTTAAATTTTTTGTCTTTTAATTATGTTGATGAGATCATCATCTCTTTTGCCTTTTCTCCATGATCTTGATTGATCCTATATCTATGGAGAATATTGTTTGAATACAAGCACCTTTATCATGGAGATCTGTTGGAGTATTGCAGAAACTATGGAGTTATTTCAATTGAATTGTTTCCTGGAGGGGTATAATAAATTGATTCATCGATCAGCCATTAGGGAAATGTCTAAGGTGCAACAGCAGTGTGTAATGTTGAAAGGAAAGATAACTGATTTCTTTAGGAAACTCAGCAAGATGAAAAGATCATCTGTTAAGGATGAAACTAGGGAGGATGAAAAAATGGATGGTTTGCTACTAACCAAACATAGTGCAGAAATTGGTGATACAGAAATAACTGGCATGATGTCATTTACTACGGTTTAGGCCTTGCAGAAAATCTGATACATTGACAGAAATATCCAAGGAACAACATGTGTGAATTGTGGAAAATTGTGTTTTGGATATATATCATGAAAACCAGTTCCCGAGTCTATTCAGACTGGCCATAATTGCAGCAGTTTTGCCTTTATAAACAGCTGACTGTGAAAGGGTATTCAGTTCTCGATGCAAAATTCACACTACTCCAAGGAATAGGCTAACCACAGACCTTTGAAACTCTATCACTGTAGTAATAAAAAATTCAAAATATATGAGATTAAAATCAAAACAAAATCATATACAGATATATAATTCAATTATATATATATATATATATATATATATATATATATATATATATATATATATATATATGGAAAGGATTTTTTTTCTCTATTTGTTTCAAAGATAATCTGACATTTTCTTACTACAGTGATAGAGTTTCAAAGGCCTCTGGGCTAACATCAGAAACAGTAAATAAACTGATGGCTATATAGATGTGTGTGTGTGTTGTCCAGTAAATGATTTCCATTTTGCAAAAGCTTTTTTGAAGGGGAGTGATAAGAAACAAAGAAGAATATTTACCAGCAGAGCAACAATTAGGTATTAATATACCTTATACATTTATTGTCAAAGAAGTGTTACAAAATCATTAAATGCTTGTTTTAAATTGGGTGTTTCTGCACCACATAATAATGTTGTCACGCATCAGCTACCATTCGTCATAGTATACCCCTGCCCCCTCCATGATTTATCCCCCTCTGGAGGCAGGTGTGGGGGACTTCCCCCTCTTAAGAAAATTTCTGGCAGCATCTATGCATAATTTTGTAAATGCATATACTCAAACTTGCAATTTTTAGTTGATTCCTGTGAAACTTAGTACATATTATAATCATCATATATGCATGTTGACAAATCATTGTACTCAGCACTGTTTTTGGAAGATTTGTGTGCTATCTTTCACTATAAATTCATCTCCATCATGGGGTATGGATGGGAGGCAGGGGTATATTTATATGAGCAAATTGCTCACCATTCCTCAAGTTATTGACTTATATATTCTATGTTTATTCAATACTTTCTGCATGTAAAATTATGTGACTATGTTTACCAAAATATGAGAGCTCATATCATTCAAAGCAATGTTTTTCCAGGTCCTGATGCTTACCAGTACTCAGTATGAAAATAGTTTTATGCTCTGAATTGTATTTTAGCAATAATTATATGAACTTAAAGTTTGATTCCATTTCAAATAAAGCAGTGGGTTTTTTATATATTTTTTTTCTCAATACTATTTGATGAACTCATTCTGCTGGAAGCTCGACATATGTGGCATATGTGTGCATGTCTGTACATGTATCTATGCATCCACCGACACCCTAGATTAACCTCAGTGTTAAAGTTTTTTGCTTTCCTTTTATGTATGTCTTTTCAAGTTAAAAAATGATAGGTGTGACAAAAAGGGATCTTTTGTTTTATTTTTACAAAACAAAAGCTTTAAATATATAATATCAGTAATACCATACCTCTTGCTATTGCATAGCTGATACTTTTCAGGGTGGAAGATACCCCAACCGTATGATGAGAATTTGTCCTTCCAACAGGGCGAACCAGAAGATTCCAGAACACTAGATCACCCCAGGCACACACCACAGACACGTTTCCCATGTGTACTGTCCTTCATTCTTTTTCCAGTCACATGTCTGTAATGTCCACCTTGTTTATGTCGATGAAGATTTGCCTTTGCTATGTGGGTTAACAATTGAAATTACTATATCTATTGTGTGAATTATTTTTGTAAACATTTTGATTATACCCCTGATTGGATTTTTTCTCAGTAATTTAAGCTACCTTGAGCGTTATTAACCTTTGTTCTGTACATGTTGTGTATGGCTTTGCATTTTTATTTTTACTTTTTACTCTTCACAACCTGGCAGTAGATTTTTCAAGGGTCTTCCAGGAAAATCCATGGAAAATTCTATCATGGAAAACCCTGGAGTATTTGGACTAATATTCCAGCCTCCTTCCATGGTAGGTTGGAGAACCATGGAAAAATAAAGACAAGGTAAAGCATGGATATTTCTACAGAATTTCCAGGGAAATTACTGGAAAACCCTGGAATACAGTTCATGGAAAACCTGGAATATTTACCTGAAAAACCCTGGAATATCTGCCTGGAAGACCCTGGAATATTTGCCTGGAAAACCCTGGAATACAGTTCATGGAAAACTCTGGAATATTTGCCTGGAAAACCCTGAAATATTAGCCTAGACTACCCTGAAATTTTTTCATGAAAGCAAAGATTTCCCTGGAAAAACCCTGGAAAATAAATATGCATGATATAAAAGCAAATTCCAATAGGTCTCAGAGAAGGATTACCCAAGTCTCTTTGGAGGCTCTTAGGATTAGTGGGCCTCCTCCCAAGAGAGGTTATAAATGGGTGGAGAGTGAGTTGCACCTGCCCTTTAGGGAGGAACAGCATCCTATTCTGTAAGGGCAGAGAGTGAGTCGCACCCTCCTGTGAGGTAGGAGCAGCACCCTCTCTTTTCCACTAGGACAGAGTGAGTCATGCTCTCCCCTCAGGAAGGAGCAGCACCCTCTTTTGTCAGAAGGGCAGAGAGTGAGTTGCACCACCCTGTGGGGGGGGGGGAAGGAGCACCCTCTACTCACCTAAAGCTCTGTGTGGGATGAAAGTGAGTCATGCCGCGGCTGAAAGGGGGCAGCAGCACCCATTTATACCCTGGAGCCCATTGTCTGCAACAGGATCGAACCCCTGGTAAGGGGAGAGCTCAAATCTAAGTCTTTCAGATCTGTGGAAGGGTCTTCCTACAGATCTGAGTTGCCTGACCAGTCTTTGCTTGGTGACCATTCACTGGGTACTGGTCACCAGACACTGGTCATTGGAGCCCCTGTGGTACAGGATACGGATCAGGTCTAGTCCCTACCTCTCTCGAGACTGCCATTTCATCCTGTGCGGAACTGGGAATCAGCATTACACATGGAAGATTAGGGAAGGGGATCGGATCAGTCTCACCCCCATCCCCTATTATTCCTCTAAATCCCAATGGGATGTGGTGCCTTCCACCACAGGGAAGTGATTGTCCTTTTTCTACATTCAGCCATGGACTTATAAACCTTGGTCATATAGTAGTGAGGTTGATGCTGCGGGCCGTGGACCTACATCATCTTATTAAGTTGGGTCAGAAAAGAGGGACCAGAAATGACCTTCTTCTACCAAATGCTCTAGGTGGGTGGAGTCACTCTCATCCACCTGCTGAGTCCCTTGCTAAGGACAGTCCATTAGCTCTGTGAGAGGAGTTACTGGTTCCCCCAAGTCTTCTTCACAACAGAGAGACTTTGAGTCACGTAGTCCTGCCTCCCAGTAGAGAAAGAGAAGGACAAAATGTTTCCTTTCTTATCCTTGTCGATGCAAGTTTGATACAGAACAGGCTGATGTGAGACCCCTTCCCTTCGGGTTCCCTGCCCCATCTCAGCCATTAGGAAAGGTTGCAGAGGAGGAAGAGAGCTGATCTTTCAAGATAGTGGTAAATGAGGTTTACTGCCTCTTTTCAAGTGACCTGCATCCCAAGCCTTCAGGTTCTGGTGTCTCAAAAATTCTTTCCAGTTTGGAAAAACTTTCTGGGGCAAACGCTCAAACAGATCTCTTGTTGCTTCCTCACTCAGTTACGATTAAGGAGCTCCGAGCAAAGGGCCTGTGTAAGTGGATGTTTTCATTTGTTTGCTTACACCTTCACACCTTTCAGGATGATCCCCACAGGTTCTACACAAAGTCAGGCACTCCACTACTCAGCTCATTTTGATCGCCCCTTTGTGGCCCCAGCAATAATCTCGATCTGCTGGTGGACCATTCCAAGACCTTACCTCAGAGGAGGGACATCCTGTCTCATCGCAGCACAATAACCCAGAGGTTCTCCACCTTCATGTTTGGCTTATCTCAAATGATCTCTCCGCAATGAAATATTTTTTTATTAAAGTTGCCAAGTGCATCAGTCCTCAAGAAAATCGATGTCTAAGGTGTATGATGCCAAATGGAGAATCTTTTATGATTGGTGTAGTAGAAAATAATCCTAGCTGTACCTCTATTGAATGGCTGAGTTTCTTCTCTTCCTTTTTGAACAGAAACAATGCTCGGTTTCTGCTATTAAAAGCTATTGAGCAGCCCTTTCCAACACCCTCATATTTTTGAAAGACTTGGCCATTGGGACAGATTCTCATTTAGCAGACCCAATCAGATATTTCAAGCTGCAAAGACCAGTGTCTCACTCTCTAATGCCTAAATGGAATCTTTCTTTTGTCTTGTGTTCTCTTAATAAACTCCCCTATGAACCTTCGGTGAAGCTTCCTTCGAGAACCTTACCCTCAAGACGGTTTTCTTGCTCTCAGTAGTATCTGTGAGACAAAGGAGTGAGCTTCATGCCCTATCCATAGAGCAGGGCTGTATCAGGTTAAGTGGAAATTATGAGTCTGGGTTTCTTTCCTTTGCCAACCAGGTTTTGTAACAAAAAGCCAGCTTCCTTTGGTTGCTCCACTCCCAATTTAGATCCCCAGTCTCAGCCTTATCTGTGCTGGGGATGATCAAGATAGACGTTTATGTCCAGTTAGGGCTTTATGTTTTTATTTGGCTGCCTTTAAAGAATGAACAAAATGTGGGGAGCATCTTTTCCTCCCCATTCAAGGTTCTACTGATATTTCAGCTTCCACCATTTCTAGGTGAATTACATTAACTATCAAGAGAGCTTACCAGTCCTTTACCAATAGGGACCTGTCATTCATGAAAGTTAAAGCCCAAGAGGTTTGAGTCATTACTGCTTCATAGGCCTATTTAACTCATTCATCTTTGGAGGATGTGATGAAAGCTCCGTTTTTATGCTCTTACACTACTTTCTCCTCCTTTTACCTTTGCTGGTTAGCTCACCAAAGTGCAGGCATTTTCTCCTTGGGCTTGATTGTCATTGTTCAGAAAGTGGCCCATGCAAACTACTCTTCAATGAGGGTGAGTATTCCTTATGTTTGTTTTTATTCACCAGTTGTGGGATCATCAGCCTCCCAACAAATTGACAAATTCAGCTATACAATAGCAACATGTATGGTATTACAGATATTAAAATGTAGTGGTGGTAGGGGGGTGAAACTAATTTTAATGATGTAATACTTACCTGTTGCTATTGCCAGATTCCCTCCTCCTGCCCTGTATGGATATCCTACTAAGTTAGGCTGTGTCCTAGAAATAGAATGAAGTGCAGGATGCATGGGAAACGTGTCTGTGGGGTGTCCCAGGGGCAATCCAGTGTTCTGTTCTGGTTCACCCAAATGGGAGGACAAATTCTCGTTACACAGTCAGGGTATTTTCCACCCGGAAAAGTACCAGCTATGCAATAGCAACAGGTAAGTATTACATCATTAAAATTAGCTTTACCTCCCCTCCCCCCCACCCAAGAAACTACATTTTTGTAATTAGTTCCTGTCACAGTAGCATGGACACATAGCAATAGACCTTTGCATCAGAAGGTTTCTGAAACCATACAAGTTCAGATTATGTCATGTAACAAACAACGTATATCACATGGTAGGTGTGGGAAGAACCTGGGCTTTATGGGGCTTCAGTACCTGGGGCATCATTTATCAACGATGACACTACAGACTAGTTTAATAGGGTCCCCTCCTTTGGCTCAATTCTCAAACAATTAGTTGGGCACCATTGAATTTGATACCACTAATACATTATGCCATTAGCACTAGCATCAGATAGGGAACATAAACAGCTAATTATTATTCATGAATGACAAGTGTTATTGCATGAAGGCTGCTTTCTTGTTTGATTTTTCCCATGTTCTAATTTCTGGTACCTCATGGTTAGGCCATCATTTGAGTTCAGCTGGAATTTCATGAAAGGGTATTACAATGTGTGATCTTGATTAGTGACATGAGACACTATCTACTGTCTCTTTCCATACAGAACTAGAACACAATGAGAGAGAGAGTATCAGTTTTTCAAATCGAGTCGGCATACAAAATTGCTTGTATATATCATGCCATCCTTTATATATGGAATAAAAGAAAACATCAAATTGGAAAAAGACAGCAAGAGTTCTTTGTATAGACTGAGATTCTACTGATCAGGAAGAAGTTATAGGATTTTTAAAAAAATCAGTTTCTTTCCACCTCTGTGTTAAATTTTTGTGTATTTTCCTTTTATTTTACAGAAAATGTGACAGAGGAAAAGCAGCTACAAGAGTGCTTTAAGAGTCATCCAAATTTTACAGGGAACTATTCAGGTAAATTTTATAATTTGCTTTATCATGCTGTGTTTTTCTTCCTCCATATATTTCTTTGGAAATCAATTGAACTAGTCTGTACTAATTTATCAAGATTTCTTCCTTTTTTCTTTTCAAACCATTTGAAGGTTTTAGAGCAGACTATGCTGAAGAACATTATTTTTATAATTTGCATATCACCCAAAAAGAACAAACTCAATTGAAGCAGGTAAAAAAAAGAATTTGCCTCATATGTACCAAATTGTAATGTAAACTGTCTAAATTTGCTGTTTGCATCAAAATTTCCATTTATGTGCCATATGATCCCTTTGAAAAGTGAAGAATTCTCTGCCTTATTGGAATATCTATTTCTTTACAGCTGTTGATTTTTGTTTGAAAAAAATTTGTAGTGATTTAAGCAAGACTTATAAATGTTGTGCCTAGAATGCACAATGAGAGACTTCAGCAATTTTATCAAAATGTCTCTTTGAAAACATGGCATCGTGTACCGATGGGTATGCTGTAAAATTCTGGCATTCTTATTGTTTGCAGTTAAAAATAACAGATGTTGGTCATTGCCTGTCATATGTTTCAAGGTATTAGACTTGTTCCACTTTTTTTGCCTACCAAACACTCTATACTCTCAAGGAATAATAAACCCTGACTATGTTTCTATTTTTCCCAGTCGTTTAGTATTTTTCCTGTATCTGTGTCCTTTTTGTTAATTTAGAGGGTTTTAGTACGCTCACTAGAGAATTGGTGCTTCATAATATTTATCCCCTCATTAATAATCAGTGTTAGGGTAAGTATAACCCACACAAGTTTTGTTCTAGTTTGTTGCTGTTTTTTATATTTTCTTTCAACATTTTAGCATGCTACAAGGAATTGGAAAATGTGGCCATAAGAAGGGTGCTTTTTGGGACACTAACCCCAACTACTTGATTGCGCTCAAGGACATGCCATGCCTTTGTGCAGGCATAAATTCATTGCGTGAGATATCAGTTATGGCTTCTGGAACTTTCAACTTATGCAGCAGCTGTTTCCCTGTCTGCGCCTGCGACCTGGTTTCAACTGCTTGTATAATGGGAAACCGAAAATCTGACATTGTTGGGAGTCTGGAGTCCTCAACATTTCCAATGATTAAGTCATATATGAGATTGTCCATACACAGCACTTTGACGGTTCCAGTCAGGAAAGGCGTCTTGATTTCTATTCTCATGATGGGAATGCAATCAATTGTTTGATCTAATAACATACATGGGGATTTCCAACCAAGCATTGGGTCATCCCTAACAAGACTCCACTTTACCACGATGCCCGTACACCTGGTGTTGTACAAGACCATAAATTCTTGACTGTTGATGGTACCATTAGGTGTCAGAAAAAAGACGTGCTTATTGACTGAATAACATCACAACTGATCTACGCAATCGCTGTGGACTCATATACTGTACTTGCGTTGTTAGTTTCCGAATTATCACATGGAAAATCATCATGCTTGTTGCCTCCTGGCCATCCCATGCTTTCAAAAGCAACCGCTGCTCTTTGAACAAACCCCTTTTGTTTTGGACAATCGGGTGAGATGTGGCAACACTCCTGACATGTGTAACATTGTCTATCCTTATGATTTGCACCCTTTCCAGATTGAAATTTTCCACCTTTATTAGTACCAGTTTTCTTGGGGTCTCTGGTCTTTAGGTTGGTTACCGATTTATTGTCTTGAGACCACATTCTGGGTAACTCCCTGAGCTTTGGCAAAATAGTCTGCCTGTGTAGCCATATCAAAGATATTTGTGAAGGACTTTTCCCTCAGAAACAGATACAACTCCTTACCGCAAGTGGTAAACAACTGGTCCCTAAGCAAAAAATCTGTAAGACCCTTGAACATTGTTTCTATTGTACCACATGCAACCCACCACTGTAAATAATTTCCCATCCTACTGATGAACTGGATGAATGTTTCGCCTCTCTCTGGTTTACTATACTTAAACTTTTTGCGGAACCCTTGCTCAGTTAACTCGTATCTATTAAGGAGTGCCTCACTTAGCGCGTCATAATTTAGCACATTGTTCATGGGTAAACATGAATACACATCCAGCACGTTTTTCCTTTTAGCAGCGCGCTGAGATGGAGTGACCAATCATCCTTTGTCCACTTCTGGACAGTGGCATATCATTTGAAGTTGTGTAAATAACTGTCCATATTATCTTTATCGTCCTGAAACAGAAGTAATTTTGGACCTCTTCACTTGCTCGAGTTACAGTCTTGCTCCCCCTCTCTCTTAGCTTGTAATAATTCAGATTTCCTTTTATGCTTCCTATCCATATTCCTGTTTTCAAGCTCTGTGGCTTCTAACTTTGTTTGTTTCTTCTTCTCTAACTCCTTTCCTCTAGTTCTCTTACCTGTTCTGCTTCCCTTTCTATAATCTCCGGTAACGGGCATTCCACAGAAAGGATATCAGAATATTTGGATCATTTCATGATACCACCTGTCCACAAATTGCCATCCTATCTTCAGGACATGACAGATTACCTCATTAAAAGCAAAGCAAGCGAACCATTACTGCCAGATACAATTCTTGTTTCCTTAGACATCATATCCCTGTAAAGTAATATACCACACAGTGAAGGGATACAGGGGTGTATGGAAGCATGGGAAACAAGAACTGTAGATGATCTGCTCACTCATTTCCTAGTTAAATTTCTGGAGCTAGTCCTAAAACTCAAAAACTTTGTATTAAATGAAGAAAACTAACTCCAAATCAATGGAACTGCAATGGGTACATAATTGGTCCCCTTGTATGCTAATATTTTCATGGGAAAACTGGAGGGTCAGCCTTTAGCATCGGTGGAATTTACACCATATCAGTGGGTACGGTTCACCAATGATATAGAAATGAAGGATCAACATGGAAGAGAAACTCTGGATGACTTCATATCAAAGCAAACAACTTCCATCCTTCAATAAAATTCACTGCTGAAGTCTTCCAACTTAAACCACGTTTTTCTGGACACAACAACCAGACTGGCAGAAAACAAACTCCATTCAGACATCTACTCGATACCAACTGATAAACATCAGTATCTTCTCGCATCCATTTGTCATCCAAAACATTGCATTCGGAACATCCCATATAGCCAGGCACTGAGGATATGCAGAATTTGCGCCAATGATGAAACATTTCAAAAAAGATCTGAAGAGTTATCTGAACATTTGATGAACCGAGGCTACGACATAGACCTGACAGTGGAGGCAACACAAAGGGCTAAACAAACAAACAGCAATGACCTACTAAAATATAGAGAGAAGGAAAAGGTTGATCCGATACCATTTATCCTGACCTACCATCCAGACAACCCCAAAGTAGACAAAATCATCCAGAAACACTGGCCCACAGTGGAATCTTGTGACACACTAAAGTTAATCCTTCCAAACAAACCAGTAGTAGCCTACTGCAGATCAAAAAACCTCAAAGACATCCTAGTCAGAGCAAAGTTAACGCCAATCTTATGCCAAGACCACCCTAGCAAATCTGGTCCCTGTGGTGATAAAAGGTGCAAAACCTGTCAACTTATGATAGAGACCAGCACATTCTCTAGAACAGTAATGTGCGAAAACTTGCACATACATGGTCCAAACAGAACATGCAATGCATGAATACAAGCCTTGTAATTACTGAGATCTATTATTTTGTATTGTGAAAGGTTGATCTGTGTCTCTGTTGGCAGCATACACTGTAAACAAGAGCACATGTTGGCATGGTTGTGTAAATATGCATCTTTGAGCCAAAACTAATTCAGATGCAATTGAGTCAACTGTTTACTTGAACAAGGGTCTGGCTATATTAGGCTTTCTGTAAAATATGAACCCTAATCGTTTCATCAGTAAACAAGGTGTACAGCTTTAAAGTTGTGAGCTGTGAATGAAATCATTTCATTAACAGATTTGGTCTGAAATCAACACAGTAT
Source organism: Margaritifera margaritifera (assembly GCA_029931535.1). Lineage (NCBI taxonomy): Eukaryota > Metazoa > Mollusca > Bivalvia > Unionida > Margaritiferidae > Margaritifera > Margaritifera margaritifera. The sequence continues at coordinate 510,002 of JAQPZY010000908.1, forward strand.
TGAGACACTGCAGGAAAAAAGCTGACATTTCTTGACTTGGGCTTCAGACTCTATAATTGGATCCAAAATACCACTGACAGCAATTACTGCAGATATTCATGAATATTGAATGATATTGGGACATCTTAGTGTTCAATTAAGTTGAATTGGATGATAATTTCTTAATTTTCTATTTTTTCATTTTTTGCAGAATTGAACCTGTAGTGTTCTTTCACAGATTGAGAAGTCCTTATGATTATATTTTGAAACAGACTATATCATTTGCATGACATGTGAATGCTGTGCTGACCAAGTTTTAGTGAGCAGGTACTCTTTGACATGCAGTCATGCACCAATTTCCAGTAGTTCTAGTTTCTAATTAAAGTAAATGGGCCAATTTTGTAAATAGTTTCACTTTCATAAGTTCCAAGCTATCGTTAAAACTTTTTTATTAAGTGCATTGATACAACTAAGATTAGTTCTTTATGAGATATAGAACTTGCAGGTAATTGCCCTTTATTTTGCAGGAAAATTAACAGAGAAGCAGATCGGGGAGATGAGAAAATGGCTCGATGATCATCCAGATTTTATCAAGAAATATCTTGGTAATATTTAATTATTGCTTTCTTATGCAATTTTTTTACCCCTATATTTCTACATTTTTTTAAACACCCAACTGTCTTTATGTTTGCCTCTCTTTCAGTCAAAGCATGTTTTATTTTCATATGTGTTAGAATGTATTTTATTGTTGTATTACTGAATATCAATTGCATGCCTGTGCTTTGATTTTATGATTGTTATGAATTGTTTGATTGAGCCATTTCCATCTTGTAGTTTACCTTTATCTGTTTGCCGATATAGTGTCATACAAGTAAGTGTTGATGCCCCGGCAACGAAATATTAGGTAAATGTGAATTACAGTAAGTACAACAAGAGCTTTCTGCAGGTCTTGGACACTGTGACTCCTGCAGCCTCAGTCTTAAGAAATTGGGGGTCCTGTAAGGAAACTTGGGAGTCCAGTTGAGGAATAAAGAGGGAGTCCATTATTGGACATAAAATCATGACCTCGAAGGCAAATTAATACAGTATTACTAAAGTAATATAGTTTTATTATCATATTAAATCTTATGGACTAAATTACCATATTTATCCAATGATAAGTCCATACTGGATGATTGGCAAATATTTACTAAAGACATCTTTGTTTGAGAATAAGCCCACTTTCTACTCTTTGACAAATTTGTTAATAATTTATAGGTTTTATGCCCAGGATTTATCATGGAAGTAATCTCATATTAATATGGGTTTTTAAAAAAAAAATTAATCTTCTTGACTTTTTTAATATGAGAAATCTTTATTTCTGTTGATGTAATTAGCTTTCCTTCCAGAGAGATATTTGTTCTTAAAACATTTGGGTAAAATGCGCATGTAGAGGATACATAGTTTTATAAAACTGAAGGTCCAGTAATTGTGGTCTACACGATGGACACATTTGAAATGCTGAGGATTCAATCAATAATAGTATTTAAAGGTCCAGGATGCAATCGAACAACCATTACAGAACTCTATGTACAACACATCTAAGTTTTGTTTCTACCATGCATACTGTCTTCATGTTGAAACACTTAAACTCATTCACACTTTCTCTGCATTATAGGAAATAAAAGGCAATTTAAAACAAACAATGAATTAGTAGGTGGAGATCCATTGAACATTCAAAATATCACAAACATAGGTGACACGTTTAATGTCTTGTTACGAAAAAACAACTCTCGAAAACATATTAAATGAAACTGATGGCAATGAGATGAAAATGAGATAGTAAATGTTTTCCACTTTCACTGATGGCCTTTTCTATACTATTTGGGTATACTAAATGAGTGATATCATTAAATATTTTGTAGAAGACTTATTTGCTTTAAATCAAGACTAGCATTTAGTATGTGGAGGTCCATTGAACATTACAAATATCACAAACATAGGCAGCCCATCAGTTACACAGTTAGTTTATAGGAGTAAATCTGACATAATTGTTTGGACCAGCTACCTTGAATCAGCAGATAGCCTCACTGGCAGTGGTCAAATAGAGAGCAAAATCAGCCTAATGTTCTGCTCTCTGCAATTGTAGGAGGATGTGTTGCATCAAGGAAGTTTGCCTGGTAGGCAAATGTTGCTGCCAAGGGAAAATTCCCAGCTATGAGCTCCTATATGATTTCAGTAGCGCCTGACAGCTCATTCAGCAGTTGTTGGCATAAGGTTTAATAACAGTAATAATTTACCCATCGCTATTGCGCAGCTTTTACATTTTCATGTAACTAAACTCATCCGTTCAATGTGAATACATCCTCCCACAGTGGAGAATTGTCAATCAGACATAGTCCACTCATGCACCTTGTATGCCCATGCGCAGAAACAGTCATCTTTTTCAGGGATGCCATGTTAATGGTTGTGTCATTCATAACGTGACCAGAGAAATATTACATGTTGTGAGTTTAAACCACATTCGGTTCTCCTTTCAGCAATATTTCATCTAGTGTTACATTCATCCATCTCATCTATTGTTTTTATGCTGGTAACCCCTGCCCTTTTTCAGTAATTAGTTCTGGAAAGGTCTTCTCGGGTTACCACATTGTATCCCACCCTTTAGGGGTTAGGGTGCACCCCTCTTATTTTCAAAATACAATTGGTTTATTGATAAGTCTTGTGTTAAGTTATAGTACAACACAGGCCCAACTGCAATGAATAGGAATTCGTAATTCTCTTAATTAAATAATTGATGAAATATCAATTCTGTTTTTTTTTCAATTTCACCATTGTATTTTAATACCTCGCATGACACATCACATTGTTATTGTGTGTGTCTGCATTACTCCTAGAGAACAATAAAGGTTAACAACTGAATGTCTTCCTTATTAAAATGAATATGAGAGTGAGAAGACAGGAAATTCCTCATGAGTGAAGCATTATTTACCTTGTGCAAATACATTGGGGTGTATATAGCACTCAGTACATACAAAGAGGTGAGTTTCATGTGTGAAAATAATACAGTATTGTTATTATTATTGTTCTCTCTCAGATAAATTTTAATTCGGTGAACAATTGTTTACCTTGTGCATATACAGTGGGATGTATATAGCACACAGTACATACCAACAGGTCAGTTTCCCATGTGAAAATAATACAATATTGTTATTATTATTGTTCTCTTTCAGATAACATTTATTTCAGAGAACAATGTTGGGACAGTCTGTGGGAAAGTGTGGCCACAAGAAGGACACTCACCCAAACTGCCTCACATGTTCAGAGTGCACACATAAGAATTGTAGCTTTTGCACAAAATGGACTAATCAATTCCAGATGTACGTATAGAGGACAGAGGAAATGTCAATCCCCCTCATCATCAGATTGTTCAGGTTTTTATCTTACAGAACCTCAAGAAGGAACACACTGTAAGAAGACTAGTTCTTCAGCTTGGAAAAACACTCTGGTGTCCCAGGAGCCTATGGGACTCTCTTCGGAGACAGGTAACTAGGCACCTCCTCATGTAGGAGGGAATGAATGTTTGAGGAGTAGATTGCCTCCCCCACTTGTCTCAGGGTTGCGTGTTACTGCCTTCCACGAGGAAGGAAGTGCACCACTCATCTCAGGGTAGCGTGTCGCATCCTTCCGAAAGGGAGGAGCTGCATCACTCAACACTACACCTTGATGAATGATGAAGATGAACTAGGCTTTGACATATCTATGTCACCTGATCGGTCATTGACCGGTGACCAGTCTGGTCACTGGTCAATATCTGGTGACTGGGTACCGATCAGTTTGTTAAAGTGACTGGTCAATGTATGGTCACCAGTCACCGGTCACTTCATCCTGGTGACTGTTCAGATCATACCAATCACTGGTCACCAGTCATTTTGTACCGGTCGCCGACTTTACACTTGTCATTACAGATGCCTCATGGTATGGGGTTAGGGATTGGACCAAGATCCCCCCTCTTCCCACTCTACCATCATACCCTGTACAGGATTGGGAGTCTTCCCAGTGGGTCCAGACTAGGAAAGGGGATCAGATTGGTATCTCCCCCTTTTCTATTATCCCAATAAATCTGTACGGGATGTGGGGCCCTCCATCTCAGGGTAATTGGTCCCTTATGCCCCCTTGGGCTACTGGACACTGGACCCATAGTAGAGGTGATGCCATGGCTCATGTCCCGCCATCACCTCCTCATCCGGTGGCATCCATCTGGAAGGCTAGAGGCATAGCATCATCCATGAAAGACAAGCAGTCGTGTCTTCATTCTGGAATTTCTGGAACACATAGAGCCCCTACTCACTGTGACAAACAAGTACGGAAAATGACACAGAGATTTCCTATGTCACTTCCTCTGAAAAGACAGTGATGCCCAGCCACTCATTTGCTCAGAGTGTTCTAGATAATGATGCATTATCTATCCTCATTGACTCCAACGAATTTGAGGCAGAAACAGTTCATTTGATGCCTCCTATCAGGCCCACCAGCTCCTCTCAGTTGTATGGAGAGGAGGAGATCTGGTCTTTGTTTACCGCCTGCTACCCGCTGACTTATGCCTGAAACTGTCTGGCACACAGCCTAAGAAGATCCTTTCCATTTTGGAATAGATCTCTAGGACTCAACCACAACCAGGTCTCCTGCTTCTTCTGCAGTCCCCAATGATCTAGGAAATATCACAGAGATTCTCCACAGGCCAAGACTTTGCTTGATGGCGTAGAGGATGGTCTGTTCCATCCTCTACTTTGAGACCAATGGTCTCTGCCTCTAGTTACTGGGTACATTCCCTGAAGTGCCCATTAAACCTCCCAAGTTGAATGCAGGTGCGTCCCAAGTGGGTATTACAGCTGGAGCCTGGGCATGTCTTCCCATTAAAACTATTGAAGCCATTGAGCAGAAAGTCTGGCTTCTGGTTTAGTATGCTGAAGGAGGCCGCTCTGAATCCAGCCACATTACAATGCATGCTGGAAGCTGTGACCATGACATCCTGGCATTCACTTTCTGTCACAGTGGCTTTATCAGTGGAATTTCAACACATCCGCCGTGACGTTGCACTGGACTTCTTGAAAATCTTACTTAACTGTAGTAAAGACCTTCTAAGGGCTACTCCATTGGAAGCTGAGAGCCTCTTGGGAGGACTCGTCCCCACCGTGGCTTCACAAGATTTAAAGGATCACAACTGCTCTTGAACCATTGCAATTGGGCAGGAAGCGTACTAATGCGAATTGCCCCCGGGGGCCACCTGCTAAATTCTTCAAATGGATGAAGCCCCAGTCCAATGTACAACCTGAGATGAGATCTCCTCTTAGTCAGTCAGGCCCTTGCCATGGAAGTTGCCAAAGAGTCTCTAAGAGGAAGTTCTCCAACCCGCCTTCCTTTTGCAAGGTAGGAGGAGGGGGCATGGCCCTAGGGACTCACACCCTCTCCTGCCATGCATTCCTGTCCCAAACATCCCCATAGAAGCTTGTTTAGGTCTCTTTTCTAAGGCTTTGTCAAGCATCACGGACGATGGGTGAGTCCTTTCTATTGTGAGCGAGGCTTACTGACTTCAGTTTTGGGAACAACCCCCTCTATCAAGGACCCCCATGTTCTTTCACCAGTTCAATCTGGTGAAATTAAGGAAGAGGTGGACACCCTTTTGCTGAAAAGGGCAGTCGAGAGGGCCCTGAACGATTAGTCTCCCCCATTCTGCTCCTGAATCTTCCTGGTCACCAAAAAAAGCTGGAAATTTTGTATCATAATCGATCCCTCCCCGTTAAATCAGTTTCTGGAGCAACATTTCAAGATGGAGACCAATTCCTCAATTTGTCTCCATCAACCTTCAGGATGCTTATTAGAACATTCTAATTTTCCCTCCACATCGGAAATACCTCTGGCTTGGACCAGGAAGATTTTCAATTCCGGGTTCTGCCATTCAGAATTTCTTCTTCACCCAGAGTCTTCACCCGAGGTATGGGAGTAGTAGCGTCCTATCTGTTATTACTGGGAACCCCGATTCTCCGTTACTTCAACAATTGGTCGATCCACAACATTCAGGTTCAGTCCCTCCATCAGGATATGTTCCATTCTTGGTATACAGCAACTCGGTTGGGTCTTTTACCCAACCTTGAGAAGTCAGAACTCATTCCATCTCAGGACTTTGTTTACATGGGAATGAACTTCCTAACAAATCAAAACTTAGTCCGGGTTCCACTAGATCAAATCCTGGCACTTCTAGAGTCGTTATGAGTAAAAGCATCATTGTCTGCTTGCCTTTACCTATCCCTATTGGATGCGACTGTAGATCTGGTTCCCCTAGGACGTCTTTATATGCACCCTCTACAGTTTCTCCTTCTCGCAAGGTGGAAACTGCTAAGAGATTCTCTATGAGCTCTGATTCCTCTAGGACCTGACTTTCATCACATTTTCACTGATGGATGCTTGCACCTGACCCCTACTCGTATCTGTTTGCCGATGCTTCAGATTCCAGTTGGAGCACTCATTTAGAGCCGGAGGGCATAATTCTTTCAATGTGATTGGACTCAGGATGATTCATCCCCCCACATCAATAACCTAGAAATGAAAACTGTATTTCTAGCATTGCAAGGGTGCATTGACAAAGTGAGGGGTTGATGTGTCATGGTCTCCTCCCACAACACGTTTGTCGTTGCATATCTCCAACATCAAGGAGGCAAACATGCACCTTCTCTTTGCATGGAGATCTGTAACCTCTTTCACTGGGCCACCTCGGAGAACTTCACCCTCCGAGTTTGCCTCATTCCAGGGAATAGAACGTTTTAGAGAACAATCTGTCCAGGTCAGGCAAAACAGTCTTCATGGAATAGACTCTTCACCGCTCCACAACAGAGTCCCTTTTCTCACTCAGGGGAAGGCCTCTGGTAGACTTGTTTGCCACCAGGCTCAACAACAGTCTTCCCTTTTATGTCTTGCCAGTCCCAGAACAGAGAGTATGGGCAGTGGATGCATTCAGCTTCCATTGGGATTGTCTGTTCACGTACGCCTTCCCACCTTCTGACTGCCACCTTAAGTTCTGCAAAAAGACAGAACTTCCACTGCTCGTATCATTTTATTGGTCACACTGTGGCCCCAACAATTGTGGTTCAATGATCTTCTAGACCTGTTGATAGAATCTGTGCTGGAGATGATCAAGATAGGCTTTTATGCCCAGTTAGGGCACTGCATTTGTATCTAAAAGCCTCAAAAGGGAAAATAAAGGGTAGGAAACATCGTTTCCTTCCTCTTAAGGGCTCCATTGATATTTCGGCCTCCACAATCTCGCAGTGAATTGTCACCACAATCAAAAGAGCTTATCAATCCCTTACCGACAGAGACCTCTCTTTTATGAAACTAAAAACCCCTGAGGCTCGAGCCGTGGCTGCCTCAAGGGCCTATCTAAACCATTCTTCCTTGGAGGACGTCATGAAGGCAGCATTTTCTCGATCCCATACTACCTTCTCCTCCTACCTCTGCTCATTAGCACAACAAAACAGAGGCATTTTTTCTCTGGGACCCATAGTTGCGGCACAACATGTGATCCAGAGAGACACCAACATTCTGTAAAGTGGATCTATCCCTTAATGGTGAGTACTTTCCATTTTTTCTCAGTTTTTGATCAATTTAACACATCAGCCTAACCACCTAACTGACAAATTCAGCTGCACAATAGTGATGGGTAAGATAATGCTGCTATTGAAATGTCATTTTTTGGGGGGTGATAAAGCTAATTTGAATTATGCAATACTTATCCATCGCTATTGCCGAATGCCCTCCTCCCACCCCGCTCTGATGTCCTGGCGTAATCGTCGTCTATGAAAAAGGCATGCAAGGTGCATGAGTGGACTGTGTCTGATTTACAATTTTCCATTCTGTGGGAGGATGTATTCACACTGAACAGACGAGATTTTTCAACATGACATGTAAAAGCTGCGCAATAGCGATGGCTAAGTATTGCATAGTTAAAATTGGTTTTACCACCCCCACCCCCCCACCGAAAAACTAAATTTTGAGCTAAAACTGTCTTTGGACTTGAGGGCATACTGCAAATCTATGAGCACCAATATAAAATCAGTCAGCAATTTGGTCCTCTCCTTCTGCAGTCAGGTCTCTGCTACCACATCATTGGCTTGTAACGCTAAAATGTGTGCAATTCGCTCACAGAGAATTACCTTCGTTTTTGTGTTTAAGGAAGTTTTTGGGAAATTATTATAATTTTGCATTTTAAGTGAGTGATATTGTTTGTTGGTGATATTAGCTGAACTTAGATTGTATTTTTGCAGTCAACCTTGGACTCGAGACTGTATTGTGCAGTAAGCTGTTAATCAGAAAATGACAATGTCAGTGAACTCACAGTTCACTTATACTGAACTGATAATGACTTATACACCTTTAAATGACTTATATGTCACTTATAAGTGAAATCTAGGTGAAGCATAGATCAATATTGTTTTCACATGTACTGTACTTATATTTATACAGACTAACATTTCACTTACTTCATTACATATGGAAAGTTATAGGATGTTTTAAGTGATCTATATGTCCCATACAAGTGAAGTATATATCACTTATAACTCAGAATAAGTTATTTCCATAAACCCTTATGGAAGAAAGTACATGTTTGATTGGTTTGAAATATTGGTTGCATGGGGATTGAATAGGAAGGGAAGTATTTTTTAAGCAAAACTTGAAATGTTTGCATATTATAGGATACATTTGGCTGCAATATGAAGCATGCAACATATTGGTATGGAAACTCTACATACCATTTGATGAAATAGAATGTCCATACAGTACTAATTTTGTTTCTTTCAGAAACCAGTCCATACATGACCACAGTGCAGTACTGGAACAAGTTCAGAGAAGGTAGTTTTGTTTTTGCAAATTCACTCATTGGTTTGCTTTTTTTTTTTTTTTTTTTTTTTTTTTGCATTAATTTGTTGGATTTCAGATGCCTTCATGATTAGAAGTTATTTTCTTCAACAAAATTAAGTGATAAAAGAATATTTATAACAATGGCTTATCAGGATGACAGAATAATGATCTAAATTCATTTGTACAAGATTTCTCATTTAATGTCTATTAAAGTTAAAGAAAACTTACTGAGATGCTAAACACTGCCAAGAATTGGTTGATTGGTGATTAACAGCATCTCAGCATATGAAGGATTATTGCTACAGACACTATGGAGTAAGGTGTCTTATCTAGTGACCAACCATGGCAATTGACCTGGTTTGGTCTTGGCTTATTGACAAACATTTAATTATGAAGAAAAGCGATATCTCTAAAATCTGTTATGTTGACAGATGGAGAGATAGAGAGAATAATAATAATAATAATCAGTGGTAATGATAATAATGATAATGACACTCCAAGGATCAAGTATTTTTTTGTTGGATCACTTTTTTATACTTATTTTTGTTTGTTTTTTTGTGTCTATGAAATAGTGTGTTGTTCTTAGTTGTTCGCTATTTGTGCCTACAATTCAAAGTATGCAGCACATTGGACAGAAGGGCAATATGTATAATTGAATAAAGAATTAGTCCATACAGTATTTGCTTTGTTTCTTTCAGGAATCAATCTTTACACCACCACAGCTCAGAGCCAGAAAGATGATACAGAAGGTACTTTTCGTGTAAATGAAACTCTTGTCATTTTTCTATTTTGCCTAGTAACATTTTACAGGAATAAGTGTACAGTACCATCGTTGAATTTTTTCCTGTATAACAATATGTGGGACATCAGATTCCATCACCATTGAAACTACTTTTAATTACAAATTAAGTTGAAAAAATATTTTGACAGCTTCGTACCAGGATGGTGCAAAAATGATATAAATTTGTCCATACAAGATTTCTTATTTAACATCTACTAAAGTTGAAAACTTAGTGGGATGCTAACTATGGCCGATAGTCAGTGTAGTATCTACAGTAGGATGGTTGGTGTTTGATAGCATATCAGCACATGAAATACTATTTTATGCTGATTCTGCGGAGTAAGATGCCTTCCCAGAGACAAACGATGGTATTTGATCCAGGCTGATCTTGACTGGAATGGAAACATTTATTGATGGGGAAAAATGTTATTGCGTATCCAGTATGTTAGTAGTATGCAAGTTGACAAATGATGGTGTGGACATTGTCGCTTTTCATACTTAAAAATAACACACCAGCAATAGCCCTACTTCTGAGCCATAGGAAGCACAATAAGATATTTATGTATTTTAGAAGTGCTGAAAATGAATAAGACAGTTTTGAACCACAAAAACATCACTAAAACATTAACATTTTTGCCCACAGAACTTTGGTCTATGAACAAGATAATTATTTAATGAGATTTTAAACTTAAAAGAGAGATTTTTGTATCTATCAGCTGACAACTTACACACTTTCATAAAGAAACTGTATCCTGACCTTAGAAGTAATAATTCTAGGTTTATTATTGTGTCAAGCATTGTGTTTGTCAGCAGCAAAATGTTACTCATAAAATAATATGATCAAAAAGCAAACATAAGTAGTTCATGTATGATCCAGAACAGTTTGCTACACACACATGGAAAATAGGTACGGTTTCGTTTACTAGAGAATAAATTCTAGATTTGTGCTTCCATGTTTAACTATGCTGATGTTTCAAATGTACATTAGACCATAAACTTTTTGAACATAGCAGAAAATGAAGAAGGAACATAAAGTGTGGTGCAACAGTGGGATTTAGGGAATTTGTACATCAGTGTTGATCTGCAAATGATTGGTATATAGCTCAGAATTTATATGAATATTTACATTTATGGTATAAACATTAACGCAAAATGGAATCATACGAAGTTTACCTGCTGCATGAAGAATCCTAATGGTAAATGTGACTGGCTGTATTCTGCTTTTACTTAAATTCTTACTGTGGATGCAAAATTTATTTTTTCTTGTGATTTATTGGGAAAAATGGTCTTATTTTATGGTGTCTGTGTTCTTGCAGTGACATGCGTCATAGTAATAAACAGTATAGCATTTTGCTTTTTGTTTTTAAATATTTACCATATTTTTGGAAGAAATGTGCATGAATATATGCCAGACAGAAATGAAGTATACTTTAATTTTTGGATACTGTAATTGTCAATAAATGTTATCTTCCTTTGCCTGGCCACCAGCACAGCTCGAAAATAGGATTATTTTCACTAACCCACAGAATCACCTTAATCAAATTTTTCCTGATCCTGCCTTAAATCAAATGGAAGCCAGTTCAGTTTATAATTTAACATTTATTATTCATCAAACTCAATACAATAACAATTGTATTTCCCACACAAGACTCATTTAAAGTTGAAAGTTCATATTCATTTTATGTATCTGATTCATCATCAGATCTAGATCCATAAGGCCTAGTCTCTGGCCTTCTCTTTCTTTGTCATGCAGCATGCCACAGGTTGGTGGCATCTCTTGGGTTATAATCCTTGATGTCTCATGAGTTAGTGTGACTCCAGGGATGATTTATGAAAGTTTTCACAACCATCAACGAATAAAGTACCCTTCTCACATTCGTATGTTTCTGAATTCACAGTGCAAAGTACAGAGCATCACAGCCTTTCCCTGGTTATACTTCAGGCATTCATGTGTATTTTCCCAGCATTTCTGACACTTTCTTACTCTCTTCTTTTGATCATATTTACCATTGTGCTTTTTCTTGTCATCATCTAATTTCTGACATTTCATTGGTGGCTGTGCACCATGCAAAAACTTCTACATCTTTCCAATTGTCACTGTTGAATGCATTGAATGTTTGTCAGCAATGATATAAATATTAAAATATGTTATTCAGTATTATTCTGGATTATTTTTTGAGTAGGCCAGTGTTACCTTTTCCAGCTGGTCAGTCTAGCCAGATACCCTCCGTCTTTTGTGATCATCCATATTGAAAACTTGCTTGCTTAATTGTGATCTTAGCTCTTGTTTGTGTTAAGTCCTCATTTAAGTAAATTTTAAAGGGATGTTTTAAGGTTTGAGTTCTTGTTCATACATCCTATATGACTGCCACAGCAGCCATCATGAAAATCTTATCATTACACCTCCTGAACAGAAAGCTGTTTCAACACCAGAAGACTTCTTGTCATGTCCTGTTGGTCCTAAATGAAATGGTTCCACTTAGGCTTTCAATAAGGCAGCAACAACGGCCATCTTGATAATCCTGTTATTGCTATTCCTCCTGTATGGATGGTCGTATCAACATGTGATTTTCACTAAAAGACTTGATGTCCAGTTGGTCCTAAATAAAAATGGTTCCACTGTGACATCCAATATGGCTGCCACAGCAGCCATCTTGAAAATCTTGTTATCACTACTCCTCCAGAATCAAAAGTCATATCGACATGGGATTTTCACTAGAAGACTTCTTATAATGTCTGGTTGGTTCTAAATGAAAATGGTGCTGATCTGAAATCCAGTAATAGCAAGATTTTCAACATGGCTTCTGTGGTATACCTTCTGAATGTAAAGTCATATCAGTATAATGGTGTTTTCACCAAAATGCTCCTTATAGTATCTAGCTGGTTGTAAAATTTTTTTAGATATTGTGCCAATCTGATATTCAATATAGACACCACAGTGGCCATCTTGAAATACGTATCACTACTACTCCTTGGTGGGCAGTAATATTAGAAGTGAGTTTTCCCCAGAATTTGTATGATGTCTAGTTAGAACTGAATGAAAATGGTGCTGATCTGACATCCAGTATAGCCATCATGGCAGCCATCTTGAAAATCTTGCTGCTCCTTCAAAATGGAAAGTTATATTGACATGGGTATCACCAGAAGACTAATTATGATATATATTTGGTCCTGAATTTAAATGGTGTTGATCTGGCCTCAAATATGTCTGCCACAATAAACATATTGAAAATTTTGTCATTAATTTTCCTGAATGGATAGTCATATCAACATGGTGTTTCAGCAAGTCTTCTAATGGTGTCTAGTTTGTCCTAAATCAAACTGGTGCCAATCTTACATCCAATATGGCTGCCACAGTGGCTTATATGAAAATTGTATTGCTCAATAATATCAGAGATACTTTCAATACTCAGCAGTTAAAGAGAAGAAATGGTCTTGAATTCCTGGAAATTCTTTTCTTACATTAGATTGTCATTCACTTTGGGGGAGTCTTGTTATAATTATTATTATACTGGATCTGAAGTAGTCAATTAAAGTCAATAAATTGATGACAGACATATAAGATCAGTTTCAATTAGAACTGAATACTCTTCTTTATGGCAATTCCCAAGTTGCTAGTGAAGCAGATTAGTGCATTTTTCAGCTCATACAAGATTTTCTTTTTCAAAGCAAGAGATTTAATATTAAAAAAGAAGGGTACGCTAATTATTATGACAGCAACACTTGAGATATTTCTTCTTAGCTTGTTACCATTTTATTATAAACAATATACATGAAATCCTTATTTGATGTGATTATAATTTAGTATAATTATTCCAAACTCAAAATATAAAATAGATATATGCAAGAGTGAGATTAAGAGTGAGATTGTTGGAGGATACTTTAATTTCAAAAATTGCCTAGATAGTGATATTTGTAAACATCATTATTGATAGAAAAATTAAAAGGAGAGCTGAAATCTATAGTAACTCTTCTCTCATTTGAATCCTTCTTGGGAACTGAGTTTAACAATGAAATTTGAATTGAGCAGTAGAATGGATTGACCTTAAAGGGACCAATGCAAGATTGCTTTATAGCCAGATTTCCTTTTTGAGATATTGGTCGATATAATTTGGATATTCCTTTGCTCCTTTATGGTTCTGAATAAATATTATGCATCTAGGACTTTTTTCACAAACACCATTGTAACCTATGGGAAACCTATATCTGAGAAAGTGACAAAGATCTTTATTGAAATAATCTGAGAGCATGAAAACCAAAAAATCTACATTGATGTGGGTCTTAACTGGTATTTTGCAGCATTCAAAGTTGTATAAACCTGATTTGGCAATCAAGTCATGCAAAAGAATGAAATCATTATCTTCAGAATTATAATAGTAATTATCAACAACATTCAAAATATCATTAGCAAACTGTTTGTGCTGAGGTTTGCCATAATCTACAGTTTCATCTGTTTTGCAAATTTGATTGCATTTCCTGCATGGGATACTTTTAATTTGATTACTGTTTTGAACATTTAATAACCAGTCATTAGACTGTCAAGTTTCTGGGATGTAAGGGATAATTTGGAGAGAATTTTGAGAATTTCTGATTTTTTCAAAATTAGTTTAATTAGGTAGAAAAATGTCTTCTTCAGCTTTGGGCTGCACTTGTCAGAAGTGATTTTGACGTGGGCAGGTGGAAGAAGATTCTGGGTGATCTAATTGGAGTTTGTCCCTTCTCCAACAACTGGCACAAAAGTGCTTGACCATTTTCATGTGACCTTTGACTCTTTTTTGATGATTGATGTTTTAAAACTAAATTTTGTTTCTCTGAAAATCTGAACACCACCATACTTGTTCACTCTTAGATAACCAGATTTGATTTTTCTAGCCAATATGTGACAAGTTAGCATTGGTGTTTTTATATCCGAGGGATCATCTTCCCATGTATTGAGCCCTATTTCAATTCTTCTAACCCACACTGCCAAAAATTCAGTAACCCTTCTACTCATAAATATTGGTATAGTAGACAATTTCTGAAGAAGCTTTTAAACTACCTTGCATTTTTGGTTCCGATGATTTTGAGCTTAGAATTATTTCTAATTCTCCTGCCACAAACATTTTAGATCAAGATTCTCTGAAACAAAACCCAAACCAAAGTTGATTTCTTCGGAAAATGACAGGAGTGTGTCCATTGTTTGCGTTAGTGGCTGATAGTCTTCCAAATTTGATATTCTTCCCGTTGCTGAGTAAATTTTTCTTTCTGCATGGTTGCATGGGTGTGCTCCCAACAAAAGAGAGCTAACATGGAAAATAACAATTTGAATCATGTGTTGGATTAAATTTATCAACATTACTATTCACAGAATCCTTGGGGTGATGGTCAATTTACAATAGAATGAACATATTCAGGTCATATGTCATGAAGTCAATTCATGTCTGTGGTTATTAAACAAGACAAGGTCACATCTATCAAGCAAACATAGGTTATTACAAAAGCTATATACAACCATACCTAGACTATTGTAATGCTATTTGGGAAACACTTCTGACAAGAATATTTGCAAATCATTCTGCATACAAAAAAGAGCTTGCAAGCTCATCCTAGATAATGTTGAAAAAATCCTGAATGTAAAGAATGATAATAAAATGTTAACAGTAAGTGGCCAAAAATATTTTTCGGAAAAGCTGAACTTGTGCACAAAGTTTCAAACAATATATGGCCCCATTATATCTCAAGGAATTATATCATGCAAACAAACAAGGCAATAAACACTCCCAATTTAAGATCAGTTTCATCTAACATCTGTCCATTCCAAAACCAATAAAAGAACTCTTTTAAGAAAAGTTTTCAATATTCGGGGCCACTAGTTTGGAATACAATTCCAAAGGAAATTAGAGAAAGTGCAAATAAAAACTACATTTCATTATGATCTAATTCATCAGATGAAATGCAGAACCTGTTTTATTTGCACAAAGAAATTGCAACTTCAAAGTATCAACTCTCAAACCTTCCTCTTGGTTGCCTCACTATTTTGATACTGTATAGACCTTATTGGATCTTTCTTTTGTTACATTAACTTTATGTTTATTAAGTTCATATTTAAATGTGGCTTATTACATGTATTACTTATGTTTTTTTCTACTAGAAAGAACTAAGAGTTGTTTTTGCTTTTCTTTATTTTGTGTGCAGCTGATTCTGTCACTCTCTTTAAATAAAGTCATTATTATTATTGTATGTATTATTATTGACATTGTCTGAGACAAGTTCAGTGATCTTCTATCCATGATATCAGGTTCAGTGTCAAAGGCATGGGCAAAGAAATTTGTACTGCACTTGCCAGTATCTTGTGAACATGTTAACTCAAACATAAGAACATAATTGTGTTATCAAAATTTGGTATGTTGGAGTTTATCTCAAGAATATCAGAGATGGTTGCAGTACTCAGTAGTTAAAAAGAAGAAACAGAATTACTTTGGAATGCTGGAAATTCTTTTCAGCAGTAGAGTGTCAGTCCCTTCACAGGGCTCTTTTTATTATTATTACTATTATTATTATTATTATTATTATTATTATTATTATCACACATTCATATAAAGGTTTGGTTGGTCTTAAATTAAAATGATGCCCTACCCCCTCCAGCATGTTATATGGCTGCCAGGATGGCAAGTTTGAAAATCTTATCATTACCCCTCCAGAAAGGATGGTCATATGAGTCAGGGGGTCACAAAACATTTCAAAAAATATTAATTTGTACTAATGGTACTAAGTAAAAATATGCTGATACAACATTATCACAATGACAGCCCTCTTGAAAATCTTGTTATTGCTGTGCCTTCTGAACAGATGGTCATATTGACATTGGGTTCAATTCAGCAAAACACATTTGGGGCACTGCTGTAAGAAAGGATCATACTTGTTTGCTATTCTACTCACACAATGTGGAGAAAGTTAACATGCATCTAGCTGCTTACATGTATCTTTTATCTCTTTGGATCAATAGTTTGTTGTTTTTTTTAATCAACTCCCAACAGCTGCTCAATAGAATAGAACAGAAAGCACCCAGAAATGACAGGCTTCAAATTTATACAAATATGGCCAACTTTAAAAAAAAAAAAAAAAACCTGAATGAGTTCTCAAAACCATCTGAACAGAATTTGAGCTCATTTGACAAAAAGCATCTTGGCATAAAGACCTTGTACATTTATATAAATGAATATGACTGGCTGTCAAGTATGGCCAACATTACAAGAATAGAAAACCTTAAAATGACTTCTCAAAAACTGTTCACTAGAATTTAACTGAATTTGAATGAAAGCATTCTCACATAAAGGGCATACAAATTTATGCAAAAGATGCCCATCCACCTTCAAATATAACGTTCATTGCTAAAAACAGAATAGCCTTTAACTGAGTTTCTCTCAAAAACTGCTGCACATAAATTTGCAGATTTCGACAGAAATCATTCTATCATGAAGTGTTTTCAAGTTTGAGATTAGAATTTAGATAGATCCTAATGCCATCATATTTTTCATCTTTCCATATTATCTTCCAAAAGGAAACCAAATTTTTAAGCATCTCTAAAGGCACTTTGAGTCGTATCTTTTTTATAATTTTATTTCATCATATATGGTGTTAGGAATCATCATAATCTGTTTGTAACAAGGAAAAAGAAATATTTTTACATATAAGTTTTATATTGTACCTGTCATGTGAAATTTACGTCACTTTTTGAAAAATATTTCTTTTATATGTGAGATCCATAAATGATTATTAAACCTGTTTATAATTTATCTTTATGAGCTTTGAATAAAATATAGATATATATGTATGTATCTATCAATTACTGATATTCACTATAATGTTAAAACTGTTGACATATATTGTATCAGGCAGATAGGCTTCCAAATTTACTCCCAAATTCCTAGGTGCTGCTGCATTTTACACCATGCAGATTTGGAGGGGGGGGGAGACTTTTAAACTTCCTTTTTTTTTGTATTTAAGCTATGGACATGCTTAGTGTGAAAAGTTTGTAAAGACCTTCATTTTGGCATGTCATTGAGGATGCTTCCTCCTTCCATAGCATTGTAACTCACTGGATATATCACATCATTGTAGATATTGATATGCCTGAATTTTATATTTTTAAAAACTTTTCCACACATAACTATTATATGATTTAACTTTTGTCAAGCCCGCCTTCGCAGGAGCTCGACATAGTGATCAATTTGACAGCCATGTGCATGTCTGTATGTATGACCATTCATACCCCAAATTAACATCCAGGTTAAAGTTTTTTTTACTTTCCTTCTATTTTAATACCATTTAATCCTACCCTCTTCAGATCTGGAATTTAGCTTCAGTATGCACTTTTCTCCATCCAGCTTAATAAATACCCTCATTTTTGAAGACCTGCAGGTCATTACTAGCTTGTTATATAAATGAAATATAAAATTTTACTTCTCCAGCAGTTACATCAAAGAGCTGGACAAATCAGGCATGAGATTTCAACATTCCTGTAAATTGAATTTGGCGATATTTATGTTGGAGATACTAACAACAGACATGTGTCCTTAACATTAAATTTTAAGAGTTGGGTGACAAACTACCCAGTATCATAGAAATATATAGTAGAACTTCCCTAATTGCAGCATAAGGGTTTATAATTTGTCCAGAAAGTTTACAGGAAGGACTGAAATACATGTATAGGAAAGACTATGCAGGTTAGATAAACATATGTAGTAGTCAGATACTATTCACAGTACATGCACATACACATGCACACACATTCTCTTCATCTATGGTATGTGTAATTTTCTCTGCTACACTTGTATGCAGGTGTCATTAATTTTTTTTACTTTTTATACAGGTAGGATTTGTCCAGAAACAGATGATAGGATAACAGCCATCCTGGTGATTCTGATCATGTGTCTGATTATCTTATTGGTTATAGGTCTTTGGTTTGCCTGGATCCGATACAAGACAAGTAAAAGTAAGTTCTCTTTCAGTGTATTAAGTTTAGCTCACCTGTAGTAAAGACAGGAATATGATTACAACCAATGGGATTTTCTCTCAGTTTTTTTTAAGGAAGAATACAACAGCTGTATGAAATTAAGAAAGGGTAAGGCATCTTATTTGACTGGTAATATTTTCTGTGGACCAGGGTGCTGACTTACATGTACCTTCCCTCTTGATTGAGCATCATACAAAGTAATGATATAGTTTGTAATAAATGAAGTAAACTGTGCGGCATATTAACCTTATTTAAATAATAATAATAATAATAATAATAATAATAATAATAATAATAAGTAATAATAATAATAATATCTCCTTTTAAAGAGGGTAACTTAGTTAGGTAAATACAACTAATCTCCCTTGGGGATCTCTACTATAAACAAAACTCAAAGAAAAAGAAAAAGAAAACAATTACAAAGTGTTATCATTAATATTAAGGCAGTGCATCTTCATGCACGTTTTTTCTCTCTCTCTTGAAAATATCACTGTAAATAAATAAATGAGTCCGATACAATACACTGACTTGTGCCTGGGTGAGGTTATTTTGAAGCAAAGCATTGTGGTTTATAGAATAAGTCTGTAGACAAACATATTTATAACATGGAAGAAATATAAATTAGACTCAGTGAACTAAATGGATGATCATTTTAATTTTAATTTAATCAAATACATGAGGGTAACCTATTATTGTATCACTGCAGGGCTCGTGAAGAATTTTTCCAAGCACTCATTCCTGGAAGGAGTTACAACGCAATACTCATTTCTGTCATCATTTTACTCAGCATAATACACCTACATGTATGCACTACACTTCTTATGCTCTTACTAAAAGGTCACAGGCACCTGATACAAGGTTGATACTAACACGGGCTCATACTATGAAATTATAATATTTGAAGCGAAGTGAAGACAACAAATTTAAAACACTTCTAATGCATGGTCACTTATACCTAATATAACAAGAGTCCCTTGAAGGGACTGACGTTCTACTGGCAAAAAGAATTTCCAGGAATTCAAGATAAGACAATTTCTTCCTTTTAACTGCTGAGTGTTGAAACCATTCTCTGATATTCTTCAGTGATAACAAGATTTTCAAATTAGCTGCTGTGTTGGATATATTGTATGTCAGATTGGCACCATTTTCATTTAGGACAAAGTAGTCTTTGGGTCAAAACCCCATGTCACAATGATCATCCAGGCAGGGGGAGTAGTGACAGGAAGATTTTTATCATAGTCATCATGGCAGCCATATTGGATGTATGACTGGCACCATTTTCATTTAAGACCAACTAGGTATCATAAGAAGTCTATTGGTGAAAACCCCATGTTGATACAGACATCCATTTGGGAGGAGTAGAGATAACAATATTTTCAAGATAGCCACCATGGTGGCCATATTGAGGGTTAATCATTTCATTTAGGACCAAGTAGACACCATAAGAACTCTTCTCATGAAAACCCCATGTCAAAATGACTTTCCATTTTTAGAGGAGTAGCGAACACAAGATTTTCAAGATGGCCACATATTGGACGTCAGATCAGCACCATTTTAATTTAGGATCAGCAAAATATTATAAGAAGTCTTTTAGTGAAAGCCCCATGATGATATGACCATTGATTCTGGAGAAGTAATAACAAGATTTTCAAATTGATAACAATGGCACCCATATTAGACCCAAGATCTGCACCATTTTGATTAAGGACCAACTAGACATCATAAGAAGTCTTTTGGTGAAAACCCCATGTCAGTATGACATTTTCTTCAGGAGTAGTGATAAGGAGATTTTCAAGATGGCTGCTGTGGCCGCCATAGTGGATGTCAGATCGGCACCATTGTAATTTAGGACCAACTATACATAATAAGAAGTCTTTTAGTGAAAACCCCATGTTGTTATGACCATCCATTCAGGAGAAGTAGCAATAACAAGATTTTCAAGATGGCTGCCATGGTGGCTATATTGGATGTCAGATCGGCACCGTTTTCATATAGGACCAACTAGTCCATGGGATAAATGTGTGATTAAAGTTTCATGGCAATCCTTGAAGTAGTTTAGGTGGAGAAGCGATAACAAACTTGTGCTAAAAGATGGACGGATGACAGATGATGAACAACAGACCATCCCATAAGCTCTTCTGGTCTATGATCAGTAGAACTTATTTAGAGACAAGGTTTGTAACTCAAGAAATTGCTGTTTCACATCAAGCCCATTATTTCTTAATGGTTTTCGTGTTTACAGTGACACTTTGAGTAACCTAAGTGACATTTCAGTAATCCAAGTCATTTAATGTGGACAAGTTTTGCTTTACAACAAGTTATCACACAAAGTCATGTTACGAGTTAGACACATGGGAAGTTAAGAGCTGGAAAATGTCAACATTTTGTAAATTTTCATCAGTTATACATTTGCCTCATGTCACCGGTATTTTGAAGACTCTACAGCTTTTATTGATACATTGTGATGAAGTGATGATGCCAACAGATATTTCTAACGCATGTAACTACTTTTTATACAAAATACATCACTAACTCGCATTTGGAAGAAGAATTCCAAGCATATCTGCATATTCCACCAACTTTCATAGTAAGTAGTACAATTCAGTAAAACCTTCATTTTTAAAGAGCTACTCAAGGATGCCTATTAAAGGAAAGATTTCTGATTGTCCAGAAGATTTGAGAGGTTATTATGCAATGGCCCAAATTATATTAAGACCAATCAGCTGTAACATTGTCGGATCAGACGAAAAATCATTCTGGCTTGTAACTTATCACAGGCTTAACCCATTAAGATGTGTGATAGCTGACATTGAAAAGGAAAGTTTATCCACATTAAAATGATGAGAAGATTACTGAAAAGTGTCACTGTGTATGCAGATATCATTAAAAAGTCAAGAGCATGGTGTAAAACTGCAATTTCTCGATTTAGTATGCAAATCCTGTCACATTATTTATTAATATAAGGGGCTATGCATTAGAAGGCTTTTAAACCCACTGTCTTCACCCAGAACATACATATAATATTGTAATGATTTGGATCCATTTTAGTATCATGATTACATTGGGTACCTGTGTAAGGAAACAAAGTCAGATTCTTTTGTGACATGATCTGGACTGACCACAAGTAGGCAAAATAGGCAAATATAATCAAGAATAGATGCATGCTAGCTGTTAAGTAATGCTGAACTTCAGCGCATGTTAAGGTAGATATCTCAAGTTGCGAATCTGCATCTACTCAGCCCCGGGATGAATAAATAGTAGTTTTCCTCAGCTCAGCCAACTTGTACCCGGTCAGTACAAAAGAACGAATGTTTTTTTTCTAGCCCTGTGCTGTGTTCTTGGTGATGCACTGCTGTCATGCAGTTGCCTTGCACCTTTTGCCTCATTCTCAAGATGCTTACAGCATAGGATAATATACCCTTCTTACAATCACTTGTATACAATTCTTACAAGTGATTGTAAGAAGTGTCAATTGTTCTTTTCATCTTTTAAAAAATTGCTTGACCATTAGCCATTATCAGAAAATATGGTGATGACATCACACTTTACCTACTGGCATCACCCACAAGTGCAATATATTAATAAGGCATTGATGGCAGTCATTTAGTTTAAGTATTTAAGAATTGGGCTAGTCCAATAAATCAGCCCCCCCCCTCCCCTCCCCCACAACTTGTGCTGATACTGAAAGATGGTTTTTGAGTCTGATGTCACCTAGTCATTAAATCGCTAAAAACAGGGAAAAAAACTGTTACTCTTTCCCACACACAAGCACATCTAGGTGCCCCTATCTCATTTTGAACAGTGCAAGCACGTATCGATGCCTCTACTGCATTTCATTTTAAACATGATTGAATGCTTCCGCTGTATCTCCATATACATGCTTCAGACCCTGCTGGTAAACAACTGCCATTTGCATGGCCAATTCATAGTGCCAGCTGATGGGAATATCTCCTCTAGTAAAAGGGGTTTTCTGTAAGTTTATATAATGTCATAGCTAGTGTATTAGATAAATTCTGAATCAGAGAAAAGAGGACATTGGAAATTCCCCAAAAATGCAAATAGCTGCTACTGTTTTTGCAGGTAGAATCTTAGAATTGTTATATATGATGTTTATATACTTAACTTTTATTAATGATTGTAAGTTGGTTATTTGAAAATACATGCTCTTACGGAATTATGTACCATTTCTTTTAAATAAGGGTATAGTTTTATTAGTTTATGACATCTGTATAATAGTCTAATAGGTGTTGTTTTGCAGAGTACACATATACGGTAATTTCAATGTGACCTAGTACATTGGTCCTGGGAAAATCAATAGTATCGTTTAAAGCATTAGTCATGTCACGTGATCCAGCGTGTGGGATTTGCACTTGACCTGACCTGGATTTTGCAATTCAAGAATGATTCATTTTGTTGACCAGGTGTTAGATAGTAAGATCATAATAGTAAGATGTTGATTTGAGACGGAATAAGAATTTTGTTTGTTTCAGTGACGCAGTACAGAAACTGTAAAATAAGATGTAATCACAGCGTTCGTCATTCTCCATAGTTTCGTCAGCTTGAGAGGTCTTTAACGAAATTGGTTCTTTGTATGTGATATTCACCTTCAGAGATATTATTATACAGTACATTTTGGATTAGTACTGCTACTTCAGAAATATTTTCCAGACAGTACATTTTTGGGATCAACTACTGATATTGAAGAATTATTCAGCTCGACTGGAATTAACGGAAACATCTCTAGAACTTGTGTGATATTCTATATTCACAAGGATTACTTGGAATTAATAGCACTTGGATATAACTGATTCTTGTTGGCATGCCAGCACATTGTTGGTTTCATTCGGAATATTCTCCATTCGGAATAATTTGGATTAACTTTTGGATCAGTGAACTTTAGAACAATTTAGGACTTTTAAGGCTATTCTATACTGTAAGTTATTTTTAATTCTTTCACTTTGATTGTTTGTTGAAATATTTTTATATTTTAGGAAATTAAATATTTGTGTTTTAAATCTTGAAAGCTTGTTTGAGTCTTTTCTTTTGTTACATTACCACACATGCTTAACTTTTGTCCATGCTTGTAAGTTGTGACATGTGTTTTCTTCTCCAGCCTTCAAAGTGGAGCACTTAAATTACTTTGTAATATGCCATAGTGATGGAGATGTTTGTTACTAGTACCACCATGACTCCATTTGTACATGTTGTGCTTTTTTCACCTTGGATGGCTCGGGAGACCACTCTTTGTGATTGACAATTGAATATTCAGTTGATGGATGCCAGCCTTGGAAATACTGAGATGTCATAGTGATTGAATTGGATATCAGATCAGCAACTAATAAAGCATCAACTTTGTCTGTAACCAATAATGAAATTTACTTTTAAATAATCTTATTCATTTTATAGATATATTTATGAAAAGTTGATTTATTTCTCTGTTTGACTTCCATATAGCTTTCCTTGCTATGCTCCATTCCTTAAAAGCATTTTAAGTAAGGTGACCAACTAAATTTTCATCATGATCACCAGAGAATACAGCATGGATTATAACTTCATAAATTTACATTGCGAGTCCTAAGGTTTTAGTAAAAAGACCTTTGAAGCACAACTCAAATATCCCAGTTTTACAAATAAATGTGTGACTACTGGTAGTTATGCAAATTGAAATTCCATGAAACAGGCTTGTACTATTTAACAAAGTGGGAAGAAATCACAAACAGGGCTCAGAAAAAAATTTCCCAAGCACTCATCCCTGTGATGAGTGAGTTGCAAGAGTTACTTGTCCATGTCTTCATTATACTCAACACAGTACACTTCACTACACTGCTTATGCTTTTACTAAAGAACCACAGGTACCTGATGCAAGCTTGATATGAAAATGGGTCAAAGTCATGAAATTCTTGTGTTGTATTACATGGCTCCTTAGATAAACATATAAGATATAATAAGAGACAAGGTTTGTAACTGGAGAAAATGCTATTGCACGCATTTCTTAGTGGTATTCACATTTATAGTTAAAACTTTAAGTAATCTAGATGTCATAAATTTCCTTTTCAATGAGCTATCAAACATCTTTATAAGTTAGATATGGGAGAAGTCAAGAGACAGAGAGTGTCGCAATTTTATGATTTTCGTCTGGTTTGCCCCAGATCACCAGTAATTTCAAGACTGCAGCTTTATTAATTTGTCACTCCAAAGTAAAGACGTCAGCATTACCTTTCACAAGAAAAATGTTACAAACTTACACTTGAAATGAGTATTTTAAGTCTCGCAGCTGATTCCCGCCAACTTTCACACAATGCATGCTGCTGTAATCTCTTTATAAAGCAGATAATGTCGAGTCAAGAGCTGATTGGTTGAAATCTAATCCGGATAATGACCTAGAATGTTCCATTTCCTTTGTACAATCAGCAATCTTTCTTTTTATGCACCCATGTGTATAGCTCTCTAGAATGGAGGTTTGACCAAAACGGATCATTTAGTACGAAAGTTGGTGTAAATTGAGACGGTTGGAAGTCTTCTTTCAAATGTAAGTTACTGACATTTTTCTTGTGAAATTAATTACATACTTATATAAATATCTGCTGGCATCTTCTCTTTGGCATGACAATGTATCAATAAAGCTTCAGTATTGAAAATAATGGTGACCTTGGGCAACTGTAGCATTGCATGACCAGATAAATATATCAAAAGTTGACATTCTCATTCTCTTAACTTCCCAGAGGTTTTACTCATAAAGATGTGTGATAGCTTGTTCAAAGGAAAACTTCTCCAAATCAAAATGATGCCTAAATTATTAAAAAGAGTCACTGTAAATGCGAACACCATCAAGAAATAGAGAGCTAGGGGTGAAACTGCCACAAAATATGTTCATAATATTTACCAATTTTAGTACCAAGCTTACATTTGGTATCTGTGAAAAAAAACCAAAGTCATATCCTTTGCGACATGTTCTAGACTGGCAACAAGGAGGCAAATTAGGCAAAGGTTATTTATTATTGATGCTTGCCAGATGATAAGCGATGTTGAACTTAAGAGTAGAAAATGCATTTATATTTATACTCAAGATGCAAATCTACATCTTCTTGGCACAGGGACGAGTGTGTAGTGAAGTTTTACTCTACTGAGCCAATTTTGACCCGGTCAGGATGAGAGGACGAGTGGTTTTCCTGAGTCCTGAAAAAGCGTTATATTATTTTTGCACTGAAGTTTCAACCATTAATACCTTATCCTCAAGCAGTTGCATATATTGCAGGCAATCACATGTTTCATTGAATGTGTAATACACAACTTTAAGGAAGAATTGATTCTGATGTAGTTGAGCCAACAGTAGATGAGCAAGGTTCTAGCTTTATTTGGTTTTCTGCAAAATGTGTGCCATATGTAAAGCCAAAATCATTTTACCATGAAGAATATTTGTCTGAAATAATCACAGTAGTGAGATAACCCGTGTGGACTCAGGGATGTAGGTGTTTCAATAAGTTTTAATATATAGGAATATCTGCAGTATTTCTCTTCAGTGACACATCAACACCAGTAGGTTATGTAGTGTTGAGGCAGCGTAAAGTGTCTAACCCAAGGACACACCATGATAGCCAACCTGGGCTGCATCAGTGGCTCAGTGGTTAGGATGATGGATTCACAAGCAGAATTAGGGTGCTGGTTCAAATATTAGCATTACATGTATATCAGCCAATGGTATGTTGCTGAACTATAAAACACCAAACAAACAAATAATAAGTATCGAGACACAGGAAAGTTTTTACATCTATTGATTTGCTGTTGTGACTACATGGTCAGATTTAAAATGCCAATCATCCTAGACTTACTACATATATTCCTGTCTATTAAAGTTTATTGGGACATCTAATGTTCATCATATTGAGTAGGATGAGAATTTCTTTGTGTTTTTTCATTGCTTTCTTGCAGAAATAAACATACAAGGTCTTTTCAGAGATCCTTGTGATTGTATTTGAAACAGACTATATCATTTGCATACCATTTAAATTCCCCACTGATCAAGTTTTAGTGAGCTGGGAGTCTCTACTATGTAATCATTTACCAGTTTTTCATAGCAATATTTTGCAGTTTATGTTGATTCATCATTTGTCCATTAGTATCACTTTCACTCCTTCCATGCCTTAATACAAACACACTGTATGTTAAGTGCATTGATATACAGTAGCTAAGAGCAGTTTTTCATCTTATTATAGAAATTACAGGTAGTTATCTAATCTGTTTTACAGAAACACTGACAGAAAATCAGGACCAAAAAAGGCAGCATGATCATCCAGATTCTATGGAGAAAAATATTGGTAATATATTATTATTGCTTTGTTATGCTTTGTTTTTCTTCACCCATATTTCTACCTTTTTTACCACCCAATTGTTTTTCTGTTTGCCCCTCTTTCACTCATGCCTGTTTTATTTTCAGGTTTTTCAAGAATGTAGCATTTTATTGCAGTGTTACTGAAGGTTAGTTGATTGCCTGGGATTTGATTTTATGATTGTGTTTGGAATTGATTGATTGAGCCATTCCATGTTGGACTTGACCCATATCTGTATATCCCCCTTTCATTCCATCAATCCTCTTCTAGTTTTGCATTAAAGTCATTTCTCATGTACCCTTGGCTTTAGTATCATGCAACTCTGAGTGTTGTCTGTTGATGCTCCTTCCACCAAAAATTAGGCCAGTGTTACCTACAATATAACTGTCCCATTTTTGTTTCTCCAGCCTTCATGTTAGAGCAGTTAAACCCACCCACACTTGACATTATAGCTCCATGATGGAGAGGATTATAACTAGCCTAGCATGACCATAACTTTGTTTCTACATGTTATGCTTTTCACCTTGGACTGGTCAAGAGACTTTGTAGTGATAACAATTAATATTTAGTGCTTAAAATCCAGCCTTTTGTGAATATTGAGATGTCATAGTGATTCAGTTGGATATCAAATGAACAACTGATAGTGCATAGATTTCTGCTGTAACCAGTGATGAAATTTAATTTTAAATAATCTTATTTTAGTATAGATATTGTTATGTATGATGTTTATATAATATTATAAATATTTTAGGAAATTATAAATGTTTCTTCACTTTAATATTAGCTTAAATCGTTATGTTTATTAGGAAAAACATGTATAACTAGTGTCCTTGAATTAGGTTGTTTTGATCAATATGTTTTCTCAATTTGAAGGTCAAGGTTGATTTTGTTTACAGGTAGAATTCCATTAAGATGACTCATATTCTAGAACATTCTGTCATGTGACCAATCTTTATATATACCATGTTTGGTGGACATTTATTCAGTTTTGACATTACCATCAGTCTTGTAAAGAGCTATTACAGTTGTGAAAATTCATTCCAAATTCTAAGAGAGGAATTATTTTAAATATTCATTGGATTATAACAGTGCTCATAAACTTTTGGATTTTGGATTTTTAATTGACAATTTTGGAATTTATGTGAACTTATTCAGAGATTTTGGAATACTTCATTTTGACTTCAGCACATCAAGATTTCTAGTACATCAGGACTTTGGAGACCATTGGCACATAATAACATTCAAGGTCACAGCCGTGAATTTGGAACATTCTATATTTAGGACTTGTGATTAGAACAATCATTCTTATTGGATTATTAGGATTTCAAAACACATTACTGTAAGTGACTTTTTGATTTTTCATTTTAATTATCTAGTAATAAATTGCTTGTTGATTTTTTACTTGATTTGTTGGTTTCACTTTCTTTCTGCTACATTTTTCTTAGACCATAGAGTCGTAACAATATATTTATGAAGAGTTGATCTATTTCTTTGTTCAGCTTCCATGTGCTTCTGTCACTGATGTAAAAGTCATTCGTAGGCTTCAGAATTCCCTTCAATGTATTATTAAGCAAAGTGACTTACTAAATTTTCATCCTGATCATTAAAAAAATACAGTGGATTTTAGTTTAGTAAATGTACAGTGTACATCCTTTTTTCAGTAAAGACCTTTGAAACACAACTGAAACAACTGAAACATTTGCCTTTATGAAAGGTACAGCTTCTGTCTATGTGAGAGGTATTGATGTATCCCAGTTTTAGAAATAAAATAAGTATTTGATTATTATGCATATTGATGTTCCATGCAGCAAGCTCATACTGTTGAATGAAGAGGGAAGAAAGTATAAAGCATTGGATTATTTTTACACACTCAGCTGCTTTTATGTTGGGATTTGAACCATGTTGCTTCTTCCTCAAGCAGCCATGATAGTAGCACATGTGCACATGTTTATGTGGTTGTGTAATACACAACTTTGAGGCAGAATTGATTCCAATGCAATTGAGCCAACAGAGTGATTAAATAAAAAAGATTCTGGCTTTATCAGGTTTGTTGCATAATGTGTGCACTGTGTGAAACCGTGATCTTTTTACCGTGAACAAATTTGGTCTAATATAATCAAGTATTAATACATAGGAAAGAATGGACATGTATTGACTTAGTCTTATTTTTTACTCTATATATTTGGGATATTTGTTTTGTTTTATATGCCTTTTATAGAATGTTGCCATCTTTACATTTAATTTTTATTTGTATATGCCTTCCATAAGGTGGAGCATATTGTGTTATGATGTCCATCTGTCCATCTTTTAAAATGTTTTTTTTCTGTAAATAAACTTGAGTTGTCCACCATGTACACTTACCAATCTTTGTTGATGGCTTGCACATGGGGTGAGGAAGAAACCTCACAATTTTGGGATGAAACGTTCAAAGGTCAAAGTCACTGTTACTGAAAGAAGAAAAATTGTTTCTGCATAATAACTTCAGTTCACCACCATCAGCAGTTAGCAAACTTTGTGGATGGCTTGCACTTTTGGTAAGAAAGAACCTTATCAAGCACTCAAAAGTTCAGTGGTCAAGATTATTGTAAATAAGAAAAATCGTTTCTGCGCATTGACTCAAGTTCTCCACTATCTACAATTACCAAACTTTGTGGATGGCTTACACTTGGGGTATAGAAGAAGCCAATCAGTTTTGGGATGAAAAGGTGAAAGGTCAAAGTCACTGAGAGTGAAAGAAGAAAAATGGTTTCTGCACAGTAATTCGAGTTGTCCACAGTATGTAGTTACCAACTTTGTGGATGACTTGCACATGGATAAAGAAGAATCCTGTTGATTTTGGAGTCAAAGGGGCAAAGGTCAAGGTCACTGTTACTGAAAGAAGGAAAATGGTTTTCACAGAAAACTTGAGTTGTCTGACATCTAAGTTACCAAACTTTGTGGATGATTTGCATCTTTGGGTAAGGATGACGGTCAAGGACACTGTGATTGAAGGAAGAAAAATGGTTTCTGCACATTAACATTATTTCTACATCATTTGCTTGGACCAAACTTTGCTGGTGGCTTGCACATGTGATAAGGAAGAAGCCAAAAGGTCAAAGGTCAGGATGACTGACTGAAAGAAGAATAATCATTTCAGCACAATCAAATTAGTTATTCATCACAGACATGGATCCGACTTTGTGGATGACTTGCAGGTAGAAGTCTATTATTTTGGGGTCAAACGGTCAAAGATCAAGTTTGCTGTGACTCAAAGAAGCAAAATCATTTTTGCATAGTAAATTTAGATCTGGACCATGTAAATTTACCACAGCTTGTGGAGGCCTTGCACTTCAGGGATACTGGTTTTGAGGTCAAAGGCCAGGGTCATGGTGGCTCAAAGAAAAATGGGTTTGCAGAGAAACTTTTGTTCTAAAGTTCTTTGACCAAACTTTGTTGATGGGTTGCACTTTTAGTATTAAAGAAACCTATAGATTCTGGGATGAAAATGTCACAGATCAATGTTTTGATAAGTTTGATAAGAAAATAATAATTTGTGTACATACAGTTTAGTGTGTTAAGTGCCTACATAGTGGACTATTGAGCATCATGTGGTCATATAATGTGCCATTTATGGTATTCCTGTTTCATTTACTAATGGTTCCTAAACACCTTGATAGATTCTCAGCATACTTGGCACAAGCCATTGGGAGCTAGGATAATTCATTCTACAACATGTTTGCTCCAGCTTATGACCTTGATGTTATTGTCACAGAAAATTGATATTAAGGTTTTTGTTAAAACAATTTTGTATATACTTATATTTCTTAAACCTACTGATGGATTTTCTTTATACTTGGGATGTATTGTTATGATCCTAAGACAATTCATTCTTTTACATGCATACATCCTGCGATGATTTTCAGTCAGGTTAATATTAAAGTTTTGTTAAAAGTTTTTTTCATTTACTTATATTTACTAAAACCCTTGATGAATTTTCTTCATATTTGGGATCAATTATTATGAAGCTAGGACAATTCTTTCTTTAACATACAATCTTGGTCTTTTGTGATGGGGTCAAAGTGAAAATCAGAAAATGTGTGTTAAGTTTTAAGTTAAACTTTTTAATTTGCTTTTATTTTGTAAACCACTTGATGGATTCTCTTCATTCTTTCAGTGAACTATTATTAGGCTAAGCTAAGACAATTCGTTCAGCGACATGCTTACTCAACCTTTTGACCTTGGGGTCAAGGTCACACATTACACAGCAATTCTTTGATCATGTGCTCAACATACACACCCTGGCCTTCTTGCATGGGTTTTGTTTTCTCAACTCCATTTTGGATAGAGTTATGGCCCAGGACCATCAACCTCATCAACCTACTATCATCACATAGGATGTTGCATGTAACCAGCACAGCTTAAGAAAAATTCAACATATTCTGATGTAACCTGGTATGAACATTGTACAATAGGCATAGATGTGCCTTTTTATCACATCAACTCAGTTTTTGCAAAGTTATGGCCCTTGACATCGAAGTTTGATATCACATGTAATGCTGGTTGTAATCAGCATGGCTCAAGAACCTTCAACATACTCTAATGCAATTTGGTGTGAACATTATGTCATAGACTTATATGTGCTTTTATGGGTTTAGTCTTGCCTACTTCATTTGGGACAGAGTTATATACCTTGTCAAGTAAATTCTTGTCTTCACATTGAAACTTGGAATGTTGCTTGCAATCTTCTTACCTCAAGAATTATTCAGCATAATATTATTCAGATATTATTTAAATGCTTTGCCAACCAAGTTTTAGTGAGTGGGAACTTCCCTATGTAGTCATGTACCAATTTCTCATAGTTTTTGTTTCTGGTTGAGGTTGTCATTAGTATAACTTTCACAAGTTTCAATTTTTCATTCTAATCTGTTTTACAGAAACACTGACAGAAGATCAGGTCACAAAATGGCTGTATGATCATCCAGATTTTTCACTGGAACATTTTGGTAATATTTTATTATTGCTTTATTATGCTATGCTTTTTTTCTTCTATATTTCTAACTTTTGTTTTTAACAACTAACTGTCTTTCTGTTTGCCTCACTTTCAATTGTGGCGTGTTTTATTTGCAGGTGTGCTATGATGTAATAGTTATGCATTATTACTGAATGTCAATTCCATACCATGGGTATGATTTTATGATTGTGTTAGAAATTGATTCATTCCATACCATGGGTATGATTTTATGATTGTGTTAGAAATTGATTCATAGAGCTATTTCCATGTTGGATTTTACCCTTATCTGTTTGCCCATCTTTCAATCCATTGATCTTCCCCTGTTTTACATTAACGTCAATTTCTCATGCACTCTTGGCTGTAGTTTCATACAACTTTGAGTCTTGATGTACCAATCTGACATTCAATATGGCCCGTATGATCCATCTTGAAAATCTTGTCTCCTGAATGGATGGTCTTATTGACATGCGGGTTTTACTAAGAGACTTCTTATGTCTAGTTGGTCTTTAGTGAAAATTTCTGTTATTGGACAGCCAGTAGACCTTTGTGCAATAGTTAGTTGGTCCTATATGAAAATAGTGCTAATCAGACCTCCAATCTCATGACAATGTTGACCATCTTTAAAATCTTGTTATCGCTTTCTCCAGAATTTATAGTCATAGCAACATGGGGTTTTCACTTAAAGATGTCTTATGATGTGCAGTTGGTATTAAATTAAAATGGTGCTTGTTAGAACTACAGTATGACTACTATAGTTACCATCTTAAAAATATTTGTATAGCTACCACTCCTCAACTGATGGGTTTCACTGAAAAACTTCTTGTGGTATCTAGTGGGTCCTAACAAAGGGTGCTGATTAGATCTACAATATGACTGCCATAGTCATCATCTTACAAATGTTGTTATAGCTATTGCTTCTGAACAGATTGGGTTTCACTGCAAGATTTCTTATGGTAACTAGTGGGTCCTAAAAAAATTGGTGATGATCAATGGTGTCCATCTTGAAAATCTTGTTATCACTACTCTTCTTGAAGGTATGGTCGTGTTGACATGGGTTTTTCTAAAACACTTCTCACTATATATAGTTGGTCCTGAATGAAAATGATGCCAATGTGACCTCACACAATTTTACAATCTTTAACAGCTATGTCTCCTAAATGTATAGCCATACAGATATTTAAAAAAAAAAGAAAATGTCTTCTAATACAGGGTTATTGTTTTAATAAATTGATGCTGATCTGAGCGTCTAAAATGCTGCCTTCATGGCCATCCTGAAGATCTTTAAATGGCTACTTCTTTTGAATGGATGATCTCAACATGGGATTTTCACTAAAATGTTATTATAGTAATATGTAGCTGATACTGATTGAAAATAGTCTGATCTCTCTTTTTTTGCATGAATACTGACATTGACATGTGGTTTCACTAAAACATGTCTTGCAATATTTCATTGGTTCTGACCACACTTTTATTTAATTGCATTTCAATAAACAAGTTGATAGTCAGCACACTCTTGTCAAAGGTCTTGACTTAGGTTTCTACCTGTACTGGCTTTTGAGCATGATAAGATAAACTAGTATGAATTGATTTTTATCAAACCATATTTGTGGATATATCTAATGAACACCTTAGGTTACATAACTTTTTTTCCCCAAAAAATATGTTAGTTGGAGATTTAACCAAACTTTGTATGTGGATATTTATCTTGACATTGTGTAAGACAAGTTCATTGATTTTTCTATCCATATTATCAGGTTCGAGGTCAAAGGCCATGATAAATAATTTTGGACTGCACTTACAGATATCTTGTGAACATGTTAACTCTGGCATGTAAGAAATAAGTTTTGTTACCAAATTTGCCATGTTGTAGTTTCTCAAGAATATCTGAGATCATTTCAATACACAGAAGTTAAAAAGAATAAAACAAGAGAAGAAACAGTCTTATCTTGGATTCCTGGCAATTCAGTCACTTTGAGGGACTCTGCCTTCATGTTAGAGCATTTAAACCCATCCACAATTGCTCCACATTATAACTCCATGGTGTAGAGGTTTGTAACTAGTCTTGTATCAACATGACTGTTTCAACAAGTTGTGGCTTTTTCATTTTAGGTTGGTCAGGATACATGATAATGATTGACAGTTAATATTAAATGCATGCAAGTCAGCATTGGAAATATTGAGATTTCAAATTAATTATATTCCTGCGTTGAGATGCACTAGTTCTATAGTATTCATCTTTTCCATCTGTTTGTCTCTAAATCCATTCACATTTATTTAACCACCAAAACTCTGCAACCCTTACCTATAACTGCATGTTATTTGGTAGGTGAATGGTTTATTACATGCAGATGTGCCTTGATAAGGTTTTGTCTTTTCAGGTCCTATTTTGATGGAGTTTTCACCTTTTTATACACTTTGCAAACAATGTATACTGGTGTCAGCTTGTCCATCACACTCTTGTCTAGTTAATATCTCCTGAATCTGCTTTGATATCTGCCTGAAACCTGGTATGTATTTATATCATGACAACCTTTTGTGCCTATTTAAGATTTGGCTTTGTCCGTCCATTCGTTAGCAGAAGTTTGTTATCGCTACTCCTCCTAAACTACTTGGAGAATTGTCGTGAAACTTTACACACATTCATTCCATGGTCTAGTTATTCCTAAATGAAAATGGTGCTGTTTGGACATCCACTATGGCCACCACAGCAGCCATCTTGAAAATCATGTTATTGCTACTCCTCCTGAACAGAAGGACATATTGACATTTGGTTTTCACTGGAAGACTTCTTATGATGGCTAGTTGGTTGTAGATGAAAATGGTGCCAATTTGACATCCAATATGGCCACCATGGCAGCCATCTTGGAAACCTTGTAATCTCTACTTATCCTGAACAGAAAGTCATATTTACATGGGGTTTTACCAGAAGACTTATTAAGATATCTAGTTGATTCTAAATGAAATTGGTGCCAGTTTGATGGCTAATATGGCTGCCACAGCAACCGTCCTGAAAATCTTCTTATAACTATTCGTCCTGAACAAAAATTCATATTGACATGGGGTTTTCACCAGAAGATTTCTTATGATCTCTAGTTGGTCCTAAATGAAAATGGGACCCTGGGTGGCTGAGCGGTCTAAGACACTCGCCTTTACATATCATGCACACATCTCAATTGTCCACGTGAGTTTGAGTCTTGGCTCAACCAATGTGGGTATGTGACAAAGCTTGCCAGTAGCTTCCCATGGGTTGGCCGTTCTTCTCAACTTCTTCCTCCTTTAAATATACTAGCCACCATGTATAACCTATCTTGTGCTGAAAATGGCATTAAACCATACAAAAACCAAAAACCTAAATGAAAATGGTGCCGCTTGGACATCCAGTATGGCCACCAGAGTGGCCATCTTGAAAATCTTGTGATCACTACTTATCCTGAATGGATGGTCGTATCAACATGGGGTTTTTACTAAAAGACTTATGATAATGACTTGTTGGTCGTTAATGAAAATAGTGCCACTCAGACATCCAATATGACCACCATAGTGGCCATCTTGAAAATCTTGCTATCACTACTTCTCACTGAATGAACGATCATATCAGCATGGGGTTTTCACTGAAAGGCTTCATATGATGTCTAGTTGGTCGTAAATGAAAATAGTGCCACTCAGACATCCAATATGGCCACCACAATCGCCATCTTGAAAATCTTGTTATCGCTACTTCTCCTGAATGAATGATCATATCAGCATGGGGTTTCACTGAAAGACTTCTTATGATTTGTAGTTGGTTGTAAATGAAAATGGTGCCAATCTGAACTCCAATATGGTCACCACAGTGACCATCTGGAAAATCTTTTTCTACTTCTCCTAGATATCTGGTCATATCAACATTGTGTTTCCATCAGAAGACTTCTTATGATGTCTAGTTGGTCCAAAATGAAAATGGTGTGCATATTATATCCAATATGGCCATTTTGACATGGGGTTTTCATCAGATCATAAATGAAAATGATGCAAATTGTCCCTCAATTGTCATCTTGAAAAATAGTGTTATCTCTACTCCTCCAAAATAGACATACTTCTTATAATACCTAGTTGGTCATAAACGAAAATGGTGCCATTCATACATCCAGTATGGCTGCCATGACATCTGTCTTGAAAATCTTGTTGTCGCTACTTCACCTGAATGGATGGTCATATTGACATACGGTTTTCACCAAAAGACTTTGAATGATGTATACTTGGTCCTAAATGAAAATGGTGTGAATCTGACATCCAGTATGTCCACTACAGCAGCTAATTTGAAAATCTTGTTATCACTGAAGAATATCAGAGATGGTTTCAACACTTTGCAGTTAAAAGGAAGAAATGGTCTTATCTTGAATTCCTGGACATTCTTTTCCCCCAGTAGAGCATCAGCCACTTCAAGGGAATCTTGGTTTGGAAACATGTCTGTTTCTGCATCACACTCTTGACTGTTGATATCTTCAAACTGTTTGAGATATCTTCACGAAACATAGTACACATTCGTATCATGACAAGAGTTGATGTCACATATAAGAAATGGATTTGGCATATTATTATTTTTCTTGTGTGTTCTATTCCATAAGCACTCGCTTACTGACATGTATAGTTGGATAAAATTAAAATCTCTGCTACAGCAGATCCTTATAACCAAAATAACTCAGGAACCATTCACATATTCTGATGCAATTTGTGTGTTCATTGTCTCATAGACCTAAATGTGCCATTTATAGGTTTTGTATCATCAATTCCAGTTTGGATAGAGTTATGGCCCTTTGACAATTAGCTTCCTATCTTCAATTATGATGATGCTGGTAACTGTTGTAGCTCAAAACCATTCAGCATATTCTGATGCAGGTTGGTATGAACATTTCTTGTAGCGTTAGATGTTCCTTTTATGGGTGTTTTCTCGTCAAGTCTGTTTTGGATAGAGTTATGGCATTGACAATTAACTTCGTTATCTTCACCTGGGATGCTGCTTGAAACCAGCATAGCTCAATAACCATTCAGTATATTATTTGGTGTGAATATGGTCTTGTAGACCTATGTTACAGGATTAATCTCTGATTCATAGAAACAGGCAAATCAATCCAGTGTTAAAGAATGGGTTCAGTGTGCATTTGGGAGGTTGTGCAGATTAGAAAATAAATCATGGGGAAATTTTGCCCTGAAAATACAAATAAAATACATTCATTACAAATATACATCACAATTCAGTCATCAGCACATTACTTATTTTGGCATGTACTTATTAATCCATTTGCCAGTACATTCAATCGGAATTAATTAATATCTCTCATATTCATTAATTATTCAGATACAGAGATAAGGAAAAAAATAAAGCTCATTCACAAAGGTACAGATAGAATAACAGACAGTTAGAATCAGGAAGAGAAGTCACAAATTTCAGGTATATAAGCAGTCAGTGTGGTAAAGCAAGAGAAGGAGAGCAGACAGACAGACAGGCACATGGACAGAATGGTAGCCCCATATAAGAATAGGCAGATTGAGAGCGTATTAAGTATACTCAAAGTTGAGCAACATACAATAATTCCATTGGAATATATGGACATCCTTTATAATGTACATTTCATAGAGAAATAAACAAATTGCATAAAAACTGATATATCAAACATGCATAATATACATATCGTATAAATCTATGTACCTTATCTTATGGGACAAAGGTAACATTTCAAGTAGCACCTTCAAAATAATCACCAAACTCACATAAGGAATGCAAGGAAATTAAAATAATATTTACCATATATCTAAATACACTTGATATACAAGTACACTTGCAACTTATGGACTTGAATATTGAAAGAATGATGAACTATAGGAAAACAAGGCATATTCCCGCCACCGTTCGTGTGCTGCTCAAATAAGCAATATAGATTTTAAGATCCCCAATCAGTTAAATGGAAATGGAAAATATGTACATTTGCATTCTATCTAGTTCACTACCCTGTAATGAGCAATAACACCAAAATATCAAAAGTAGCAATTAAAAGTGATCATACATTTCATACCTAACACCTTATAGCTGAATCTAGAAAGAATCTGAAATGAGAAAAATGTACATATTGAGAAGAGAATATTAAAACTAACCAAATAAGAAATGCAGAAAATAAAAGTTTTAACCACACTGCATTTCATGCCTCCAAAAATCCATTACAATTGGAAATACATTCCCCCCAAAAAAATGTACAAACAGAACTCTTGAGAACAGAATCTATTAGATTGACTATGATTTTTATCACAAAATGATGAATACATGGGCAAAATATATTAATAGCTTTCAAGCTGATTAATTGCAAAGTTGTTTATTACAAGTCCTATAATTGGAACAAAACAGCATGAACAGATGATCAGAGTAGCCTAATTGCCAAAGGGGAAAACAAACAACTTGCACATGTAATCCTGGCTCAAGTTTGCATAATTGACTAAAGGGGCAGAGTTTAAAATTAATGGTAGTCTGCTAGCCCAAGGCTAGTAAATTTTCTGTCGGATAGTAGTTTTCATAATTTCAATAGTTTAATGGCTAGTTAATCTTGATACATGTCTGACATTTTTTTTGTGGGAAGGAGTAGTGAAGATTCATTAAGACAAGTAAATTCCTTAATCTACTAGTCCTTCTAGCTGCAGGTAAGTTTATGTTAAATTCTAGATCTGAGGAGCAAAAGAAAAACAACACAATAACTGCAACTGGCTACTTTCATGCAATTACAAATGAATATTATAAAAAATCAAATGTGCTCCTTGACTTTGTTTTCAGCATTTCTTATTCTGTCAGTTTTTATGTTTTTCTCGCAATATGTACATTTGTCTCATTTTAGAATTTTTTAGATTTATCTATAAGCTGTCAAGTATGAAATGTATGATCACTTTAAATCACTGCCTTTGATATTTTGGTGATATTGCTCACTACAGGGTAATAACTTCTGCAAAATTTAAGTTTACCATATGTAGAAGTTTACTATTTGTAGGTTTTGTTTTATCAACTGGATAGAGTTATGGCCCTTAACAATTAACTTTATATTTCTTTTATATGAGATGTTGCTTGTAACCAGCACAGGTCAAGAACCATTGTACATATTGTGATGTAATTTGGTATAAACATTTTTTATATCAACCTAGTTGTGCCTTTTTGGCTTCCATTTTGAATACAGTTATGGCCTTTGACAATTAGCTTCATATCTTTGCATATTGCTTGTAACCAGTATAACAAAAAAAATATTCACCATATTCTGATGCAATTTGATGTGAATATTTTCTCATAGATATGGATGTTATTCATTTTGTCTCATCTACTTCATTTTGGATAGAGTTTAGACACTTGTCAATCATCTTTATATTGTTACATGGAAAGTTGCTTTTATTGTTGAGTTCCTCGAAGGAGTTGGATTTCCAGCATTCCATGTCTTCATTTAGAGGTGTCATGGCCCTGAATGCCAATTTTCTTCTAACTTTGGTTTTGTAACACAAGATTCTCAGTTTAAGGCCATACAGAGCAAATTGTAGTGAGCAGGACCCTTTGTGATGCACTATTTGCTAATAGCACTTGTTCAGGTTGGACATCCAGTGAACATGAGACTACATTAATTTCATCCCATGACAATAGTATCATTTACTTAGAAAGAGTATTTTTCATTTTATACATATGTTTATGAAAGACTGATCAGTTTCTCAGTTTGCAGCATACAGTATTTATCATAATTGCTTGAAACAGTATTTATCAAAGTTAAACATTCTTTCATAGTAGTTATAACATAACATTTAAAAGTTTGTTAAAATGAAACTTCTCAATAGAGTACTTGATGTACTGATATGCTGTTCAATTTCTTCTGTAATAGCACTTTGTACACAAAATATATTTCATTAGCTGTTACATTGTCTTTTTTAAATGAAGCATACTGCTTTCCTTGCAAAATTGTTGCATATAGAGCAAATAAAGAAGGCTTAGTGGGTGTGTGATCTGGATCATATGAAATGAATTATTAAAGAAAGATTCCAGAAATTCAGTCTGCTTCACAGAAAGGCAAGCTCTTCTGTCTAAAGAAATCCCTCACAGCTGTTTTCTCCAGTATGAGGGAAAATCTTCACCTTTTTTTCCATTTGGCTTTATACACTTTACTTCATTATAGTAATCCATGGGGGGTTGAGGTTGTTGTCAGATGGTTCACCCTTCCCCATCTGTTAGACATTTGAAACACATTGAACCTCCTCTTCTAAACAAATCCTCTCAGAATAAAATCCTTCATTCCCTGCATCTTGTGTGGTTCAGGTACCATCCAAGGAAATAGATTACATCAGTATGTACTATGTAACCTGAACAAAAAATGTGACTAATTACCTGTTTGGCAAAACAACATTAGCATTTAATTTAGTCCAACATTCCGAAATCACTTCACAAGTCTTGGAAACATATTTAAATGTTATTTATGACCATCCTTTAAAGAGATCTTACATTTAAGTTTTACCATCCATTTTGAAAGGGACTCATATTGCATTTATTTCTAAGTAACACTTATGCTGTTTGAATGCATTTTTATTTTTAGTTTTGTTTTACAAAGCTAAATGCCTTATTAATAGATGAGGATGACAGAATTTGAAACACTTTAGGAACAGTAAGAAAAAAATCCTGAATGCAAGAAATTCCAGCTTGTAATGTTTCTTGGAAGCTAAAAATCGGCAAACCTCAGGAAACTTGCAGAGAAAAAGTCCTGAGAAATCCAGAGAGATCACCACCACTGTTGATTGGAGGAATGTTCATATCTTGATTCCTACGGATAAAATATCTTGCTCCTGAGTTCAGGATATTTCAGGGTTATTTTAAAGACAAGAAACTGTAGACTATTTCAACAGAATATCTCAGGATGTCACAAGATAGGACTGCGATATTTCTGTTCATGCATCTGCCTGAAGATATATTTTAAGTAGGGGTATAGCACTTGAAAGACATAGAATTTGATAGTTCTGAAGTAGAGACATTGGTGGTTTACAAACACAAATCTTTTTTTTTTTTATAAAAGCTAGTATTTTATAGTGAACTATAATAGCTATTTTTTATTCAAATGAACAACTATTGGTTACAACATGCGTTTCAATTGTAGCATCTTTCAAATTTTACATTACAGTGATTGCAAATTTGTTTCTTCCAGATTGAAATGATAAAGTTTTTACAGCTTAACTGCAGCATAAGTGCAGTATTGCTTAATTGTTCCATCTCATGCATATGCATGTAAATTTAGGATGATTGCAGTATGTACTTTGAGCATTATAGCAGTACATTCTGTGACACTGAATTGTTGTAAAGTTATAAAAGTCAGTTCAGCATGACTGCAGCTTGCAAATTCAGCATAACAGCAATTCATCCTGGAAAGCAGAATTGTTGTGATATTTTCAAACCAGTTTAGCTTGACTGCATCACACATATTCAGCATGATAGCAGTCCATGCTGGAAATGAGCATAGTTAAGTGTTTATACTAGAAATGCACTGCAGTATTGCAGCATAGATGCAGTATTTGACCAGCATTTCTGTAAGGGATATACCATGCTGAAAGCGACAGCCTGCTGATATAAGCCTTGGTTATTTATCTATATCCTAGAGCCAGAGTCCCAAACCAATAACACTGTTTAAGCTATTTGAGGCATGCAATTATTTGTATGTTGTAATAATTTAATCATTAAATCCTGAGTAGTTAAATCTAATATCGTGTTTATTCCTTCAAGTAATTTGTCATTTTCAAGTAAATCATGTAATTCATGCCAGAAAATGAAGTAATTTGATTACTTAGTAATAGTTTTTTGTCATTAATTTTATTGAATTAAGTTATATTTATTTAAAGCAGCCATGTACAAATGAGTAATTATTAAGTCAAAACTACTAATCAGTTTGTAAAGCTTTTACTAAGATCAAGTAAAAACAAAATTACCAAGTAATTTCTTTTACTGTTTCAAGTAGTCTATCTTTTTCAAGCAAACATGTAAGTAATTTTTGCTTGAAAATTAAGTAATTTGATTACTTAGTAATAGATTTAAATAATGTATTTTACTGAATTAAGTAAAATCTGTTAAAGTAAGAAATACCAAGTAAAAGTGAGTAATTATCAAGTAAAAGTTAGTGTTCCAGTGGTGGAACTTTTACTTAAATCAGCTAAAAAGAAATTACTAAGTATTATTATTTTATTTTTTTTTTGGAGTGTAGGTTATACACTGAAGATGCCAAAGGCTGTACCTGAAGATAACCCAAGTCAAAAGACATCATCACATAGCAATCAGAATTCAGGTGAGACAAGGAGGGTGGTTGTTGTATTTAATGAATGTTTTACA
This sequence comes from Margaritifera margaritifera, assembly GCA_029931535.1. NCBI lineage: Eukaryota > Metazoa > Mollusca > Bivalvia > Unionida > Margaritiferidae > Margaritifera > Margaritifera margaritifera. Next base: position 552,326 of record JAQPZY010000908.1, read on the forward strand.
GTGAGGTTTAATAAGAATCTTGCATGGGTCATATGTGTAGTCAGGGTATGTGTAATTCTCCATAAAACAGACATACTTTACAGTACTGTCTCTTTTGCTTCTTTGTAATTACAGTTCTTTATATATATTGTCAAATTCATAGGGTAACCTAGTATGTGTAAACTTTGTGCAGTTCCTATAAATGAAAATCCATGGAAAACTTATTACAGCTAGCTCTCAGCACAACTAGAGTTTGAGGAGGTTGATTTCCAAAATTCATATATGTTTAGACTGTTATTGTGTAAAGAATCTATTTTATTCCTTTTTTATGCCTCGCATACGGCGCAGTGTGTTATGCTATTATATCAGTCCATCCACCTGTTCCCTAGCTGATTTATGCACAATAACTCAATTTTTCACTAACTGCTGTTACCATACTTTGTCAATAGCTTGCATTTGGGTTAAGGAAGAATCCGGTTGGTTTCATAGTCAAAAGGTAAAAAGTCAAGGTCACTAGGACTAAAAAAAGCAAAATGGTTGCCATGCAATAAAACCAGTTAAACATGATAGAACTCAACCAAACTTTGTGGATGGCTTGTACTTGGAGTAAGACAGAAGCCTGTTGATTTTGGCATCAAAGATCAAAGCTCAAGGTCACTGGCTGAAAAATGAAAAATGGATTCTGCACAACAATTTCAGTTCTCAACTATGTGCCATCACCAAAGTTTGTGGATGGCTGACACTTTGGGTAAGAAAGAAGTCTATTGATCTTGGGAATCAAACAGTCAAAGGTCAAGGTCGCTGTGACTGAAAGAAGAAAAATAGTTTTTTGTATAATAACCTTCATTCTTGATCATGTACCTTGACCAGACTTTGTGAAGTGCTTGCATTTAAGGCACTGAATAGGCCTATTCATTGATGATCAGAATATCTAAGGACAGCGTAATTGTGACTCAAAGAAAATGGGATTTGCACAATGGCTTTTGTATTATAGAGTAAGTTCATTAACCAAATTTTTGGGATGACTTGCACTAGGCTAATAAAGAAACCTTTATTTTTTTGTGGTTTAATGGTCAAGGGTCATGGACATGATAAGTCTAATAAGAAATTATTGGTTTCAGCACAGTAGGTTTAATTTAAGACCGATTACTTTGACCAAAGGTAAACTTCATTGCCACCAACAAGGCCCTACTAGTGCCTACACAGAGGACTGTTAAACATGGGGCTGGCATCCAGTTTGCTGTTCATGGTACTCTTTTTACAGAATGTCATTAGTCATCGAGGCCCATCAAAATGAGTCATACATAGACTGATGATTTTATGTGTGCCAGACTGCTACGTACATATTTGAAGTCATTCTATCTGTGCTGAAAAGTGAGGCAAGCAATTTTAAGCAGTGTAGCAATATCTCAGCTGTCAGAGAGGAAAAGTGTTTTTAGACCTTTATCATAGTGAATGTTCATTTTTCTAGCACTTGATGCATTCAGAAAATTAAAATATTCAAACACATTCTCAGTAGTGAAGTCTTTTATTTTCTGTGCTAAATTCAGACTATTTTTATCTTAATATTTATTTCTTATACTGCTATCCAAGTGTAAGCATTTATTTAAAATATGATGGAATTTTGACATAGATTTTACACTGATGTACAAAATATTCTCACACTGATTGTGCAACATATTATAACACTGATTGTACAAAATAATCTCACAGCACTAGATAATACTCTTGTTGGCACATATATTTACCTCATGAGGTCTATGGGGAAGAAAAGTTAGAATCTTTGAGAGGCATACCCTCACTCATGCTGGAACTGGAGATCTACTCTCGTGCAAAGATAGTATATCATTGCTTCAATTCTTTACAGCATTTGTACAAAAATGATTAACACTTTACCCCAAAGCACCTACCACTGAACTACAGTTCATTAAGTAGAGGGATTCAGTTACATCTCCTGGATGACATCTAATGAGGATAACAGGTAAAACCTACATGTGCACAGAAATGATTGATAGCTTCCACAGATAAGTGGGATAGAAAGTTTTGATTCTCCATTTTCATAAATGTTGTATAGAAGGTCTGGTTATTATAAGCTAAAGTTGATAATGTAACTCCTCAGACATATGGACTTTTTTTTATGCCCGCCATAAGGTGGAGCATATTATATTATGATATCTATCCATCAGTCCATCTGTGTGCTACCAATATCATTTCTGCACAAGTTGAGTGTCTTGACCATCTACAGTTACCAAAGTTTGTGAATGGCTTGCACTTGGGGTTAGTAAGAATCCTATTGATTTTTGGGGCCAGAAAGGTCAAAGGTTAAGGTCACAGTGACCGAAAAAAAGAAAATGGTTTCTGCACAATAATATCAAAGAAAAATGGTTTCCCGCACAGTATTATTAGTTCTGCATCACAGACCAGGACCAAACTCTATGGATAGTTTGACTCTGGATAAGGAGTAAGCTTATTGATATTGGGGTGGAAAGGACAAAGGTCATGGTCAGTGTAACTGAAGAAAGAAAAATGGCTTTTGCACAATAATATTAGTTCTACATCACAGACCTGGACAAATGTATGTTAATGGCTTTGATTTTAGGAAAAATTAAGCCTATACATTTTTGGGTAAAAATGTCAAAGATCAAGGTCACTGAATGAAAGAAGAAAATGGTTTCTTCATAAAGATTTTAGCTCTTAACCATGTACCATCACCAAAGTTTGTGGATGACTTGCACATTGGTCAAGAAAGAAACCAATTGACTTTGGAGTCCAAAGTCACAGTCACAGTGGTGGTAAGAAGAAAAATGGTTCCCGGACAATAATTTGAGATTTACATCACAGACCTGGACTGAATTTTGTGGATGGTTTACATTTGGAGTAAGTGGAAGCCTTATGATACTGGGGTCAGTTTGTGCAGCACTTGCACTTCGGATATGGTAGAGGTCACTTGGTTTTAAGGTCAAAAGCTCTAAGTTTAAGGTCATTGTGGCTCCAAGAAAAACGGATTTTGCAGAGTAACTTTTATTCTGGAGTAAGTTCCTTGACCAAACTTTGTGGAAGGCTTGTTTCGGTAATGAAGCAACATATTAATTATGGGGCTATGAGGTCAGAGGTCATTGTAATAGTAAGTGTAATAAAATCTTATGGTTTCTGCACAATACCTTTGGTTCAAGTACCATGACCAGAGGTCCAGGGCATTGACAACCATTAGTCGGTAATCTCCAGTCAACCATGCCCTTCTGATTGCTATATAGACTATTAGACACAGGCGCAGAGAGAAACAATGTGCCTTTCACAGTACTCTTATTTAATGATGCAATTACACAATAATATATTATTCACTTATACACCAAGTATCTTATCATTATCCACTTATACACCAAGTGTCTTATCATTATCCACTTATACACAGAGTGTCTTATCATTATTCACTTATACACCAAGTGTCTTATTATTATCCACTTATACACCAAGTATCTTATCATTATTCACTTATACACCAAGTGTCTTATCATTATCCACTTATACACCAAGTATCTTATCATTATTCACTTATACACCAAGTGTCTTATCATTATCCACTTATACACCAAGTATCTTATCATTATTCACTTATACACCAAGTATCTTATCATTATCCACTTATACACCAAGTATCTTATCATTATTCACTTATACACCAAGTGTCTTATCATTATCCACTTATACACCAAGTATCTTATCATTATTCACTTATACACCAAGTGTCTTATCATTATTCACTTATACACCAAGTGTCTGATCATTATCCACTTATACACCAAGTATCTTATCATTATTCACTTATACACCAAGTGTCTTATCATTATCCACTTATACACCAAGTATCTTATCATTATTCACTTATACACCAAGTGTCTTATCATTATCCACTTATACACCAAGTGTCTTATCATTATTCACTTATACACCAAGTGTCTTATCATTATCCACTTATACACCAAGTGTCTTATCATTATTCACTTATACACCAAGTGTCTTATCATTATTCACTTATACACCAAGTGTCTTATCATTATTCACTTATACACCAAGTGTCTTATCATTATTCACTTATACACCAAGTGTTTTATCATTATCCACTTATACACCAAGTATCTTATCATTATTCACTTATACACCAAGTGTCTTATCATTATCCACTTATACACCAAGTGTCTTATCATTATTCACTTATACACCAAGTGTCTTATCATTATCCACTTATACACCAAGTGTCTTATCATTATCCACTTATACACCAAGTATCTTATCATTATTCACTTATACACCAAGTGTCTTATCATTATTCACTTATACACCAAGTGTCTGATCATTATCCACTTATACACCAAGTATCTTATCATTATTCACTTATACACCAAGTGTCTTATCATTATCCACTTATACACCAAGTATCTTATCATTATTCACTTATACACCAAGTGTCTTATCATTATCCACTTATACACCAAGTGTCTTATCATTATTCACTTATACACCAAGTGTCTTATCATTATCCACTTATACACCAAGTGTCTTATCATTATTCACTTATACACCAAGTGTCTTATCATTATTCACTTATACACCAAGTGTCTTATCATTATTCACTTATACACCAAGTGTCTTATCATTATTCACTTATACACCAAGTGTTTTATCATTATCCACTTATACACCAAGTGTCTTATCATTATCCACTTATACACCAAGTGTCTTATCATTATTCACTTATACACCAAGTGTCTTATCATTATCAACTTATACACCAAGTGTCTTATCATTATCCACTTATACACCAAGTGTCTCTTATCATTATTCACTTATACACCAAGTGTCTTATCATTATTCACTTATACACCAAGTGTCTTATCATATTCACTTATACACCAAGTGTCTTATCATATATCACTTATACACCAAGTGTCTTATCATTATCACTTATACACAAGTGTCTTATCATTATTCACTTATACACCAAGTGTCTTATCATTATTCACTTATACACCAAGTGTCTTATCATTATTCACTTATACACCAAGTGTCTTATCATTATTCACTTATACACCAAGTGTCTTATCATTATTCACTTATACACCAAGTGTCTTATCATTATTCACTTATACACCAAGTGTCTTATCATTATTCACTTATACACCAAGTGTTCTTATCATTATTCACTTATACACCAAGTGTCTTATCATTATTCACTTATACACCAAGTGTCTTATCATTATACACTTATACACCAAGTGTCTCTTATCATTATTCACTTATACACCAAGTGTCTTATCATTATTCACTTATACACCAAGTGTCTTATCATTATTCACTTATACACCAAGTGTCTTATCATTATTCACTTATACACCAAGTGTCTTATCTTTATTCACTTATACACCAAGTGTCTTATCATTATTCACTTATACACCAAGTGTCTTATCATTATTCACTTATACACCAAGTGTCTTATCATTATTCACTTATACACCAAGTGTCTTATCATTATCCACTTATACACCAAGTGTCTCTTATCATTATTCACTTATACACCAAGTGTCTTATCATTATTCACTTATACACCAAGTGTCTTATCATTATTCACTTATACACCAAGTGTCTTATCATTATTCACTTATACACCAAGTGTCTTATCATTATTCACTTATACACCAAGTGTCTTATCATTATTCACTTATACACCAAGTGTCTTATCATTATTCACTTATACACCAAGTGTCTTATCATTATTCACTTATACACCAAGTGTCTTATCATTATTCACTTATACACCAAGTGTCTTATCATTATTCACTTATACACCAAGTGTCTTATCATTATTCACTTATACACCAAGTGTCTTATCATTATCCACTTATACACCAAGTGTCTTATCATTATTCACTTATACACCAAGTGTCTTATCATTATCCACTTATACACCAAGTGTCTTATCATTATTCACTTATACACCAAGTGTCTTATCATTATACACTTATACACCAAGTGTCTTATCATTATTCACTTATACACCAAGTGTCTTATCATTATTCACTTATACACCAAGTGTCTTATCATTATTCACTTTTACACCAAGTGTCTTATCATTATTCACTTATACACCAAGTGTCTTATCATTATTCACTTATACACCAAGTGTCTTATCATTATTCACTTATACACCAAGTGTCTTATCATTATTCACTTATACACCAAGTGTCTTATCATTATTCACTTATACACCAAGTGTCTTATCATTATTCACTTATACACCAAGTGTCTTATCATTATTCACTTATACACCAAGTGTCTTATCATTATCCACTTATACACCAAGTATCTTATCATTATTCACTTATACACCAAGTGTCTTATCATTATCCACTTATACACCAAGTATCTTATCATTATTCACTTATACACCAAGTGTCTTACACCAAGTATCTTATCATTATTCACTTATACACCAAGTGTCTTATCATTATCCACTTATACACCAAGTATCTTATCATTATTCACTTATACACCAAGTGTCTTATCATTATTCACTTATACACCAAGTGTCTTATCATTATTCACTTATACACCAAGTGTCTTATCATTATTCACTTATACACCAAGTGTCTTATCATTATTCACTTATACACCAAGTGTCTTATCATTATTCACTTATACACCAAGTGTCTGATCATTATCCACTTATACACCAAGTATCTTATCATTATTCACTTATACACCAAGTGTCTTATCATTATCCACTTATACACCAAGTATCTTATCATTATTCACTTATACACCAAGTGTCTTATCATTATCCACTTATACACCAAGTGTCTTATCATTATTCACTTATACACCAAGTGTCTTATCATTATCCACTTATACACCAAGTGTCTTATCATTATTCACTTATACACCAAGTGTCTTATCATTATTCACTTATACACCAAGTGTCTTATCATTATTCACTTATACACCAAGTGTCTTATCATTATTCACTTATACACCAAGTGTTTTATCATTATCCACTTATACACCAAGTATCTTATCATTATTCACTTATACACCAAGTGTCTTATCATTATCCACTTATACACCAAGTGTCTTATCATTATTCACTTATACACCAAGTGTCTTATCATTATCCACTTATACACCAAGTGTCTTATCATTATCCACTTATACACCAAGTGTCTCTTATCATTATTCACTTATACACCAAGTGTCTTATCATTATTCACTTATACACCAAGTGTCTTATCATTATTCACTTATACACCAAGTGTCTTATCATTATTCACTTATACACCAAGTGTCTTATCATTATTCACTTATACACCAAGTGTCTTATCATTATTCACTTATACACCAAGTGTCTTATCATTATTCACTTATACACCAAGTGTCTTATCATTATTCACTTATACACCAAGTGTCTTATCATTATTCACTTATACACCAAGTGTCTTATCATTATTCACTTATACACCAAGTGTCTTATCATTATTCACTTATACACCAAGTGTCTTATCATTATTCACTTATACACCAAGTATCTTATCATTATTCACCATATATAAGCAGGTATTATCATACAAAAGATTCATGTTTTCATTATTCAAATATTGTATAAAAGATAACTCGTATATTCTTTCACAGATATTATAGTATTACATATATATATATACAATGTCTACCATTTTGAAAGGGTGACACTGTTAACAGGAAGGGTATATACATTATTCAAAGGTGAACACAGTGTTAAGGAGGCATATTTTATCACCATTGTATCATATTTTTCCTCCCAGACTCATTCAAAAATAACCTCTGATTTTTTAGACAGTGATATGAGCAGCATTTTTGAGGATGAGGAGAACAGTCCACATGGGCAACCAGAAAGTATAAAGTTGCCAACACAGTAAGTCGGGTATTTAATATTAACTACAACTTAAAGAAAAAATCGTAATATAAATATATGTGCTTGTATAATACTTTTCAATCATACCTAGCCCCATTAAAACTTGAGCAGAAACTTTTGACCTAAGAGTAACTTGGACAAGGAAAAATAAAATATGCATTCAATCGTGGATGAAGGCCAGGATCTTAAAATATCTTGCCTTTAAAAAAAATGCACAGGCCAGTACTACAAAAACTTTGTCATCAAACTTTAATTCAAAATTTTACCTTCTGTGACTTTGCGGGCAGTGCCAATAAGTAACTCATATCTTGCTCTCATTTGCAGGTGATACAACAACTATTACCTTAAGTGTTAATATAGACATAATGTCTGCATAATAAATGTAGTAAGTCTCACAGTCAACATGATGTGTGCACAATGCAATAAGTTGCACACTAGACATAATATCTATGCAATGAATACAATAAGCAAACACTGGGCATGATTGTTACACAATGAATGCAATAAGTCTCATAGTAGACATAAATGTACCGCAGATAAACCCTGACCCAGTCACTGTAAGCACACACAATTCATAGGACCTCGCAGAGTGTCCATTCATTCTCAGAAATTCATCTATCATAAGTCACATTTTCAGGCATACTTTTTACATCCTCAATCTGACATAAACTGAGCCATCCAATGTAAACTATCAGTGTAGATTATTTTAATAATCCACACACATATATATATATATACACTATTTTATTGTAACTTCATGTGTTATGAACAAGAATATAGCTAGTTACAGTGGTAATTAGATGTGGACCTAAATGGACCTATATGCCCATTACCTGTAGACTGTAGAAAGAGTCAACAGTCGGGATTTGCATAGCTGCAGGCTTAATGCTCATGGAATAATATTCCCCCAGGGCAGTTTATATCATGTGTGTTGATGATATATGACAGTGGTTAAAAAATTTGAATTGCATTCAAATTCTTCAAAGAAAACAGATTTTATTTTCTTTTATTCAGATTTGGATTTTCGTAGGTTTATATGAGTAGATAATTTATTCTCAGTTGAACAACATAACTTATTTTGGTCACATGCACTGACACACACACTTTTTAAATCTCATAAAATCCCCAAAGACTGTATGGAAGGTTGGTAGGTATGCTAACATGCCACAGATGCTCTGGTGATTGCTTCCCCCTGTCGCACAGGTCTTGTGTACCAGTTCAACAAATGTAGGAGTAATGTAATCTGGATCATACGTGATTCTGGGTTATTTATATATATGATATTTGTCGGTTTGATGTAAGGTATCTTATTTTCCTACTGTAGAATGGACAAAGAGTTAGAAAACGTATCCTTTATTCCATAGCAGATTCTCTCAGATCTTTGAAAAGATTGGTATTGTTTTGTATCAGTCTCTAATTTGTGCACATGTATTCTTATTTACAACCTCACTCTACAAAGTCTGAGCCCTATAGGGATTTTATTTGTCAGTCCAGCTGCATACCTGTCAACCTTCTAGACAGTGTTAGGTGGTTTTTGAGACTCAGAAAGTGTTTTGTGGACCCAAAGGGGGGTCCCAAATACTAGTAAGTGTCATTGTACAATTGTGACTGTTATGGACTTTTCTAAGTCTATAGAGAATGACTAAAAATTCAAATTATGAAAATAAAATGGGGTTTTTTTTAAGCATTTAATAATACACTTCAAACAAAACAATAGTTGCTTGACTTAGTATTGTCACATATTAACACACACACACACACACACACACACACATGCATACACACACACACACACTTAATCACAACCACCAAAAATACACAAAGTTTCAGTCTTTAACATACATTGAACTGTGGAATACAGAATTAACTTGTAGTTTGCTAACTTTGCTGCTCATAGTAGTTCATTGGAGGATTTGAAGTTGATGCAGGTGTCGTTACTATTCATCTTTGCACTCATTAGGCACTGATCATTTTATTTTTCGTGAGGAAGGGGGAGGCCTGGGATTTGTTTGAAAAAAATGTCCGGCTCCCGAATAGCTTGAAAGAAATACTCTTGCTTAAATTTGCAGGAAAAAGAATTATTTATACCAATCATATTAGTTGAAAAAAAAATTTGAGATGAAGAATAAAAATATTCAGGTTAGAAAGAAAATAACATGTACCATCCCCACCCTACCCTGATCCGATTAACTGGTTTGACCCTTAAAAATTGGATAGTATTGTTGTTTAAACTTCCCCAAAGATTTTTAAAAAATTTCTGATCATTTAAACTGCTTTTTCTGCATCTGCCCTGATGTAGGGTGGTGTTGCTATGGCAACAAAATGTCCTACCGGTATTCATTACTCCAGAATGACTAATGTTGAAATGGTGTTTGCAGTATGTAAAAAGTGTAAATTACTCCCCTTGCTACTGAGCTTCACAAAGTCAAACACTGTTGGCCAGGAGTTCTAAAATTTATTCTTGCTGGGCTTCATTCACTTCACAGATGACTCATCCTTTCCCTGAATCACAGCTGTGTTTTAAACATTTTTGCCTTCAAAATATGAGTTTCACTTTCACACTTGTAGCTACATGTTTTGGATTTTATAAATGGAGTAAACTCTGACTTCAAAGAAACATTGCTGCTCATCACAAACTAGCCAATAATCTTGATAAAGATGTATTAAACATTTCTCATTCAAGGCAACAAGTGTAATAGCTTTTATTTCTTCAACATGCATCTCTTTGATTTACCTACTTTCAAATGAATTGGGTTCTTCCACTGTGTGTATTTTGCATACCCAAATTTGACTAATGGGATGTTCCACAGCAGTGTTGAAGGGACAACAGTAAACCAATTAGAGGTTGTAGAATATAGACTAAATTTAGCATTCAGCTTTTTACGGAGGAGACCTTGAATGAGTTTGATTTCCAGTGTTAACTTCACCATTTAGAGGAATTATGGCCCCTTATTGCCAATCCTACTAAACTTTGGTTACTGCAGAATACTTTTACTGTTCCATTTCATCCAAGTTTAGTATGCCTCAGATAAGTTCCATTTCCAGCTTTCTACATTCTAATATAGAGGAGTTATGGTATTTGATTTACTGTCTCCATAGACCCCAGCATTACTTTATCTATGAATGTTGAATGTCAATTCGATTTAATGTACGGTTTTATACTGATGAAATCCTTAATGAGCTTATTTTCAACCATCTGCTTCCCTTCAATTGTAAGGATATAATATCAATAATTGGTGGAGTGGTGGCCCTTTTTTCAAACTTTGGTTTACCAAACTAACGCCATACCAGTAATCCTTGAATGTCAAGCAGATTTCTTGTGCAGCTTTATATTATAAAAACTCTTGCATGAATTGATTGCCAGTATTTTACATATGTTTTATAAAGACTTCTGGCTCATTGTCATTGGATACACCTATGTATCCATGAAGTTCCTGCATTTAAGACCCTCCAGAACAAATTGTAGGAAGCAGGGTTGTTTGGTACATAGCTGTTTTGCTTGTCAAAACTTGTCTAGCATTGCTGTTTAAAGGTTCCAGTCCAGAGTTTTGTATTTTTGCACAGGGTTTAAAGTTTAAAGAAAAGGTATTCCCCTGATTTTCCAAATTGGTAATCCTTGTTATAAAAAAGAAATATGTGTGTGTATATCAGAGATCCTAAAATTCAAATGCGTCTTGCCAGACATTTTATCAAAATTTTATATTTGAGAAATTTAATGTTAAAACTTTAAAAGTAGATACAACAAGTTGTTGCAAAAAAGAAAACATTGATATGACTAATTATTAAATGTACCACAAAATGTATTCTTGTTGGTTGCGTATTTGCCTCTGCTTTAGTGTTAGTATTGTCCTTCCATGCTTAACTTGTTTCCTCTCAAACTTTTTATTTATAAAATTTGTTCTTGCAGAAAACTAGACTTTAGAGTTTCACCCAACAACAGTATTTTAATCAACTCTACTGTTTTTAAAAATTAATTGTTGATTGCCAACAAGCTGCCTTACTACCTTGAAAATATGTAACACCAAATTAATGGGCATTTCCAGTAAAATCGGATGGTGAAGTTTAATTTGATCAGGTCCCCAAATAAGTCTTGAAGGATGAAAATAAAATCATTTATTGTGCTAGTATCTTTAGCTCAGCTGATCATAGACCAGAAGAGCTTATGGAATGGTCTCTTGTCCGTCTATCTGTCAGCACAAGTTTGTTATTGCTACTCCTCCTAAACTACTTGCAGGATTGCCATGAAACTTTACAGACACAATCATCACATGGTCTAGTTGGTCCTAGATGAAAATGGTGCTGTTATCGCTACTCCTTCTGAATGGATGGTCCTATCAAGATTGGGTTTTCACTAAAAGACTTCTTACAATGTCTAGTTGGTCGTAACTGAAAATAGTGCAGATCCGACATCCAGTATGGCCATCACAGCAGTCATCTTGAAAATCTTGTTGTCTCTACTCCTCCTGAATGGATGGTCATATCAACTGGGATTTTCACTAAAAGACTTCTTACGATGTCTGTTTAGTTCAAAATAAAAATGGTGCTGATCTGGGGTACAATGTGCCCACCATGGCAGTTATCTTGAAAATCTTGTTTCCACTACTCCTCCTACATGGATGGTCATATCAACATGGGGTTTTCACTAAAAGACTTCTTATGATGTCTAGTTGGTCCTAAATAAAAATGGGGTGGATTTGTTATCCAATATGGCCACCATGGCAGCCATCTTGAAAATCTTGTTATGACTACTCCACCGGAGTGGATGGTCATATCAACATGGGGTTTTCACAAGAAGACTTCTTATGATGTCTAGTTGGTCCTAAATGAAAATTGCGCTGCTCTGACATCCAGTATGGCCACCATGGCAGCCATCTTGAACATCTTATTATTACTACTCCTCCTGAATGGTTGGGCATATCAGCATCGGTTTTTCACTAAAAGATTCCATATCATGTCTACATGGTCCTAAATGAAAATGGTGCTGATCTGTCATCCATCATCTGCTGGCCGCCTGGCCGCTAGCACAAGTTTGTTATCACTACTCCTAAACTGCTTTCAGGATTGCCTTTAAACTATATATATGTATAGACACACATATACATACATACACATGCACATATAGATTAAGATCCCTGATTATAACTATCAAGTCACTTAGAACAGTGGTTCCCAACCTGTTGGCCACGGACCCCCAAGGGGTATGCGGGATTATTCCCAGGGGTCCACGAATTCACATTGCTTTGCAGTAAGTATTGCTCCTCCAGTCAGCTCTTGCTTTCCTCTGTTATCCCCGCCACTGCAAACAAGGCATGTTCGAATTTAGCGTGCCAAGCCGCTCAATGTTTATCCCCACCACAGCCTAAAAGTACCACTATTTTCATGTGGGGGTCCATGCAATTGTTTGAGGTTAAAAAGGGGTCCTCTTACTCATAATAGTTGGGAACCACTGACTTAGAACATAATTTTCCATGGCACTGTGAACACTGACTTGCATTGTGTTTGACAGAAGTTTCATCATAATTAGTGGCATTGTCTTCTGCACTTTGATGAAGTATATCTAATTCTACCTGGGCTTGGAGATAGGGAGGTATTAGGTGTTATATATTTAGATACTATGTGGCTTGTGCCTGCCTGTGCAGGTGAAGGTGAAAAGAAATGGGGTCTTGCCTGGATAGCACTACATGTACTTTAATTTTCATTATCTTGATTAGTGAATTTTATCTGGGCCAACCAGGGCTAGGGAAGAGAGAGGTGTTAAGTAATTAGGCCCTGTGTAATTTATGTCTACTTGAGCAAGTGAAGTTTGTTTTGTAGCTAATATTGGCCATGATTGGCAGGCACTGATAGGAGTGGAGGCTATGGGCCAATCAGAGGATGGCTGTGGTAACACAGTGATGGTGTTAGATCTATTGTTTATGTCTTAACACAGTTTAAGAAATCCATTGTAAGTCCAAGCCAAGCATCCACTGCCCTGATGTCAAATGGTATTTGTTGATGAGAATACAGTACATGTAACTTTATTTTCATGTGAAGTAGTGATTTTGGACACATACTCATGTTGCTATGAGTATTTGTAGAGTTGGAAATTAATCCTAGGTTCATTCATCTGCTTCAGTGATGAGTTGTTCCTGACATGGATAGGGATACTGACTTGATTTTCTTTGATGCGGATACAATCTGGGAAGAATATCTTCTTGGGTGAATCCAGAGAACTCAAATAGACTGGATCCATTGAAAATTTTCTACATTATTGACATTGTTAGATTTATGACCATTTTATTTGTATGCAGAAGTCTGGTAAGTAATTTCAACAAATAATACAATTTTTAACAGCATCAGTCACATTGAGGATTTACCAAAAACATTTAAGTACATGTGTACATGTACTTAGATGAACAATATCTATGATGAATAATAAATCCTAGATGAATGAATAATCATATGACATTCACTGATTTTGACAAAGTACTTCTAAGCAGTTGTTTACCTGGCCACCTGCTTGCAGAATGAATGAAATTATGTGAAACCATGTGTTTTCATGATTAAAATTTGTTCAAATGGTTAAAAGGAAGAAATGGTGTCATCATCTTGATTTCTAGGAAATTATTTTCACCCAGTAGAGTGTCAATCCTTTCGAGTGACTCTTGGGTTTTTTTTTCTTAATATTTTATTTGACCTAGGCTTGACATATTTGTTCCAAGGTATCATGTGCTGGCTCACCATGACACAAACAATGTGGTGTGCAGGACTCATGTAATGTCTATAATACAGACATGAGGCTTTCTTTCAATTATAGGGTTTTTGATAAGTTCAGGAGATACATATTTGTGCCTCTTTTGTCTTGTGTTTTTTGGCTTAAGAGTGTTAAAACAATTGGAAAATATAATGACCAAGCAAGTACAATCTGTAACATAGATTAGTCACCTTTGAATTAAGTTTAAATGGCAACATCTTTACTGATGACAAAGAAACAATCTGTAAACTAGACCTAGTAACCTTTGAAGTTTACCTCATTAAGGTGTTTATTTGGCAGTTTAATGGATAAACAAATCAAAGTCAAGTTCATATAATGTGATGAAATGATATTTGAGAACTCCTATGACCACCAGTGACCAGTTGCTCAGAGGTCAAAACCTTTGATCTACCGGACAAATATAGGGATTTTAGGATCTCTGGTGTGTGTGTATGTATATGTGTGTGTGTATGTATATGTGTGTGTGTA
Organism: Margaritifera margaritifera; assembly: GCA_029931535.1. Classification (NCBI taxonomy): domain Eukaryota; kingdom Metazoa; phylum Mollusca; class Bivalvia; order Unionida; family Margaritiferidae; genus Margaritifera; species Margaritifera margaritifera. The sequence goes on from JAQPZY010000908.1 coordinate 567,466, forward strand.
TGTATATATATATATATATATATATATATATATATATATATATATATATATATATATATATATATATATATATCCTGAGTGCAACCGGACATTTTGACAGACTTCATAGACCCACATCAATGTGCTGTTTATAATATATATCTTTTTTTAAAAATTTTTTGACCCTTCCACAGGTTTCATCAGGTGGTAGCAGCAAACCATAAGTTTATCCCTATGATTTGCCACAGATTTCCCCACAAGTTTTAATTATCTTTTTATATAAAATGTATGTACATAGTGTTCCTATCACCGATCACAACATTGCCATGTTTACACTATGGTAAACCCACTGACTTAAAATGTATCAGTTTGGTGAAAACATTCTCTTTAATTTGTTGATACAAATGTCTGTTTCAATTTCCCTCACATTCCTGACTGCTGGCATCAGATCAAAGTCTTTTATATCAATATTAACAAGATTTATTCTCCTAAGTTTGTCAAGAGTGTCAGCATTCAGTTGGCACCACAGCTTTGTTTTGATCAAATTCTGGCACAAACATCTGTGCTCACACTCCACACTTGAAACTGGAAGTACCTGTGAAATTTATATCAAGCAAATCACATTCAGGTACTGTCCTTTCATTGAAACTAGTTTTCTCAGTAGTTCAGCTGCTGACAGTTCTCTATAGTTCTCAAATTGTGGTGTATCTTTGAAGTACTAAGCTTCCAGTGATGTAAAAAAACTCCATCCTCCTAATGGTAATGTACAGCAAATCTCTTGTCAGCAAACACCGACTGATAAAAGGATTTAAGGAAGCTTGGTGTATATCCTAGGGGAGGTTTAATGATTCTACAGTTTTCTTTATTTTGGTTTCTGAATGATGTGATTTTATTTGGATTTGAGAGTACACATCTAGGCCTTACTTTTGGTGTGCATTTCATAGAAGATTGCTAGCTCTACATAGCTATTTTCACTTTATGAATTTTAGAGATAAATTATTTTTTTAAAAACTAGCTGATAACTCTCTCATTTTTATATGCTTGCCCATCTTTGCTTGCCAAGGGTTATCAATCCACTTTGTTCTACATCAGCCCTTCGCAGATTTAGCTAGTGGAACTGTGTTTTAAACAAGTGTCCTCACGTGGATGAAAGAGTCCCAGCTTATAGCAAGTGAAATTAATTAGTCAATAAGAGAGCTCCTTACATGACCTGTTAGATATTCAAATAGGTGATTTTCCATGTTGTCCACAGGTCCTGCTTTGAAATTAAAAATTGTTTGAAATGTTTAAATTGGAGAAACTTAAATGCAACATGTGTCAGCATGTGCTGAGGCAGCTATGATTATTTCTAGCAATGTCACAATATAAATGTAGCAAGGATCTGATTGGACCAGTTTCTGCATCCAGTCAGTTAGCAGAGCTGTACATACCATTTCAGCTAGATGCATGTGCCAAGGGTTGATGTGGAACAATGTGGATTGACAACCCTTGGCTAGCGAAGATGACACTTGCTAGAAGGCAGATCATATTATGTTATGATGTCCATCCATCCAGCTGTATATCTGTTCCCTGTTTTGTTTCTGCACAATAACTAGTTCTCCATCATCTTAAGTTACCACACTTTGTGGATGGTTTGCACATGAGACAAGGAAGAAGCCTATAAATTTCAGTGCCAAATGGTCAAAGGTCAAGATCAAAGTGACTGAAATAAAAATATATTGTTTCCACACAACAAAATTAGTTCTACATCACAGACCTGGAATAAACTATGTGGATGGCTTGCATTTCAGGCATTGAAGAAGCCTATAGATTTAAGGGTGGAAAGGCCAAAGGACAAGGTCACTACAACTGAAAGAAGAAAAATTGGTTCTGCACAATAATATTAGTTCTACATCACAGAGTAAATTCAGTGTTTTTCTTTTTATTTTCTTTGTTTTTAAATAGCAGTGGTTGTCATTTGGAATTTAATTGTCCATATTTCAGAGGATTACTTTCCCTTTGTAACAATGGGATAAACTTATGCTGTTCAAGAGAAGCTGAAAGGTGTACCTATCATCAAGTCAGTGTGTATAATTAGTTCAGATTTCTTTGAATAAAGCGAAAATGTAAAATTCCTAGAAGTGTCCATGATCTAGTTTCCACTGATCATAGTGTAAAATTCTTGGGAGACATTGTTTAAACTGAATTTGGAAATGGACATTAATTCTTAACATTGGCAATAACTGCAACTAGAATATATAATCAACATAAAGATGATTAATTCTTCAATTGGTATCTGATTGTAAATCACTCTGAGGTCTCAGACTTCCATTGGTGGTCTTCGTGCATTGACTATTCAGATGTCAATCTGTAATGTCTACCAGCCCCCTTCTCAGTGGAGTTGCATAAGATGTGCCTCCCACATCATGGTGGTGTTTTGTAGGTATTTACCCCTCCACCACGGAGTTTCAACACAGAGTGAACATAGAGGGGATTAACTTCCCCATCACAGTGTATAGAAAATGAAAAATTGCGTGACCTGTACTGTACATACTCAATTTTTAAAGCACATGTATATCTCATCAGAGTATGAATTTGAGAGAATGTTCAAACATTGGGATAATCTAGAAGCTTTTGAAACAGAGATATTCATCATATTTGCTTCAGACAAATCAAATGGACATGTCAGTCAGTTATTGCTTAATGACAATTCCAGTATATTACAGACCAATCATATTGTAAATCACATGTGAATCATCACATGATCATCTTTTAGCTTCTTGTATCTCAGAGCTGTAGCTGTCTGTTTTCTTCCATATATCATGAATTAATTCATATTTCTTTGCCATTTATCACATTGACAAAATTTTTTCCTGTTTGCTCACAAGTTCAATAATGCTGTTTTATCATAATTCACAATATATTTGCATTGTTTATTATTCAGGAATAGGAACAATGGCTCTCCAGGAGATAGTCCTGATAATGACCCCACCACGTCCTTACTGTCCATTTCTAGAGGGAGCAGGTGATCAGAAAGCTAAAACACAAAGAGAAATAAAGACAAAATGAGATCAATGGTTTGTATTCCAAACGTTTATTTAACTTTATTGTATACAGCTATTGTCACACGTTTTGAAGTATGGCCGAGGCAGGCATACATATATCACTTTTCAGATGACATTGTTATCTATCCTGTTTGCATTTACCTGAAGTTTTTGCAGTGAGTTCTATTTCTCTCGAACTATTGTATGTTTTGTCATTAAACGTGGCGAGTACAGTCATTTTCAGGAGTAGCAAAAGTAGGTCACATTGACCTATTTATCATGCTCCTTTGAAAATACAACATGCAACCTTTTGCATTAATCTCCACTTCTTTGACACTTTTATATGTGCAATCATCAAATTTCACCGGTACATTCATTTTAATGACGAAATATTCACACTTAAAATGATTAGGCTACAGTGACCTAATTTTTTGATGTAATGAGTCTCTGGGGCTTTTGGATCATGCAGAGAGAGAACAGGCAAGACTTGGTATTCCACAGAATCATTATGTGTAAGGAATTACATTCTCTTATTTGAGGATTCAAGGATTAAGGGAGTTCTACTGTCACAAATTGAGTTTTACCATCAATATATTATAAGAGTCATTAAAACTAAAATTTATAATAGAACAATCACTGCATCATCCAGATTTCAAATACAGGATTCTTATCCCAGCTCTAAATTATTGTATGTTGCAACTATCCGTAACAATGAATGACATATGATGTTCCAAATATGTAGCAAATGTCTTGGAAAAATCAATCATGGAAAGTTTGCCACAGAATGTAATGCTTAATCAATCATTACAACACATTCTTGTTGGTGTTGATAATTTAGTTATATGATTTATATATATATATATATATATATATATATATATATATATGCACCCCGATATAGTTGGCTTTTCTCATACTGTACTTTTTATGCCCCAACTGCTTCAAGCAGGGTATCTTGATTTAAACCTGTCCATTCATCTGCCCTGACAATTTTTTATTAAGATTGCACAATGTTGACAAATGAAATATGGTAGCATATTTGTATGCATATGTAGATGATCTGATTAGAGTTATATGGTGGCATTTCTTCACAAAAACCACTGTACATATTTCAACAAAGTTTTGCAGAGGGATTGCCAGCATAAAGGGATTTTAAATTTATAAAAATGACCCTTTTTTAGACATCAAATATAACTGTTATTACTGTAAATGGAAAAACCTTTAAATGTTGTTCTGAAAAGCACTCAACAGAACTTAACCAATTTTGAAATAAACCATCATGGCATGAAGGTTTTTCAACTGTGTACAAAACAATGCCAAGTTGCTATCAGATATGGCCACCATTGTTAAAAATATAAAAGCATTTAGTTTTTTCTCAAAAACCACTCGGTAGGTTTTGGACCAAATTTGACAGAAGCCATCTTAGTTTTCAGATTTATACAACTGATACTGATTTACCATACAATATGGTCACCATTGCTAAATGTAGAAAACCTTTGAATGACTTTTCAAAAACTGATAAACCAGATTTGACCAAAAACTATTAAATAATGTCCATTTCCTGAACATATTTTTCTGAAAACAAATAGTTCATCAACTTCAAGACTGTTCATGTTAATGTGTCATTCAGTATACAAATCGAATTGTTTTGCTGTCATTTTCTCTATACATTTATATTTCATATAAAAAGCAACCATTGAAGATGTTCTGGTGTATTGGAAATTGCAGAATATATGCTTAGCTTCAAACTGGAAATTAGATATGAGCACAGGCTTGTTCCATGAAGATTGGACTGATTGCATATTATTATTGGCAAACACTAGAATATATATTTAAGCATTTTACTTCTTAGAGTTGGCATTTTGTTGCTGTTCCATTGTAGTCAAAGAACCACTGTGTGTAAAAAGATTGAACTGCAATTGCTCACCACATGATGTTATTTTTTTTTTAAAGCAATATTATATATTAAACACAATTTTATTCATCTTTATTTTGTATTCTCTTTCCTATTCTTCCTCTTACACCCTCTTACATTGAATTTTTGGTAGTGACACATGCGGGGATTTGAAAGGGTCTGAGAAGCATAAACTGAGAATGCTCCTGTTTACTGTGTTTTACATTTATTTTTTGAATTAATATTATAACAATATGAAGAACGACTCCATGAAACTTTCAATAACACAACCTTATTCTTACTCTTTAGATATTTAGTAGTTTTATTCCAGGAGTCATGAATATCCCCTAAGGATACTGACAGAAGAGACTCAAACAGATTTAGGCATTAAATGTTTTAATCTCTTTTATATTTAGTTTGTAAACTAATCAGATATCGACTCATTTTTTCTATATGTATGGCCTTGTTTATGTTATAAGATAGCAATATTTAGGTTTGCTGAACAACAAAATACGACTCTTTTAACACTTCTCAGTCCCAGCAAAAGTTCAATCATATCTATAAGGTAAACATCATTACTTAACATTTTCAATTTTCTATCACATGTTCCTTTCCACTCTATAATTTTAGAGTCCTTTCAGCTTTTGGCATGAAACTTGGTATATTTGTACATTATCATTGGAAAGTGCCTTGTGTACTACATTGGGTCATAACTTCAAGGACATGGGTAAATATTTCATGTTTTCCATCAAACTTCCCATTCCTCTTTACAAGTTAAAAACTGTTTGAGATGAAGAGATCAAACTTGGTGTACCTATACATAATTAATAGCAGGTGTGTCACTTACCACACTGGGGTCTTGTCCTCAAGGTCAAAGTCATCAGTCGGTATTGTGAGTTTCCCTTTATACTTTCCTTTCCACTCTGTAACATTAGTAACATCTGAGATTAAGGGATGACATTTACTATATTTGTCATGTGTGACCTTGGTGGTTCTGTCTTCAAGGTCAAGGTCACAGGCCACTATTTTAGGTGTTAGTAGAATTTTCCCTTCTGCTCTATAACTTATGATCTGTGTAAGATAAATTAAAGAAATTTGGTACACTGGTATATTGTCTCAAACATGTGTTGCATTCCACATTTTGGGTCCTATCTTCAAGGTGACAATATATATTTTATGGTCACTTTTGTTTCTGCTTTGTATCTTATAAGCTGTTTGAGGTTCAGGGATGAACCATGGTACACTTATGTTTCTGTACTGTAATAAATGTAAGTTTTGGGACACTGTAAAAGTTACGACAACCTTCATTATTTTCAAATATAATTTTTTCATGCTTTCTTTATACATTCAGATATGCAATCATAGTAATTTTTCATGTGCTACAAGTTTTGAGACACCTTGATAACGTTTTGTTTCCATCTTGCTGATTGGCATATTCGATCAATCATAATGTTATTTTAAAAATAAAAAGAACAGTGAGTTTGTGGTTGTTAAGAGTCTACTCCAATTAATGAACAGATGAGATTGTTATGAATTAGAATGATATAAATTGTTGAAAAAAATCAATAAAAATATTCAGTTTTCATCTTTTTTCTTCTTATTTCTGTTTCAGATATGTATAATTCCATGGACAGTGACAAGCCTTTAGCATTAACATGATGCTGTACCCATATTAACAATAACTTCTCCTTTTGGTGCACTAGTTTGTCACTTTATGCATTATTGCATTAAAAGTGTTGAAAGTAACCAGTAATTACAATGCTTTCTGCCTTGACAATTCCTACATCAATAAAATGTGGTACCAGTATTACAACAATGAAGACAGTGTGTGGTATTGTTTCATGACTCACAATTAGTGACACTCTTACATCATGGTGTCACTGCATTGACATTGAAATTTTCTTACTCGTACTGAATTAGGTACACTTCTTGGTTGGTTTCAAGTTATAGATACCACTGCACTAAACTTAATACCTATAGAAAACGATAAAGAAGTCACAGAACGAATGCTTTGAAAATGTTTGCTATAAAGGCTGAGTGTTTGTTTTGTTGTAAGCCATCTTAAGCATTGCATGTTTACTGGCTTTGGTAATCATTGTTAATGCATGTATTACATTGAAGTACTACATCAGTGATGACTACCAATTAAGCATCCAGCAATTAAACTCATAGGGACATGCCGAAACAATGTTTGTCTAAATCAGCAGTGGAATGAACAGTGTGTTGAAATTACAATTTGTGTCAAGTCAGAACTCTATGTTGATCTAGTTGGATCTTTATTCAGAATTTTTGCCAATTTTCTTCTTAATTCTTTTAATAAATATAAGATGGTTGTGTGAATATATGATAGTCATGTGAATATATGACAGTTATTTTCTTAATATAGGACAAGGTTGGATAAGGGCAGATTTTCAACCCCAAATTAGTGATAAATTTAAGTATTTGTAAGAGCATTTCTTAGGGTTATATTACAATCACTCCGTGTACACTATAGTATATATACATATGATATAAAGAAACATTGTAAAATAAACAGTTTATTCTATTTCTAAATGGTTGAATGTTCATCAAAAACATCAAATTTTGCCATATTTCTTCATCTTCAAAGTCCTCAAAAACTACTAGCACAATCAAGAACATGTTTGATCTTTTGACAGAAGATGCTTTGTTAAACCATATAGCACATTATGCATATTTCATATGTATCCTCATTTGCGCTCATCCCTAACAAACACAAACAAAAATTTGAAGACAAACTGTTCTTAGCGCACCCATTATATGTCTTTCGCTAGGACTGGTTTAATGGGGGTAGGGGTACATGCCCCAGTCCCCCATAGTCATGAGGGTCCCCCTGGTTGCCATTGATAAAATTACATGTGGTCAAATAAACCATATATAGGTCTAAACTGTCAAATACTAAGCCTGTTATAGCTATAATAATTATACACATTTAAAGGACAGTTTAAGGACTGCTTTCAGGGTGTATTTGTAGATCCACAAGGGCCCCCCTATCTTAAGTGCCCCAGACCCCCCTAAGCCTTAATCTGACCCTATTTGTTGCCATATGGGCCTAGAAAGTTTACTTCACAGTATCACAAAAATGCCATTTTGTTCCTGTTCTTAAAACAAAACTGACATTCAAATGATGACTGCCATTTGTATGGATTATTGTATTCTTTTTTACTTTTTTCTGATTATGTTATGGGGCATTATTGCAAATCATAATCAATCTCAGTATTGGGATGAAGGTAACTAAATACAGAAGAGGCTTATGAAGAAAGTCAACCCACAACAACCACAAGAAGCAGCCTATGTTATTATTTTACCAACTAGATCTGAAAGAAAAGGAATGATAAGATGATACAAATAACAATTACCATATATTTTTTCTTTACCTTGATCATTTTAAATTGCCTTTTTTTATTTGGTTTTGTAAACTATATCCTACCTTTGCATGAATTCATAGTCTTGAACTCTGAAAAGCATGATCAGAATATGAGATAATAATGTGAATTACACCCATACAAGCTATGAAAGTACTGAAATCAGCATTGAACCCAGTTAACATGCAATATTTGTTAGCATAATTATTAATTTCTTTCCATTTGATGAATGACTTTAATACACAACTTCAAAGTATCCTCTGCAGTAGAGAAAACTGAAGACTTGATCTTATTCTCCAGCTGATTATAACGTGCTGAAATAAAATTGATTGGAGTAGTTCTCAAATAAATATTTATTGAAGAAAGGGATTATATTGTACAGTTATAAATTTTACTTTACTTTTAATGCAATGACATGTAAAAAAATACTTTTTTTTAAGGGAGAATATAATTTTGGGACATAATTGATGTTACCCTAAGGAACATCACAAGGTCACATGCCATCTCTATATATATATATGGTAATTTGTCTAGTATGTTATGAAACAACCATTTTGAAGATGTCCCTGTTTAATGGTTTAATCTTACATTATTAAAAAATGGTGTACATCATGTCAAGGTTTAGTCGTGTTCACATGTTTACAAGAAGACAAATCGTACCATGTCAGTTTTAAACTCTGTGCCATTTGACCTTGTTTATTTGAAGTACGTGGGTTTGGGAATATAAACTACATGCTACAGAGAGAAATTGCTATTGAGTATATCTGGATATTCATAATAGACCATCCTTAATTTCCAAGTCATTTAACATAAAATTTAAAACTCGGGGAAATAAATGCAAAAAAAAGGTAAAGATTGTACCAACAACAAAATCTAGCAGTTTCATGATTATATTGACCACTGAATATACAGGAGCTTAATGGATAAATACCCTGTAATATTTAAAAAAATTTAAAGACATAATGCCAAGTTCTAATTAGTTACATCACAATGATAATGTCAATGATAAAATCATTGGGGGGGGGGGGGGGGGGGGGGCAACTCACACTGGAACAAATACATTTGTATTAATCTGTCTTAGTGTTGGGGGGGGGGGGGCATTCCCTACAGTCTGTAGACCCATTTGATCTAAAATAAGAAACCAGTGCCTGTTCACTCAGTGTCTTGACTATGAATATATCAAAACTCATATCCTCGGTTGACATAATTGTGTAGTAATAAAACTGTTATACATGTTGCACAAATACCTCACATGCCATATGCTTTAGATCTATTTTATTCTCTCATAAAATTCTTATAAAATTATCATTTTTACAATCAGTCATGATCATAAGGAATACTGTTATCAAATTATTAATAATGTAAAGTAAGCTTTTCCCCCAAATGATACATACAAAAAACAGCATTGGTCACTGATGTTCTGAATAATTTTAAATCTTCTCTGTACATTGTAGCAACATTCAGCTATTATTGATATACAGAATGTTTGCACAGCATTTTTGTGAAGAAAATTATTAAGAAATACATAAATTGGTTGTTTTTCTGAGGCAATCTGGCAAGTTTTTGACAGCAAGTCAGTGCTAAACATAAATATGAGCGAAACATTAAATGAAAATGAAAAAGGCGTCAGAGGTAACTTAATAGAAATGTATGCATCATTTAAGCAATGTTACAAAACAAAAATCAAGTTTTTTAGTCATATCATTGAACATTATGCATATTGTGTGCAAATACACAATTTAAGATATTTATTTTTCTTTGCATTAAGTGTGATAGGGGCATTTTTAGCCAACATATATATTCTCCATGGAAATAGCTGCCACAATGGAAGAGAAAACCGTTGGCTTTTTAATGGTTGCTTTCCTTTATTAAAAGTGGTCCTGGATAAAAATGAAATACATATTTAATGAAGAGGGATGGGCCTCTTTTATCCATATAAGTTTCATCTGGATCTAACTAGGGGCTGATATAGGCCCTTTATCCTACCTTGTCCTTTAGAAATGTTTACTGACGATTTGTGTTGTTTTTCAGTTTTTTTATGGATTGCATTGCTTTGTAGGATAGCTTATATTAGTGAAATAAAGGCACCTCATGAGCAATTGAAATGGTGCAAATAAAATAGCAGTAGACATGTGGCTAAAATGTGACCTGGAAGAATGTGATATGGTAAACAAGGTTAATAAAGCAAAATGTTAATATTTTTAGGAATAAACGAGGATACAAGTGACACTAAGCATGATATGCACTGAGCAAGTACAGTACCAAGTGGCCTGTTAACTAGGAAGTCTTTAATTATAATTTGTTTTAATTTATTGTTGGAGAAATCAGAAAATATGCACATAAAATTAATATGAAAGCAATGATAGTAGTGTATAACAATTTATTGGCATGGTAATTGAACAATAGCTGGTCGCTATTTTGTTATATATGATGATCTTGCCAATTATGTATAAAAACAATTTGTGTCTGTAAGTTTTGGGACACTGAAAAGGTTATATTATTATGTGCATGTAAGTCTTCAGACAGAAATTTTTTTTTTTTTTCTTCTGTTCTAAGACTTGCATTCATTATGGTATTTGATGGCATCTCGTGTATCACAGTCAAGGTTTTATCGTCAAGGTCACTGATCAATTTCTTCCCCTTTTCTGCACTTTTGCTCTAATATCTCTTGAGATGGAGACATGGAACTTGTTTAATTTCCATGTTCTGCTTGTAACATCTCTGTCACAAAGGGTCTCTGTGCTAGATTTCATCATTGTATACTTTTGTTGGCTAAATTTCATCATTTTATACTTTTGTTGGCTGCAACAAAGCAGGCACTAAAAATTCACTGGGTATGCATGCTACTGGAGATATTTTGATGAAACATTTAGCCAGGTATATATCATGATTAAATGCTTCCTACTGGTTTGAGGATGTATAGAATAGGCCTGCTGTGTCCTCTTGTTAGATTGTTTAATGTGAAATGCATCCTTTGATGGAATTCAACTGAGAAAGTCTTGGACTTTTTAAAAGATTACAGTGTATACAGAAAAATGTTGACCATGTATTTTAAAGATTTACTCTTTTTAACCATATCTTTGCTTTATGTGCCATGTTGGAGAGGTTTTGTGATATTTTTACCATTTATCTTTTGCCTCATGGTGGATATTTGCTTTTGGTTGGTGGGGTTTGTCCTCACAGTGATTTTGGCAGAGTGATTGATGCTAATTTTATCTCACCTTAAAGTCAAGTGATCTTATGGTATGGATCTGCACCTGTCATGCATTGTGCATCCATGCATCAAGCGGCCATCAACAATTGCTATTTTAAAATTCTTCTAAAAAATCACTGTACCAGTTTTGACCATATTTCACAGCATCCTGGCATGAAGACCTTCAAATTATACAAGTAAGGCAAATCTGCCATACTATATTTAGCACAGAGAATTGAGTAGTGGACACAAAACATATATATTATAAGCTTGCATGAAAGCGAAATCAAACCTCATGAAAGTGCTTGATCTGCTCACTACTACTCTCCATACCATATCATAGACTGATTTCATAAAAATTGTTCACTTGAAAATGGTTGAAGTGGCAAACTTTGTTCACTCGCCCAGTGAGACCCACATCAGTTGATTCACGTGGTTAAAGAAAATGGATGCAGTTTGATATTACTGGTAGTTTTCATAAAAATTAAGAAAGATGTGTCTAAAAATGAATGAACTGTAGAAAATAGAATGAGGGTTAAGCACATGGTAATGATCACTGCAGGATTTGTGTAGTAGACTTTCCAATCACTGAGTGAAAGTTAGACATGTAGACTAGTTAAAATGAGTGTTGTGTATATATAATTTGTCAATATGTGTTTTGTTTGTATTCTGCTACTAATCCACATGGATATTACCCATCCGTGATAAAAACTGTAAATAGCTGCAGATCCAGGTTAGTAGCAAAACTAGATGTACATTTTTCATACAGTTTATTGTAATTATGGCATGTAATATATAGATTACACTTTTATGCTCAGATTATGCTTTTTTGCCACATAGGTTATGCTTATACCTATGTAGGGGTTGACAGGTATGCTATCATCGGCAGATAGTTAGAAAGAAAATATGGATAAGGATTTATTTATAACAGAAGAACCGGGATTGCATAGTTATACTCCATGATATTGTGGACAATGTTGAGAGGAAAGTCATCTTCAGTGGTAAATATATAAGGTCATGATGAGGGTAGTCAAAAAGTTTTCATATGTAAAAAACAGGAATTATATATTGATCTTAATTTTGAGGATGTAGGGTTGCATAACCTATCACAGAGATGGAACAGTATCAGTTGTAAATGGGAGCAGTATATAATGACCAATACAAGTTTAGAAATGCTAGTAATTGAAGACAATGTTTCACCTGTTACAGCATGACATATTTGCTCATGATCAGTACATCATCCAAGATAATAATGCACCTGTGCACAGGGATCATATAGGCCATCAGTATAAGTGCCAAAATTATGTATATACATTGTCCAAAGTCCAGACGTACACATACCAGGTAATATGAAATGTTTGGCATCAGATAAAGAGATATACAAAATGATATTTATTAAATCAGCTCAGTCTAGGATATGGAGAGATCCATCAAGGATTTATGCAGAGATGCATCCAGGTTTTCCTAAATTGGTGGCACATGCCGCCTTGTTTTCAAATTTGGTGGGGGGGAGGGCACTTATTCCACATAGGGTGCTCCAAGTAAATCTAGTTTTAGACCATGAAGGCTGCCACCTGTGCCAGGACAAGTTGATGTACAACGAGAAACATTTATTAGCTATCTGGACCAAAAAAGAACATTTAATATTGACGTATTTTGCATTATGCATATTTAAATCTCACACAATGAAAATCTAAAATTAAAATTAATTACAAAGTTATTGGCAATATTATTAACTTCAGTCAGCTAGCATCAATCTTTTATTCATAAATTTAAACCGATCAGTTTCGGAATATAAACCTTGCATTCATAAATTATAATTTCAAGCCACATAAATTTATTTCTTGAAAAGTCTTCTCTCCTTCTTCATTTTCCAGACTGCAAGGGCTTTCTCAAAGTCAAATTCCCAGTTCCCTCTATTCTGATAATCATAAGGCAATTGAGTGCATTTGTTTTTCGTCAATTTCTTTAGTTTTAGTTGCATTCTGATGACTGAAACCTCATTTACAGTCCGCGATTTGAAATGGAATAATGACGGCTACAGCTGCTAGCTTAAGAAGATTGGGTAGAGATTCTGAATTGTGTTGGTGCACTGTCTTGCAAAGGGTCATGAGCTAAATGCAAAACTAAAGACAGTATTATCATTAGTAATAACCCATGGCCTATTTTGCCTCCACTCCTCTTGGAAGGCGTATATCCGTTTCTTGTTGGGCCTCGGCTCTATGGAGCTCTCCTTACAGGAATATTACCGTTTCTTGAGTGGCTAGGTTCAGCATCTTCACTGTTGTCCTTCCTGGGACCCGGGTCAGAGGGGCTTGGTTGGACATTTTGAGTGCCTGCTAGCTCTGAAGCATTTACGGATGAACTAGAGCATTTTACTTTTTATTTTGTTTGGAAAAAGTCCAACGTTTTCTTCGCCGCCATTGTTTGTCACGTGATGTGACTACAGAGTGCATTCCCTTTGAAAACTAAGTTCTGTTTGAAAAATCGTTCTTTGTACCAATGTTTACCATGTTTCAATACAGTTGGTTTGTTTGAGGTTCGTGTTTTGTTACAATTTCTAGGTAGAACCAACAGCTATTTGTTGGTCGAAAGGGTCAAGAAAGATCATCTTTAGACCCTATACTAAACAATAGTATAGCCGTAATAAACGTCACTGACGGGTCATTCTCATTTTCCTTCATTTTATTTCTTAAATGCGCGAAGTCAAAATCGGAAACTGCGTTCATCGCCGATTTTTTGCGCGATATCGGTGCATGACAAATACAAATTTGCGCCACATTTAAAATTTTAGCGGGAATGCCGCAATCGCGCAGCCTAGATGCATCTCTGTATATATTTGTCTTTCACATTGTTTACCTTCAGAACTCTTATCAATCCATTCCATATTCTCGGGGGGAAAACGCACATCACAAAATATCAAGGTAGGTGCCGCATTATTTTGATTTATTATTGTTACAACTCTTAAGTCTTAAAATAATGTAATAGAAAGAAGGTGAAACCAACAAAGCAAGTAAAATCAACAAGCAATTTATTTTTAGACAATTAAAGTGAAAATTCAAAAGACACTTACAGTGACGTGAATTAAAGTCCAAATAATCCAATAATCCTAAGTGTCCTAATCACAAGACCTAAATATAGAATGTTCCAAATGAATTCCAGTCTCTTTGAATGTCCTAATATGCCTGAATGATGTAATCCAGAATATCTTTGAATGAATTCACAGAAATCCCAAAGTCAGGTATTAATCTGAAATGAGAAAGAGCACTTTTGGTAATTCCAATGAATATTTCAAATAAATAATTCCTCTCTCTGAATTTACTCTGATTTTCACAGCTGTAACATCTGATTACTGAAACAAATTCCTTAATAGACATCTTAATAATATGAAGTTTAGTATAGGAATGAAATCTTGTCTACCAAACATGTATAAATATAAGGATAAGTCGCCTGACAGAATATTCTAGAATATGAGTAACTCTAATGGAAAATGTCTGGTGCGTACGTGACTTTTCTCACATAAGACATGGAAAATTCCAATCTAAGTACTAAATGCTATGTAAAAACAAGTCTAACCTTGAACTCAAGTGCAGTAAATGTTATTTACAAATTAATGACCACTAAAGTAAATCTTGCCTCATGGACACATATTATAAATTCAATATACATAACAATAATTTTACTCCCAAACTCAAGAACATGATATGATGTAATGGTTGAGCCTGATACTTTTACCTTCACTTTTTGCTCTAACCTGTAGTGTTTAATCTTTTAAAGTATAAATGCATATTTGATAATATGTTCTGCTTGTACAGTATGCAAAACCTGTGTTGTTCATGATTTATTGTAACAGGTCAGTAGAATTAGCTGATGATTTTGCCATCACTTTTGGCACTTAGCTGTGGTCTTGTTTTGAGAGCAATCCTTTTGCATAAATGTACATTTCATAATCTGTTCCACATGTACAGTATGCAAAACCTGTGTTGTTTATGAGTTATTGTTACAAGTCAGGGGAATTAGCATCTTGAGCATCTATTTTATGTCTTTGTTTTTTAGAAAGGGGAGAACTCGAGAGTAAGCAAAACAATAGTAATGCAGAAATCTTACTATCAATAAAAGGATATAGAAACTGTAATACTTCTGTAAATTGGTAGAAGAACTGAATAAATTTGTATTTTAAAATAAAATTTTTATATAAAATGTAATGAATCGGACTGTTTTTTTCTGCTGTATGGCAGATCATTTTAACATGTATTCATATTTACACTTATATATATATATATATATATATATATATATATATATATATATATATATATATATATATATATATTATATAATATATATACTTTTAGTGAAATTTGTTTACACTTATGTAAAATAATTATTTATTTAACTTGATAAAATAATTATTTATTTAACTTTAGTAAAATAAAACACATTTGAACTTGAATGAAACTTTGTTTAGCTCGCCTGAACTAAGTGCATGAGAGCTAATGATGTATCCCTGGTATCATTGCCATTGTCATTAGCAAATTTACACCTATGTTCTAATCAGTATCACAGATACTGTTGCCTCAACAGTCATGAAAGCCGATTTCCTCGTGCAGCTTAAGAAGTAGTACACCACCATACTAAAAGTAGATTACTGTGACCTTTCGTGCTTCAGTGACCATGTACGCCTTTCATTTTACATCAGTATTTCCTACACTATTGGTTTTAGTCTTAAAATTTAATATATGCATAGATCCTGAGGAGTGGCGCACCACCAAATCAAATGTAGGTCACTGCCATACATTTCATGTTCCAGTGATCACGTACAACTACATTCGGGTCAGTTTCTTGGACATTGTGGCTTGTACAGTTATGAAAATAAATAAGTGCTTGCATTCTGAGGAATACTAAAGCAACATACCAAAAGTAGGTCACAGTGACCTACTTTTCATGCTCCGGTGCTTGTGTACACTTTTCAGTTATTAAACTGGATATGAGCATACATCGTGTGAAGTACAAAATCACCGTATCAAAGAACAAAGTGTGACCTGGAAGAAGTGAACATTTTATTTTGATTATGTTTCTTTTTAATTTCACAAATTCGTTGGATTTAAGTACAAAGTATGCAATTGGATTGAACCAAACCTTTTAAAGACTTTTCAAGGGTACTCACACATACAAAAAATTAATTCATACACGCCAAAACAAAAGCAGCATCACTAGACAAACTACTTAAATGCAATATGTAAGGAATAATTATGAAACTAATAAAAAATACTGGTCACATTTTAGAATAAACAAACTAAAAAAATATAAAACAAGATAAAAAAAAGATCAACAGAAAAAAAGCAGAAACAACACTCAGTAAAGACAAAATATTAATCAAATCTAAATTCCTGAATAGATATAAAGTGGGGTTTTGTTTTACGGGGAATTCATTATCAGAAGGAGAATAATCGGTGCTCGCATTGAAAAGTTTGAGGATAGTGATTGGAAGAAAACTGGTCTGATAGATCAAAACATATTAATTCTCTGTTGTTGGTAGTTTAGAAAAAATCGAAGCTAAAGTGCATCAAAGTTTCATGCTGAAATCCACATGAACAAGAGGGATCATTTGTTTGATTTTACTTGATATAGGTAAGCTTTCAAACTGCTGCAGTAATATTTCAATGTAGTTAGTTAGATATTGAATTTCTAATGCCTTGGGTAAAGTAATAGTGTGCCTTTTTCTGTACTAGGTCAAATTCGAGTCTTTTATAAACCCACTAATAGGGATAGGCAGAATTCAGAAGAGAATAAATTCCACAATATAATTGTACTTTTAAAAAACAGAAGTGGAGGAAAAGTATTATAACCTGCACGAAATAAGAAATATTCTATAGCTATTTTGGAGAGAATAATGTGCTACCATCTTTACCAGAGGATGAAGAATTTCAAGGAAATATGAAGAACTATTATATTAACAGTTGATATAACTTGAAAAAATATTCTTCTTCAAACACTCCATTTCATAATGAAGAGATTTCTATCAACAAAGATAGGCAAGCTAGTAATTATTCTGCTCGCTTCAAGTTAGCCCTTTTAGCCTACACAAGTGAAACTGACAAATTATCCCACACTTCCCAAGCGTATTCGGACATCAGTCAGATGAATGTTACATAAATTTTTTTGAGAGTTTCACTTGATTAAGGAGATTTAAGCTTTCACAACTCTGCAAGTTGCTTTTTTGCAGCACACAAGGATGATAAGATAACACTTTTAACGGTGGAAAAGACTGATTCGCAACCGAGTTCGGCCAGGAGAAAAAGAAATAAGGCCCTAGTGGACAATTGTAAGCACTGTATCCATGAAATTGAAAGCTATTAAACCACTAATTATTAATATATAGTTTGCAGCCGTTTTGAGGAACACTTCGACAATGTTATATATGAAGGATACATATATTAACTCCTAAAGCGCTGAACGTCGTTAAAATCACATTTTCTTCCTAGTCTCATCATACTATCGTTAAGATAAGATTTATTTATAGTCCGCATGATTTAAAACAAAATTCAGAATAAGTTCTAATGAGGTTTTTTTACCAATATGACACAAAAAACAATAAAGACATTAAATCAAACATGATTTGCACGACTTACAAACACAGCACCATACATAGATACAATGGAACAAAGCAAAAAACAAGCAAGCAAAGCATTTTAAAAAGAGTAATTAAAAGTGAATTTAGTGTTTAGGTAACTAAAGAAAAACAGGATCTGAAAGATTAAACTTAAAATTATATGTTAAAATTGAAATTAAATTAAAAGCAAAAGCACCAGTTTAGGACTAAAAAGCATGCTGAGATGCAGATTATTCCTTACTTAAAAAGAAAGGAACTAACAATAGGGTACTTGGTTGTACAGAAGACAAGGACAGTAAAACAACACAGATATTAGTTATCATGACAGGAGAGTTGGGGGTGGGGGTGGGTATTATTTGTACATATTACATTTACAGTCGTTACCATTCCAGGATAAAATCAATGATCTAAATGAATGAAAATTTGATTGGTCTCTAAAGTAATTAGATAGCTCATTCAATAGAATGGCAACCTGCATATCTAATTTTTTTTTTTTTTTTAAGCCTTATGTTGAGGTTTTAATTCTTGTGACATCCAAAATATTTGAATATCTAAAATTGTATTTATTGTGTTTAAAACCTATCAAATCATCCAAACATTTGGGAACACACTTATGCAGAATTTTAAAAGTCTCTAGAGCCATAGAGCTAAGTCGGCGCACCTTCAGGGTTGGCATTTTTGCCTTAAATAAGAGTTTTGTATTTGCTTATGTAATGATCATACACAAATCTCAGAGCACGCTCTTGTATTTTTTCAAGTTTGGTAGTGTTCATGTCACTGCAGAAATGCCATGCTAAGGGACAGAAGTTGAAATTGGAAAGGATAAATGTATGTAAGATTGTCAGTGTGTTGAGTCTAATTAACGTCTGACCAATATATTTCAAGATAGATAGTTACCTTAAAGCTTTGCTACAAAGATCTGTTATATTTGAATAAAATTCCAATTGATAGTCAATGTCAATTCCAAGCTGTTTAACAATTTCTTCACAGTTGATGACTGCACTGCTTATACTAAGTACAGGCTTCATACTAAATATCTTTTTTACACACAGCTAGTACTTGAAACTTTTCAGGGCTCGCTTGCATTTTATTCGCAGAGAACCAGTCAATCAGAATGTTTGACTCTATTTCAAGTGTGTCAATCAGAGTGCCGGACTCCGGTGAGGAAAAGGACAAAGTATTATCATCAGCATAGTTATAAAAAGATCCATATTTAATAAAATAAAAAATATCACTGATAAAAACATTGAAGAGTAAAGGTCCGAGGATCGACCCCTGATGAACCTATTTTTGAATTTCAGTCCAGCTACTCAAGACATCCAACATCTTAATTTGCTGCTTTCAATTTGACAGCTCAGAAAGAGACCTACCGAACTGTCTGACATACCGTAAGCCCTTAGCGTGCATATGAGAATATTATGATGGAGACAGCCAAAAGTCTTAGCAAAATGTTTAGAACTGCAGCTACATATTTGTTTTCATCTAGAGCATTCTTCCAGTGTTCAAGTAAACATAACAGTATTGGTATGACATATATGACCTTTATGAAAAGCACCCATATATATATATATATATATATATATATATATATATATATATATATATATATATATATATATATTAATGTTCTCAAAAAACGATGACAATTTGGTCTCAATTGATTTCTCAAACAGTCTGTATATGATGGATAGAATGCTGACTGATCCATAGTTACTTTTATCAAGAGGATTGTTCTTTTTGAAAATTGGAACTACTTGAGCTTCCTTCAGATGATCAGGAAAAATAGTTCATTGTAAAGTTTTATTTATTAGATCTGTAACATGGCCCCCAGTAGCTTTTTCGAATTCAAACTTCTTATCATTTTATACACTTGTTTATGGTCAACCTGCTTAAATTCAAACATTGTATCTATGTTACTATTGTCCTTAATAGCCTTGATACTTTGATGAGTTAAAGGGTCAAAAGCAACATCCTTGCCAATGTCTTATGGAACATTTACATAAAAATTATTGAAGATTTCACATATTTCCCTGGTACTGTTTACAATTTTTGTACCTTCAACAAGAATGATCTAATCTTGACCATCAGAGCTATTATTAGAAAAATAGGGCCTAATAGTTGACCAGAAGTTCCTAGATTTAATGCCCCCAGCACATCTTTCTAAAAAGTATGTTCTCAAACTTATTCTTTAATTTTTACCACATTTTCTCTGCTTTCTGAAGTTTTCCAAGGCTTTGTATGATCTGTAGCGATTGTATCTTGTAAACATCAAATGCTTAGCTTATATAGCTGTCCTTAGTTCTCTGTTTATATAAGGTAATGGTTTCCTATATGTATGTTTTATTGGAGTATGTATATAACATAAAACAGCACTCTTTCAAAGTTAACGCAGACGAAGTTGACATATTCTGAGTCAATACTTGAAGACAGGACAGTAAATGGAGCATTTGTAAATCCATTACAAAATCATTCACATCAAAAACTTTGAAACTTCTATAAGATTTTTTAAATTCTGGTTTCAGAATGCAAAGTGTCTCTTAGCTTAGTAAAAACCATATTATGAAAATCACAAATTCCAGTAGACAGCTTAAATGCATTCATATATTGGCTTTGTAAGTGTTAGATCAATACAAGATGGATTACAACCATTCTTAAAACATGTAGGTTCCCTAATTAAGCACGCAAGATCAAAAATATAACATCGGCAACGAGATTTGGAAGGTGCTACATATCAAGATTTAGATCACCAATGATAATAATGTTTTCGCATGTTACCAGACTTTAGTCAAGCGTTTTTACAAAATTATGCGAAAAGAGTTTTTCAATCAAGAGATGGAGGCCTATACACGCTATGGATTAGAGAGGGGTCGGGTCTTCTCAGACCATCGGGACAATCGGGGCACTTTCTAATTTATCATCGTACGTTTTGGTTGAGGCCGAGGCTATATACACGACTGTCGGGTATATAGCCATTTTGAGGTACCCGACTGTCGGGTAAATAATGCTCCAAAATGACTATATACACGACAGAAGTTATATACGATAGACGTGGTACCAAGAATCTCAAGGGATCTTTTACGCAGATATATCCGACAAATCCATTATAAACAATAAATTGGCATAATACACACATACATTCACTCGGAGCAAGCAAATTTTCTTTTATTTTATGCTCAAACGTATTGGCCTGCATATGTATAACAGATAGAAGTAGCAGATTTCTAAGTGTATCCCGCGCGATAAATATTAGTGTAAACTTTCTCATTCCATCTCTGCATTGTCTGCTTTAGACATTGGGAAAATTCACCGCGCTGTCTCTACAGTTATTGGATAACTAGATATATGTTATGTTACTACGCATGCGCTTCTATACAGTGAGTATACACTTAACTAACCATCTCGAAGCGTTTAATTTTATCCCCACTAATGACATCATACACGCAAGTCACCTGTTAGAGAATGCGATGTGATGATATGGTATCATGTAATGGCACATATTAAAATAAGCACGAGGGTGTCTGAATTCACTATACAAAAAATTCACACATTCGTCTCTACTCGGACATTAACTTGGAAATAGAATGCAAAGCTATCAGAAGCATACAATAGGACCTGAACAACGATTTACGATTTTACTGTGAGGAATCAAACGTTGTTGATGTTATGCATTGCCTAATTAATTCTCCATTATTTTGGTCAGGATTTTGTGAAAGGAAATAACTTTTTCTTACACGACATCCTATGTTCAATGAACTTTAAATGATGTATAGAGGTCTGAGAAGAAACATAACAGTGCTATACACAAGCACAGAGTTTTAATCCCTGCTACAACAAATAAAATACAATTTGTACAGTACGGCTTCATAACTGAATAAATGCAACTAACTCTGCTGATTATTAAATTGTTTCAATGTCATTTATGCTCTCATTTTTTTAAAAAATACTACAAAAGTGTCTGATGTTACCCGACATGATGTCCGGTTAACCCGAAACCGTCCGATCTGATACATAGACAGGATATATCCGAGGGAGTGAAAAATCACGTGATAAATGTTGATACATGTTAGAAACACTTACGATTAAAAGCGGAACCTCCAACAGCTGCTACAGAAATTGTCACTACTCGTGTATCACAAGTATGTGCCAATAAAACGTACAAATGGCTTAGATGTCCGAATAGCCCCGACCCCGCTCTAGCCATTTCGTCATATTTAGATAAAGTTCATAAGTAATATGCTCCAGGTACTCAGACTCTAGTTCTTTCATCATTTCACCACCACTGCCAGTGTGATCCCGTCTCTCAATTTTGTACCCATCGATACGAAAAAGGCTGTCGCTGAAAGAAGTATCAAGTTTGCTTTCCGATACAAAAAAAATCAACAATTTTATCGACTAGAACTTCACGAATTTATGTAAACTTGTATCTTACACTATTTATGTTTTTATAGGCAATAGCAAAGTTTTGGAGTGTTTCTTCCGGGTATCTCGAAGATTCATGAAAATATATTCCTTGACTGGTGCTGCATCCTGAAGTATGGTATCACGGTACCAATTGTTTTTCCATAGACCTTAATGTTAACATTTGGTGAAATAAATATACCTTCTCTCCTACTTTAGCATGCATGTCACACACTGTCATAGAGAGCAATGTTAGATTGTCAATTTGACAGTGATAGAACCAGGTACTCCATTGCATTTAAGAGAGATAACTCTGCTGGAACTAGACAGGGGTAAGAGTTGTCCAGTCACAACAGACACATTTTCAGTGATGTGTATCACATTTTTAAAAAATCATAAAAAATGCAAAACATGATCTACATATGAATTAACATAATCTCACATGTTGCTAAGAGACTCAACATTTTTTTTAAGCCAGACAGAAACTGCAACTCTTACATAATACACCAATCACAGCTAGTTTTGTTGTTTATTTCTGAATACAATCCCTACACCTTAAGTTCCACCCCTTGGGCTTGCGCAATTGGTACCGTGATACCGTATAGCATGCTGCATCGGTAGGGGGAGACTACTTGTGTTGATTCCGGGACTACACAGCCCATAGCAGAGTCGGCCCACTAACGTTCTCGGTCCAGAACGAAATCGGACTACCCAAATATGCCCATCACGAACTCGGCCCATTACGTACTCGACTTATCGGTCCACGATTTATATAATAGTAATGTTGATGTATTGTCCTTGTAAACGGTTATTTCATAGTTTTTAAAAATCTTTGTAGGTTTCTTTGTTCAGTGCATCTGTGCACGGTATTCAGTATCCAGTTAAAGGACAAGTCATACAGGTCACGTAGACATTCAGTACGACTATTTCAGTAATGTATTTTCAAGAATTTGATTACACATACCTTTAAATGGCGATTATTCGCTTTATTTTGAGCCTCAAAGATCCATATTCCTTGGAAGATCATTATATACACGCACCGAGAAATACGTATGGCAAAATCAATGTTAAAGTAAGTGGAAATTCTTGGACGAGGTCAACCATTTTCGTAACAAATAAAAACGCGCGCCCACGTTTCGAGAAATCATAGATCCGCGCCCAGGCCCGCTGGGGGAGGGGGGAGGGCAAGTGCCCAGGGGCCCGGCGATTTCTAAGGGCCTGCCGTCAACTCAGTTATAAAAAAATTAATTAATCTTTGCAGTAAATACTAAAATGTGTTCCTTGTAAGAGTCTTAATTATGGTAAATTATTACAGGTCTTCTATGCAAAATTGTACACAGATTTTTATATATATAAAAAATAAAAAAATAAGTAAAATAAAATAAAAATAAACTAGTTTTGGGGCCATGACTGCTCTGCCCAGGGGCCCCGAATTTCTGTCAGCGAACCTATCCGCGGCTGCCATAGTTGAAAGGAAAAGGGTATTTATTGCCGTATTTATAAGTTCTGCTTTATTAACCTTTAACCAGGTGATAATCCTATCAAAACTGACACGTGCCGATAAAAAAAAGCGTAATAATGTTTTAAATATTGAATATAATCAACCAAAATATTTAATGAATCGTTTATAGAAGTTATACTGGTGTATAATGTTTAGACGTACAAGTTTCCTTGACCAGTTGATACCGGTGAAAATAGTTATCATTCAATTTATAAAATAAAGGCAAAAGGTTTAAATTCTATTGGATAAAAGGCTGAATTTCAAGTAAGTTTTAAAATAGTTTTGTCTACACATTCAGTTCCAAAAATATTAATGACTGAACAAAAGATATTGTAACTGTCATTGTCAACGAAATTTGGATACCCAAAAATTATTGTAACATACCTGTATTGCTAACTCTATATTGCCATAAGTTACAGGAATCACAAGCAAGTGCATGCTGCTTTGCAATTACAACTATACAAAAATGGAACACTCGACACAGTGGTCAGTTCTCACTGATGCGTTGATATGACCATTTAATTTTGGGGGCAGTATATATATATATATATATATATATATATATATATATATATATATATATATATATATATATATATATATATATATATATATATATATATAAACACTTTGGTCCTCTGCGTGGTAGTCACGATAAACACTTCTTTGAATTCTTGTACACAACTTTGCAGGTATGTAATTTACCCCTTTTTAGACTGATTTTTAAATTTTTAATTTTGTCTTCTTTCTTTCTTCTATTGTTATCCTTTGTTTGTTTATTTCCCCGTCATTGAAACATGTAGGAGTCAAGAATCTCTCTTGGCCGTTGTGTTTAGTGTTTGTATTGTGGATGCAAATTGTTTCTTCCCCTGAGAAAGAGCTTATTTATCTCGAAATGTTGGGAACCTATTTTGTATTTGCGCGGTTATCAATATTTGTGTCATTATATATATATATATATATATATATATATATATATATATATATATATATATATATATATATATATATATACATACATCGGTTGATGCAAATATCAAAGGTCGATTCATTTTTTTTTTTTTTTTACTCAAAACGCCCATTTACAAAAGAAGGTAACTGTTTTCCTCACTTTTGATTTTGGAACAATCTTTTGTCGAATCCTTCAACAAACAACACGCGCATTCTACAATAGTTACATTATTGTTTGTTTACTTATTACCGTTAATCAAACCCGTAAAGTTTGCATAATCGTTACTAATGAACTAATTAGGTTAGTAAATAACATATTTATAATAAATATTTATTGTTCAATAACAACAAGTGTTACGAAGTCATACAATATATCAAAGGTAAGGAACACAAACAAATACACAAATACAAACATTCTTTGATAGAATAATAAATATTTACTGCTAAATAATAACAAATGTTACGAAGCCATACAAGATCAAAGGTAAGGATCACAAAAAAAAAAAATACATAAAAAAAAATAATACAAACTTTGGGCCGAAACCGACATTGCTTGCCGAAACCGACATTGTATCATGGTATGGGCCGACCGTGAAAGTCGTGATTTCTTAATCAAATTTGTATGGACCGAATATGTAATGGCCGACTTTGTTATGAACGGACTCCCGAATAGGCCGATTATGTTATGGGCCGATATCTCCAGTCACGCTTGTGTTGATATTGTTGCAGCCAACAAATAAGTCATCGTCCACCTCAAAAAAGGAATCTGTAAAAACTGGTAGTATATTAAAACAGGTAGAAGGATAGAAAAAGGTTAATCTGACATGCTAAGTAGGTTTTGTATTTTGCGATTGTCAAGTCAGTGAATTTACGATGAGTCTAGCGATAAAGGAAATCACATTGCAACCCTTGTTAGTTTGACTTGACAGATTTGATGCAGGCCGAGCGCAGGTATCTGATCGGGCCAGGATTCGGGGAGACATAGTCCGATAAATCAGCCATCAAACCTGTACAGACACTGATTGGCCAAACCGTCAATCACTATCAGTGCAGGTTAGGGGTCTGATTTATCTGACTACGCAAGACATCACCGCTGAACATGAGGTACAGTTAACGGCAGTACTCAATGCCATTTTTTGCGGATGACTTCTTGTATGATCAAATGTGAGTGTGCCATATCGAGAGCCTTATTGTTCTTTGTTTCAACTGGTAGAGTACTTTCAGATGGAAATCCGGCTTACGCAGTGTCCAAGCGCACGGTGCAAAATCTTCTCTTCGTGAATCATTAAAATATCTGGCATATGTAATATTTGCTGAATAGAGTTTCAAAAAAAAAAAAATAATAATAAAAAAATAAGGCAAAAACCAGTTAAAAGTAGAGCGATCGAGAGACCTCTTCCTCCCGCCATGATGATGCATTCGCTCAAAGCAGTTTGTTTGTTGCAAGTTAACAATGATTCATTTTCAAGTTCACTATGAGTGTCCTTGCTTGCCACGCATATATATATATATATATATATATATATATATATATATATATATATATATATATATATATATATATATAACAAATTATCTCTCCCATACAGATCAAATATTATTAGCTTAATAACAACGATACCGTTCACACTCAAATCCAAGGATTGTAAGTGTTTTTTTTTTTTTTTTTTTTTTTTTTTTTTTTTTTTTTTTGTTCTGTTTTGGTGTTCTTTCTCTAATTGTAATACTTATTTGGTACGTTGTAAGTAAAATTATTTGTAGCATTTTTTGTTTTCTAAGGCGCCTATTCACAATAGTCGTATATGAGAGAGGGAGAGACAATTTCTGAAGTAGCGGTAAAACCGCAAGTCTTCTATGATTAATCAGTTCAAAATAAGAGATTGCGGAAAGGTACGTTTGGTGTGGAATGTTATTTCAAATAGAAATATGTGAGCGTACCCAAAGCAAGACAGTGGGAAAAGAAGGAAAGAGGGAGAACAAGCAATTAAATATGCGGGATTTTTTGGCAAATCAGGTCATACATTGCTAGAGTTGATACTCCTTCACGAAATAATCTTCAAATGTAATAAATTGAAAGAGTCGTAAATACACTTAAATGCTTGTGTAGAAGCACAAAAAATGATTTGCATATGTAGAAACAAGCTAGGTGTATTGCTAACTAGCTCCATCGACATATAGATAAAGACTTGAAATACTGTCGAGTTTCTTGAAAAACAAAGGTTTTGTTATCCAATAAATGGTTAGTTTTGCCGGGCGAAAATACAATAAAAATGAGAATTTTATTTCCTGATGATGAAATCAAATTAAAATGAAAAAAGAATGATTATTACGGAAAGTTGTTTATGGGCGAATAGAAAGAAAAAAAAAAGAAAGAAAAAATGCTTACCAAAACTAACATTATTAAATTGCATAGGCAGTATTATTTCTCATATCAAATGTAGAGAGGATATTTGCTTGAAACGAGTGAATGACGGATATATTTCATCGATTGGGTGAAAATCTAAGTATTTTCACCCACGAGATGAAATATATCCGATATTCACTCGGAGCAAGCAAATACGTAAGTAGTAGTCTAGTATTGTTTCAAGCAATTATTTCAATTTCCTTAATATTTTTACTAAATATTCAGTCTCGAACAATTTTGAATGATGATTCAGCACATGTTGTCTATTCCCATTCTCTTTGACACTTTTCTTTCCCAGCCCACCATTTCAATGACATTACGGTAATTGACCAAAACCGGAGAATCGAAACCAGAAGAACGAACGAAACTTGTTGAATTTGACCTCTCTCAGACCAGACGGCTTGAATCAAGAAGAATTGAAACCTTTGAAAATCAGTTACCTATTAATACGTAGTCACTGAAATATTATTCACTTCATTATTGAATAGCTGCCAACCTTTTATTATCGTATTTTGGAAAGATATATGTGTACAGATCTGTATGATACGTTGTTCATACTAATAAATTGTCGTACACGTCAGAGACGATCTGCGTTACCTGGGCAAGATATGAAGATAGTGCAAAAGACCTACTTCCACTTTGTTTTTCTTTGTCCAATAGCTTATCAAACATACCGGGGCGAGGATGTAAAAACTGGTTCCCAGTCAGGAAAACGGAAAGAAATTAAGAAATAAGGAAAGATGAGGCCACACGCGATGAGTGTTCACGTTCATTAGAGAGTCGGGTATCTTCTCATCAAAGTCAATGTTGTGTGATGCAGTTTGTTAGGCAGGGGTTATTCTTTGAGAGTGGGGATGTTTTTGATACCGAGGCAGATAAAATGGAGACTATACATAAAAAGCTGGATAGATTGGCTGAATGTCTTGAAATAAATGGCCTCCAGAGATTATATTGACAAGCAACTGAAAAACCTCATCACTGAAGCCACCCTTAAATCTACCATTGACCAAGTATCAAAGAGGATCCCTGACAACATCTTGAAGAAGGTACAGGAAATTAGTGTAGAGGTTGAAAGACTGAGAAGCGAACTCTGTGAATCGCAGACAAAACGTGAAAACTTTGCAGAATGGCCCCACGTATCAGAACCTCGGCGCAGAGCTGATTTGGGCACTATTTGGGGCCTGAAACCCAAGAATAAGTCCTTAGGAAAGTCGCTGGAGGTTTTTGAACAGTATACAAGGAAAAAGAACATAATAATAATATACGGCATAGATAACAGAGAGAAAAACGAATATGTAGAAACCTGTGTGGAGAGAGTCGTCAGCCTACTGAGAAACAAAGTAAGGATCAGTTAACAGAAGCAGATAGTAGCATCCTCCATATGAGACGCTTTACCGATGATGCAAATAGACCAATTATTGGTCAGTTTGTCTAGGAGAAAAACGCTGGATGCGATCATAAAAAGGAACAACTGGAAGGGATCTGAGATAGTAATCAATGAAGACGTTACCCGATAAGCATCTGAATTCCTAGAAAAGGTTAAAACCTTGGAAATGGTGGAGTCAGCGTGGATCTTCGATGGCAAAATATTTGCAAACGGATGGACAATAAAATAATTAGGGTTAGAATCAACCATGACCTGTCTAAGCTCGAGAACAATTCCTAAACAAACATTAATTTCAAAATTGATCCTGCTAATCATAATTCTTGTCTAAGTTGCCCACCTTGTCCATGATGCACCCAATGTCACGGAATCGCTGTAAAATAATACAATTGCATAACAAGCAAAATAGTTACAACATTCTGATCAATTCAAATTAGCCGCTCCCCCCCCCCGCCCCATTTCCGCACTCTGCCTTCACTAATTCACTTTTCTCTCTCTCCCATACACACCGCACCACTCACACACACACACACGCACAGAAACACAGAACTTACGCAGAAAATTAGCACAGTCTCTCTCTCTCTCTCTCTCTCTCTCTCTCTCTCTCTCTCTCTCTCTCTCTCTCTCTCTCATCTCCCCCTCCGGATCAGATTAATCTTCCTCGGAATTTTCAGATTTGACAGTCTATTTTTAGATGCTAAGTAATTACGTGGACTAGTTAACAACACAGACGCTCTGAATGCATCCAAACCACCTCGGCTATTTCTGCGAGACAAAAATATGCCTCAGATGTATTTCGGCGTAGTAATTTACATAAAAATTCAATATTTTGTTCGCCGGAAACTTGGCTTTGAATCTATGATAATACTGCTCTACGTCAGATATTTGGACGATTGATACTATATTCAATGAGTGATGAGCATCTAATAGACAATGAGGAAATAATGATAGAAAATATATTTGACAATTAAAACGTTTGTAAGTCTATTCATTTACCTAATTACAAACTTGGTTTGTCGAATCCCGACCCGAATATATGTATGTATATATATATATATATATATATATATATATATATATATATATATATATATATATATATATATGCATTACTTGTATGAATATGTTATGTTCGATGATTTATATATTGTGTAGCTATGACTATAATACACAATAGCATTGGACCAATTGATGTAACCTATTTTCGCATTTAAAACTTCGTAGATTATTATGTTGCATACTTTTTTGTTTCCCTTTGGATTTTAATTTGTTTATGTTTGATTGACAAGCCATTGTTTTGTTTCATATGGAGGACATGACTAATGACAAAATGATCTTTTCCTCCATCATTTTCATGGTGATCACTTTTCTATTTCTCTCACTTATTTTCTGTCATTCTACTTTTTCATGTTTTTCTTTGATATCCTGCTTTTTTAATTTTCTCTCTACTTGTTTCTGTTTCTGTTTTCAATTCACGTATCTTTACTTTGCATGTACATATTATGAAGGTTACAGTGGAAGAATATATAGCTCTTATTAGAGTTTAATTTTTTTTTTAAAAGTCTGATTATATCAAACTTGTCAGATAAGCAGTCGCTGCACATATCAATTTTTATCCACTCCATTATCTATACTCGTATCGATGTTTGTAAAACAAGAATGACACATAGAGGGTCGTAATAATGAAGTGTCAAGGATTAGGGGATCCACTAAACAGATGGTGTGTTTGTAATTATATAAAGTAAAAGAAATATTTTATCTACCTATTGCAAGATAGTCATTTTATTCAAAAGTGGGAGTACTACATAAGGTCAACTTGGGGTTATGAATGTTTTGTTGGTTTTTTTTGTTTGTTTTTTTTTTTTTCAATCTTTCGCATCTACTTCAAGATAGATAGCAATTTGTTAACTTTAAAATCCCTATACATAGAACTAAGAGTGATAATAATGGTAATAGGCTTATCCTTGATTTGTCAACACAAAACTATTGTTTCATCCTTGATAATAGTTATGGCAGCAACCGAGATCGTCCAAGTTTCTATACTGAACTAAAAACTGATATTACCAAATTTACTAATTATTCTGTGCTTCTTGGCGGTAACTTCAATTTGTTTATGGACCCATATTTGGATACCTATAATTATAACATCATAATTAATCCCAGGGCCAGAAAGGGCAACAAAAACATTTCTGTCATTTGGAAAATACGAATTACATAGGCAAAATGATACCTAATTTATTCAAATTAAATGGAACTTTTGCCAATAATAATCAGGAAGAAAGTTTGGAAGAAGCAAACTCAGACTATCAAAAAGCATACTTCTTTCATAAAATTGATCTTAAGTCACTCTTGAGCTACCATGATATTTATAAACTAGACAATAAACAGAAGGAATCAAAGAATGGCCCAATAACAATAGCTGAAGCAACTGCAGCTATGAAAAATATGCCAAATAAAAAAACTATGATCTGGTGGATTTACAGTAGAGTTGTAAAGTTCTTTTCGATATATATTGGCCCTTTTTGTCAAAGCAATTAATTATTCATATAGTTCTCGTAAATTCTCATCCACTCAGAAAGAAGGTGTTGTAGTAGTATGTATAAAGGCGGATCCCAGCACAGCCACTCTATCCCTCTATCGCGCCATCGTCACGGTCCTAACGGACCGCTCCTCTGGCTTGATAGATGGACAGAGTGTCTGTGCTGGGATCACGCCTTTTTACATACTACTTTAGGATTGTAATCAACTTTGATTAATACCTGTTTAATAGCAATCTGACTCCCAACTATTATAAAGATTACATATTATTTACACTATAGTATAGATTACATAAAATTTACACTATTTTATAGATTACATATTATTATACTTAATACTTATCTCTAATTGAAAATTATTATTCGCCTTACACTATTACTATGGTTTACATAAAAATGATAAAATTCAATATTTTTTCAATAATTTTCATGCAGTTTTTGTATGTTTTTTGATTTAAGCAAACGTGATTTGTTAAATACGATGTTTTATGATATAGATTATATAAAATTACATCCTGAAATTTAACTCTGATGATAAAATTATTTTCTTGAAATTTATTGTATGAAATAATATCACTGGTATCACTGAATTCGTTTGATAACAAAAACTTGGTTATAAAGTTGGCTTCATTCGATTCATCGTTTACACTTGGTATTAACGTACCGCTGATGTTATGTGGTATACCAGGAAAAATAATATTGAAAAATAGATCGTTATTAGTTTGCTATGTTTTTATATCGATTATATTGTTGTTGTTGATCGTGTAATAAATTTTAATAAACGTGTTACCGATAGTACTTATATTGTAGTAAAAATTTGAGTTTATGTAGAATATCGAATTGTGCAATACATAGCAGGTTTCAACACTGCTATGATCGATTAAGTATTCAGAGATCGGATAATTTTTTATGTTCATGATTTTATATATATTGTATCATATTTTTTTTCATATTTTGCTATTCTATATGGAGAAATGTTGACTAACATGCTGTCTTGTGTTTCTAATTCATGTATTAATCCAATTGTGTCATATTTTTTACCTCGTAAAAAAGCTTGTAATTCTGTTAATATTTTTGCGTGTACTGATGCGGAGAATTTACATGATGATTTTTTATATTCGAGTTTTGGTTCAAGACGTCGTACTCCTGCACTAATAAATATTCCAATACCAGATACTATTAGAAGTAATGGATTAAGTGTGCTACCAGCTGAAACAACACCGCTTGTTGTTAATATCAGCGGCGCATAAAATATTAGTTTTATTAACCGACTATAATACTTAGCGGCTTTTTTGGCGCAGTATGCTTTTTTATGATATGTGTAAAAATATGCTATTATTTGACTGCGTTCCTCATCTGATATTGTTGTAGAAATATGATTAAAGTTGATGATTTGTTTCATTGTTTTATATAATAATCGTTTATACAATAATCGTTGATAAATATTAACTTGTGATCTTTAAATTTGTGGCAGCGTCTGAAATTAATGCATTAAAATCCGCATTTCGAACATCTGTAAGCGTTGCTCTGTATTTGTTAAATAAATTTGCTGTAGGACGCCTCAGTTGTTCTTCCTGTTTGTCTGTGTATTCTTTTGTTGATTTATAGTCGAGTGTATCTGAAACCTCTGCAATATCATTTATTTCACCGACATCATGTTCGTGTAAATCAATGAATTCGATGGCTGCTTTAACAAAATCGATGTTAATATTTTTTGGAATAAAGTATTGGCGAAGTATTACATATGCTGTTGCGAATCTTTTTTGTAGATTTGATTGATCGGATTGGTGAGGTTGATCTGATAAAACCGGTTCTTTGTAGACTGTTCTTACTTGAAGAACCTGCCAGTTAACTTGTAAAACTAAATGATCTATATTTTTAATTTTATACATATCATTAAAAAATAGATTTGGTTCACTGTTCTTAAGTGTCTTTAAGTGTGGGCCGGCGAGAGGTGTGCTTACAACTTCACTAATATTTTTCCAATTTTTTATTTTATTTAAATTTCTTGCATTAATTTTATCTATTAAATTAACGTTTTTCGAATAAAATACTTCATCATACATCCAATGTTTTCCAAAAACATTAAAATCGTTTCTACGATATTCTCTTTCGTCATTTATTTGTAATTTTTCAAATTTGTCAGCAAACCAAAGTGTAAAAACTGCGTTAATAACATTATTAAGATGATTATAATAGTCAATAATTTCCTTGAAGTCAAAATTTGCTGCAACGTTTACAACCAGGTCTTTAAATTTTTTATTTTCCATATGATCGAGAAAATCTCTATACTTTCCAAAGAAATCATCATTTTTATTTTCTATTTGTTCTTCAATCACCTCTGAAAATATTATTTTATTTCTAAACTCAAATTTTTTTGCAACTTAATGTATTTTACTGACTTTAATATTTTTGTTTATATCGATAAACTCGATAGCGGATTTTGCAGCACCTGCTGGTAGAATGTCTGATGTTAAATATTGATACAATATCGTATATGCTGCAGCAAATTCACCTCACATATTATCTTCAGACAAAAGCTCGTTAACTTTTAATACATCTTTTATTAAATCTCGTAAACCAGAATAATGTGGTTCAATCAAAAAAATTTCTAATACAATATTTTGCTCTCCTTTTGTTATGATATCTGTGTATGACATTTGACCAGAGCTTGGTATCCATTTTATGTTTTCATCTATTTTATTATGCGCGTTAAGTTCCTCATAAAATACAGTTTTTTCACTATCTATTAAACCTTTTACTTTTTTCTCAATTGTTTTTACAACGTTAAACGCAGTTGCTATATCATCACCGTTATATTTGTTTTGAAATCCTGTTGTTTTTGATGATACTAAAATTAAATAACCAGTAGCTAACGAATGAGCGTCATCTGGTTCATTATGGATGGTAATGATTGTTTCAACGTCGTTATAATCTAATCCGATTTCTCTGAACATTCTACGTTTAGAAAAATTGTTGAACGTTTTTAGGTTTCGATCTCTACCCAAACGTTTTTTATCAAAAATTTTATCTAAGCAATCTATTCTTTCTTTATGTTTTCCAGCTTCTCCTCCACTAAATTTTCGTTTTTGTACTAATTTTGTCCTCATTATTGTAAAAACGTTGTCGTGAGTTAACTCTAAGATTATATCATGCAATAATTTTTCCATTTCACTCTCGAGTTTTTCTATTTCCGCTTTAGTGCAAAATTTAACAAACATATCGTATTTATCTAATAATTCTTTCATTTGAGTTTTTCTCATTGTGATAACAGATTTAAAGTTGGCGATATTTTCAGTTTTTTCTTCTGTATTAGTTAATATATTTGCTAGTTCACGAATAGATGCTCGAACAGTTTCTTGTTTATTAAACTCCTGTTTTTCTTGTGGTGTTTTATTAGGAATTGGTGCATTAAACTCGGGTGATGTTAATACATTGTGATCAAATTCGAATATTTTATTGTAAAACTCGCGACATACTTCAACGATGTCAGCCATTAAGTTATTATATTATTAATTTTATACAAAAATAAATTATGTAATAATCAATTACACAGAATCATCTAATGAAAATATTTGAAACATACTAAGACCCGGATTTGTTGGCTCGGCATTAACAACATATAATCTGAAATACGAATACTTATTTGTATTCGATAAAGTGAATTCTTGAAGTGTTGTTCCGATATAATTAACGCCAGGAGCGATTGTATATAATGTTGTATAACCAACATCATTGATGGAGCCCTCGAGTCGCCAATTATATATTCGTTCTTGGTTGGTAGCTCGTCCACGCAGTTGAAATTTCCATATGGCAACAGGAGACGGACACTGAATTTTAATCCAAAAGTTTGCTGACATGCCATTGGTCGCCCATTCGTTTATATTTGTCGCAGAATACAGATGATATGAAAACACATAACATGGATCAAATCCTGAGTATGCTGATGATGATGTCACAATAAATCCAGTACGATTGTTGCTGTTTCCAGCTAGCGGTGGGATATGACCAACACTGTTTTTAACTCGAATAGCACCTGCAATCTTAGAATCAACATAAGCCTTGTTGGAGAGATCATCTGTTGCTGTTGGCGCTGTTGCACATTTAACAACACAGTTTGTCATCACAAGATTGCCGGTCATTGTATCACCGATTTTGTTAACCACGGTGCTGAGGTTAACAAGTGACGAATACGGAACAGCATCACTGGGATTGACTGGTACTGGTACATTTGTTATCGCAAAATTATTTAAGTTTAGCGGTCCAGTCATTGTGCTTCCGGTTCTAAGAACAGCATTATCATTCATGTACTTGACATTGACCGCGTTATCAAGTGCCCATGATAAGTATGTGTTTAATCCGTTTAGAACATATCCACCCATATTGACAGAACCAATCATTGTTGTTCCAGTTCGAGGAACATATTCCGCGAGTTTTGTTGTTACTTGCTCATAAGATGTTGCATCGGAAATATTTCCTGGTGGAAATGTTGTTGGTAATCCTGTTATTTTAGCTCCATTAACCATTGTTAACGTTCCAGCCATTATATCTCCAACGCGGCTTATATATTGCGATGTAATATCGTCGACATATGTTTTGTTTACTAGATCAATAGCCGTTGATGGTATTGCCGACGACGTTATTTTATTAATTCCCATGCTTAACGTGCCGACCATTATATCTCCAGTTCGTTTGAGAAATACAGTTGATTCATCAACATATGTTTTGTTCACAAGATCACTGTCATTAATTGGGACATACGTCGATGATATTTTATTTGATCCCATGATAAGTGCACCCAACATTGTGCTGCCATAACGGTTGACATACGTTGATGAGAATCCGTCTACATATAATTTGTTAACAACGTCCGATGGATTGACTGGAACATACGATGAAGTTATTTTATTGGCGCTCATATCCAAGACTCCGGTCATTACGTCGCCGGCTTTATTGACTTTTCTGTCGTTGATTGCTAGCATCTGTATAAGACTTATCGCCTGAGTATTATCAGGATTAAGCACAGGATAATCAGTTTCCAAACCGATTACTCTGGAATTACTCATTTTTAAATTTCCAGTCATTGTATCGCCAGATTTCTTTACTAATCCTGATATATCTGTTGTACCACCATTTTTTGTTGCCGATGAAGAAGTGACCGATGTTGTATTTCTTAATATACCGAATTTACTATAATAAGACATTTTATTTTATATATAATCAACTATCATAATAATCAACAAATGTCAATCATTAACTTTGACGATCCATCACGCGATATTCGAACCAAACATAAGAATGAGCTGCCGGATACACATTATTTAATTGTTGGACGAACTGGATCTGGTAAAACCAATCATTTAATGAATTTAATAATCAGTAAAATATTAAAATATGATCGCATCTTCATCTATACAATTAATGCTCAACAACAAAAATACGATTTATTACAACAGTTTAATTATCAGATTCTAAAACCGATTTCAGGAAAAGATGTTATCACATTTCATTCACCCGATGAAGTTATTCCAGTTGCCGAACTTGACGATGAGGAGAACAAAATCGTAGTATTTGATGATATACCTTTGACAACCAAAGACACTAAACCAGTGGAATCTTATTTTGCGTTATCGAGAAACAAAAGATGTAATTCTATTTATCTCGCGCAGAGTTATTTTACAGTACCAAAGACAATTCGACGCAACACAGGCTGCTTTATTTTATTTGGTGGGTTGGACAACAATGACATCAGTAGAATCGCTAATGATTTTTATGGTGGTGCCGTCGATAAAAAACAGTTCATTAAAATGTATAAATATTCCACTAGTGGAAGATACGATTTCTTTTTATTTGATAAATATGCATTCAATCATGAGAAAACGTTTCGAAGAAATCTCGATGAGTTTTTAACTAAATCTAATATCCTTTGATAATTTTGGATTTGTACAAACTAATTTGTAGGAAACACCACAGGGACAGTCGCCAGTGATTAATTTCCGAAATAATACTGTAAAAGTAGACAATGATTAATATATAATCAATTATCATAATAATCAATTATATAAATATTAATGGATCGTTATTATTTAGAAAAAGTTTACGGAAATGAAGCGCGAATAGAATTGTTAAAAAAAACTTTCTGAGGTTAAATCTGAAAATCAAAGACTATTTCAGGTGGCCAGATGGAACGAAGAAAGTAAAGAAGAATCATTGCTGAGATTTCTTAAACCCGTTCGCAAATTTTTTACTGGAACTTTTACAGATGATGCTGGAAGGGAACATGAAATGGATATATCGGCAGCAATTTCTAGAGGTTTTCAACCAACTGAAACAACTTTAAATGAGATAAAAACGTTATTAACTCAGCGTGATGATAGTAGTACTAGTAGTAGTACTAGTAGTAACACTAGTAGTACTAGCAGCAGTAGTAATAGTGGTGATCTAGGTCTACAACTATTATTTGATCCAAATGCAGATAAATTACAACCACCAATTAAATTACCACAACAACCTATTGATCGGTCAGCGGCGGATTCGTTGATCGACCGTGGTCGATTGTCGATTGATGGAAGACAAATACTTGGTGTTGATCAACCATTAAAACCTTATTTAACAAAATCACAACAAATAACTGAACAACTAGAACTTTTACATCAAAGACATGAAGACATAACAGCCGAACTAGCACAACAAGTGTCACAAGAAGAACTAGATCGTTTAATAAAAGAACACAATGATGTAGAACAAAGACTAAAAACAACGTCAGCACCAGAAAACATAAAACGTTTAGAGAACAAACTATCCAAATTAGAAAAAATAATGGAAGCTCAACTAACTAAAAGAGGTCAGGAAAAACTGCGAGACGAACTAGAACAAATAGAAACACAAAAACAAAAACTGTTTCAATCACTAATTAAATTACCACAACAAACGATCGATCAACAAGAACTTTTTCAGCGACGACAGAAAGAAATAGACGCAGAACTAGCACAACAATTGTACTCAAAAGAATTAGATCGTTTAGTAAAAGAACAAAAACTAAGGTCAACAGTTAATCAACCACAAACAAATTTAGAAAAAATAATAGCAATTAAACAATTAACCAAAGAAGTTCAGGAACAGCTACGAAACGAGCTAGAACCTTTGCGGCAGCGATAAAAAGAAATAGAAGACGAACTAGCACAACAAGTGTCCTCAGAAGAACTAGATCTTTTAATTATACGTCTCGATGATGTGAAAGAAAAACTAAAAACGGCGTCAGCACCAGCAAACATAGAACGCTTAGAAAACAAACAAAAAAATTTAGAAACAATAATAAAAGCTCAACTAACTAAACGAGGTGTAGAAAACCTGCGAAACGTGCTAGAATATTTACGGCAACAACAGAAAGAAATAGAAGACAAACTAGAGCAACCAGAGTACTTAAAAGAACTAGATCGTTTAGTAAAAGAACTTGAAGATGTAGAACAAAGACTAAAAACAACATCATCAATCGGCGACAATCCCGATCGGTCAAAGACCGATTACATGGATCAATCAGGTCGATCATCACGAACAAACATCAAACGTTTAGAGAAAAAACGATACAAATTAGAAAAAATAATAGAAGCTCAACTAACTAAAAAAGAGCAAGAACAACTACGAGACGAACAAGAATACAATGAAGAAAAAATAGAATGGCTTTTACGTCATTGAGTTTTTTCAACAACTGTTACGATTTTCTGAATATTAGCAGAACAAACTCAGAAAATCAACCGTTTATCAAATATTCAACAACTATCACGATTATCATTAAAATTTAAAGATATATAATCAATTATGATAATCAATTAATAATGAAACAAAATGATGGTGATCAGATGCGAATAGAATTGTTGAAAAAACTTGCTAAAGCCAAGTATAACAATAAAAGATTATTTCAGTCGGAGGATGCTGATGATTTCTTACCAAAATTAATTAAAATAAATCAATCAATGGATCAACCATATGTTAATCGTAACAAAGTACTTAACGACATCATTGATAAAATTAGCGGACGTAGCAATAAAGAACGATATTATTTAGAACAGGTTGGTAACCGCGGAGAAGAAATAAAATTGTTGGAAAAACTTGCTGAAGCTAAGTATCATAATCAAAAATTATTTCAGACAGCTCGATGGAATGAAGAAAGTAAAGAAGAATCATTGCTGAGATTTCTCAAACCGATTCGTAAATTTTTTATTGGTACTTTTATTGACGATAAAACCAAAAAAGAACATGAAATGGATATTTCAACAGCAATTGTTAGGGGTTTTCAACCAACTGAAAAAACACTGGCTGAGATAAAAGCGTTATTAACTCTGCGTGATGATAGTAGTAGTGGTGGTGATGGTGGTCTACCAGATCGGTCTCTGACTGATCGAGCGAGCTCGATTGCCGATTCGTCGATTGATGATGATATTAGTGCGTCTATAAAAAATTTATTTAGAGGTTATCCGCAATATGCTGCCGATCGAGCTGATCGGTCTCTGGCCGATTCGTCGATTGCCGATTCGTCGATTGATGATGTTGAAAGCTTACCATCATTCGAAGAAGCAACTGATGATAAACAATTGTTCGATAAAGATCAATCTGATCAGGGTCCACAACCTGTTGATCTATCATCGGATCAGCAATCGACCGATCAGGCGGATCGCGCAGATAGTGGTCAACAACCTATTTTTGATGATGATGGAAGACAAATACTTGGAGCTGAAGGCGGTGTTGATCTACCCGGTAAACCTGTGGATCAGTACGCGTTAGGACCGGCAACAGATGATAATTTTCAGCGAATGGCAAAGGAAATTCCACGAGACGAACGCAAAGAAATGCTAACTATTTTACACGGTCAGAATATAAGTTTGGGAAAAAGAGCCAAACAGGATCCGTCTTTAAAAACTCGACTTGAGCATAATATAAGAAAACGAGTAATGTATAAAGCAGTATTTCAACAACTAGATACAAAAGAAGAAGAGGAGCGAAGAGAAAGAGACACGCGTGATATGCTACTTGGTTTTGCTCAACAGCAACAACAAGCATCAGATACTGGAATAACACCGACGTTAATCGACGAATCAGTCATAGACCGATCAGGTCGATCAGAGAAACAAAAACCGTTGTTATCATCAATCGACGAATCGACGAATCAGCAATCGAGCTCGCTCGATCAGTCAGAGACCTATCAGGTCAATCGACGGCAGATCGATCACCAGGATATACGCGAAAAGTAGAAAAACGCAAACAACCGCAATCGATCGTAGATCGATCACCATCATCAATCGACCGCGGTCCATCATCATCATCATCATCATCATCAGGGTATATGCGACCAGTAGAAAAACAACCGATTCACCGATTGACGATGGATTGTCGACTGATTCGTCTATTAATTATTTTTATAAACGTTATTATATAACAATGGCAGCGGTAACACTATTACTTGATTCGACCGCAACATCGCAAAACAGCGCAAATTTTAGAGTATCTTATTATCCAGCAGTTGAACTAGCCGCAGGCTTCAACTACGAGCTCGGATT
Organism: Margaritifera margaritifera; assembly: GCA_029931535.1. NCBI lineage: Eukaryota > Metazoa > Mollusca > Bivalvia > Unionida > Margaritiferidae > Margaritifera > Margaritifera margaritifera. The sequence continues at coordinate 608,280 of JAQPZY010000908.1, forward strand.
AATATCGGCTACAATGTGGCATTCATTTTATAATATTAAAAAAGATGTTAACGATCGCTTTGATATTATCGTCGGCGGGATCACTAAAACAATAACAATAGTTCCGGGCGCTTACAACATGGAGGACATCAACGTTTTTATTAAATCGGAGACAACTAAATTAGGATTTAACGGTGATGATGTTAACATTGATCCAAATTATAATACGCTGCGTTCAGAGTTGCGTTTGAAAAATAATTTTCGTGTTGATTTTACTTCTCCAAATACAGTTGGTGTTATGTTTTGTTTTTCACGCTTGATTCACGGTTCTTTAACTAATTCCGATGTGATAATTCGCGGTGAATTTCAAATAAATATATCCGATGTTAGTACTATTATAATCAACTGTTCGATCGTCTACGGGTCTCATACATCTAAAGGAAGTCGCGGTCAAACAATTTATTCGTTTAGTCCTGATGCTCCTCCTGGATCACTTTTAATGGTGTCCCCGAAACAGGTTATTTATTATCCGCTTAATGTCAGCGACAGAATTTCAGATATTACTATGTCAATCACAGACCAATCAGGACGACAACTTGATTTTAATAATGAGCAAGTAACCTACTACTTGCATTTACGTAAAACTACCTAAGAAATTCTCGAATTTCCGTAGATTTCAACATCGTAGATGTCTCGAATCCGCGTAAACATGTTTAAGCGTTAACGAATCAATTGTCGATCGGGTGTTAGATAAGATGTAATGACGTAAAATTATAAACATGTTTATTATAAGATGAGGCGACGTAAGATCATGAATAAAAAAATAGTTGGAGGATTTCTCGGAGGAATCTTTTCTAAGGTAGTTAGAATAAAACCAGGACTAGCTCGTGGAATATCTCCGATTGCAATTTATGAAACGAAAAAAATCGAAGGAAATTTATTAAGCGATCTATTTGGGTTTGCAGCAAAGGCTGCGACAAAGGTTGCGCCAATAGCATTTGATGCAGCAAAATCATTTGCTACTGGTGCATTATCCGCAGCTGGAACAGCGGTCGGACAAAAGATCGCTGATAAAATTCGCGGACAACCACAATCGATCGTAGATAGATCATCATCAATGATCGACGAATCGGCAATCGAGCTCGCTCGATCAGTCAGAGACCGATCTGGTAGATCGGCGAATCAATCATCAGAAACAATGTTAACTCAAAAAGAAATTAATAAAATAATAGCCAACATAGCACCGACTACTGAAATAGAACGGGTTATGAAAAAAACCGCAAAAGAATTTAGTCGACAATCCACTGCAAGTGGATCGCAATCACATCCGGTTATACAAAATCCAGTTTTTTATTAACCTGATCGGTCCGATCCATGATCGGCCTGATCGGTCTCTGACCGATTCGCCGATTGACGATGGATTGTCGATTGATTGATGTCGACGAATCAGTCAGAGACCGATCAGGTGAATCAAGAATTTTATATAGTCGTTATTAATAAACAATAATGTCGATAAGATCTTATCTTAATATTAATGATGCTTACGACGTAGATAATTCTGCGACAGAATTCGAATACATAGAATATCAAGAAGACCAAGCTAATGCTCCCGATAAAACAGGGACTCTTATTTTAAGAACGCGTGATGAAGATCTTTATCTACTGCCGCATAAAAGTTACATTGAAATCCGCGGTCGATTAAGAGATGCAAATGCTCCAGCAGCACTCGTAGATTTTGGGCCTAACGCTAATATCGCTCTTGTAAACAATGGATGGTCACTGTTTACACAAGCAAAATATATAATCAACGATTACGAAATCGAACATATAAGAAATTTACCAATGGCAAGCACGGTAATAAACATCGTGGGTTTTTCAGAGGATTACACAAGATCGATTGGAACAAATATGTTATGGATGAAAGACGGAGCCAATGGAGGTGCAATGCCACATGAGTTTAGAACAGATGACGGTTTTAATGTTGGAGCAGCTTTTACTCCAGTTGCTAATAACAACAATGTTCTTGTTGGAGCAGCTATCGTTGCTGATGCGGCAGGTATTAATCTTGCAATTCGTAATGCGGCAATAAACACCAGACAATCGAATTACAACGAAGGCTATTCAAAACGCCGATTAGTATGTGATAATAGTCGCCAGGTTACGATACTTCTTCCATTAAGCTCAGTCTTTGGTTTTTGTAAAGATGTTACTTCAGTTGTTAGAAGTATGAGACACAAAATTGAATTAACAGTATCCGACCAGGTAAATAACACAATACTTAAAGGAGCTGCTGGAATCCACAACGGTAGATTTGTTATTAATTATGCGTCGTTATGGATGCCAAAAGTTGTACCAGCAACATTAATGTCTTTAGAGCTCGAGCAGGCGTTATCGTCTTATACTCGACGATTATATTTCGAACAATGGAGAACATATGATATTAATATGCCAGACCATAGCCCAAGTGGCACCTGGAGAATAGATACTGTTCCATCGGAACGACTGCCTCGTCATGTATTTGTGGTATTTCAACTAGCAGAAAGAAAAAATGATCAACTGCAAAATAATATGATTTTCGATCATATGTTTGTGGAACGAATAGTTGTAAGAATGGCCTCGAGACAGTATCCTGAACGAGCGCTAGAATACAATTTTAGTCCAACAAGTAGAAATGTATCTCGCGCGTATTTTATGTTAATGGAAGCAATGCAAAAGTATCAGGATACCGCTGACGGATCTCAGATATCCATTGATGAGTTCGCTAGATTATATCCAATATTTCATTTTGATTTAACAACTCATTCCGAACGATTAGTCGGCACACCAGCAGATATCGAGGTTCAATGGAGTTTAAATAACGCTTTATATTCTACTGAACCGGTAACAGTTCCAGATGCTGTTGGTGGTAGAGTATTTGGCGGTGTTGCCACCACAGGCGGTTATGGAGGATTAGCTTATGATGTTTACGCGTTAATAACATCTGACAGGTACATTGTTCTTGATGCTCTTAAAGGAAAAATGTCAATAAAAGTATAATTTTTGTATAAACGATTCGCTCCAAGCGGATTGCGGTTGATCGCGATCCACGATTAATTGTCATTTTTGTATAAACGATTACTATTATGCCACGTAAAACAATTAGACGATCAACTCGATCGACTCGAGCACGACGGTCGACTCGATCCGCTGGAAGCGGATTAAACAATCGATCACGATCTGGTGGGGCTATAGGCGCTGTTATTGCGTCATTAGCTAGAAGTTTACTACCAAAAATATTACCTGTGTTAGGAACACTTGGTATTGCGGCAGCATCTGGAGCAATATCTGGAGCAACAAAAAAAGCAGTGGGCGGATCATTGCGGGTTTATCGTCGATCGAACGCGTTCGATAGTAGAAGAGTTCCAACATATAAATTATATGGATCCGGAATTAAACGGTGTCGTTGTTAATCATTATTCTAACGATCATATCAATCGTTATTAAAACGATTGACGATGATTCGTTGATCGGTCTGATCGAACGCGTTCGATTACTGATTAATGAAAGATTACATCAAATATTTTTATATAATCAATTATTATATAATCAGTTATATAAACAATGATTAGAAGACAAAGACGATCCACTGGTGTTATGAAACGACATGGCGGATTTATTGGACCATTATTGGCAGGAATAGCTGGTTCACTGATGCCAAATCTTTTAGGTATTGGTCGTGGTCTTAAAAAAAGACGACCTCGATCCGCAAGCGGATTCCGAGTAAGACGACCACGAAGAAGAGGACGAGGAGTAACTCTACCAGGAACAAGAAGACCAGGATATTAACGATCGACCACGGTCGATTAACGCAGCCAATCAAACCACTAAGTAACTTTGAAATACTGGATTATTTAAAAAATATTAAAAATTTTAATGGAGTTTTCAGCAAGGATAAACTTCCACGCAATCGATCTCGCGATCAACTATTGACAAAGTCAATCGTTGTTAATATTCAAGATTTCGACGATGGATCTGGAACTCATTGGGTTGCATTACACGGTAATAATTACTTTGATTCATATGGCATTCCACCCGGCGATGCTATTAAAAAATATATTAACGATCGACCTGATCGGTTAAAAACCGATTCGTCGATTAAATGCAGTCCAATCAATCAAACATGTTCGATCAATTACTCATCAACGCAAATTCAACCATCTGGAACAAACACATGCGGTTATTATTGCGTGTTATTTATTCGATGGATGAACCTTAAAAAATCTTTTGTTGATTTTATTCTACAATTTGATCCAACGCCGACGTTAAACAATGATAAAATTTGTATGAAATTATTCCAACACCAATGATAATGTAATGCAATTTTATATAATCTATCAGATAATGCTGTCATACTGTCTCAAATGTAAATCTAAAACTGAAAGCAATAATGAAAAAACATTAATAACAAAAAATAATCGAACCATGATAAAAAGTGTATGTGAAATATGCGGCAGAGCAAAAAGTACATTTATTAGCGCTAATGATGCGCGTGTTGGTAATAATATTATTATGGTTGATAGCGATCACGTTGATGATGTAAGCGATGATGACCTTATTATTATATAAAATCAATTATTACATAATCAATTATTATAATACATAATGAATTGTAAATGCATCGTTAATGGTGATCTATCACAAAAATGTATTTGTGTTGAAGGAAATGCAGTACACGTTTACTGTAAAAAATGTAGACGAAATAAAATTGTAGGCGGAGCATTAGACATACACGATTGGATTGGAAAGTTACCACGTCCAAAGGGTGGATGGACATTACCAGGACATAATTATACAGGACCATGGAATCCTCTAGATGATCAACTTGATGATAATGATCAATCACTACCAGGACAAGAACCATACAATCAAGTTGATGCTACAGCTATGCGACATAATATATGTTATCGTGACGTTGCCGATGGCAAGGTTGGAGCTAAACATATGTGTGATAAAAAAATGTTGGATGAACTTCGAGAAATAAAACCAACAAATATGAGAGAACGAGCCGATAAATTATTTGTCCGAGGAGTAATTGGAGCGAAATATAAACTTGGTCTTGGTCAATCAACGAATCGATCAACGAATCGTTTAAAGACAAATCATCTCAGTAAACTTGCTGCTGAGCTTCATAAACCAAAAAAAAAGAAATTTCAACGTCGTCGCGTGGTCGTAAACGCCGTAGATGACACATGGGCCATTGATCTTGCTGATATGTCAGCGCTGGCCGACGACAACGACGGTAATAAATTTTTGTTAACTGTGATAGATATTCAAAGTAGATTTGCTTTTATCGAACCAATAAAAAATAAAATGGGTGGAACAATAACATCGGCGTTTAGTAAAATTATTGCAGATAGTGAACGGCAACCAAATAAAATATGGACCGATCATGGAGCTGAATTTTATAACAAACAATTTGAAACCTGGTTAAAACAGCATAATATTAAAAAATATACTACTGGAAATGAGGGTAAAAGTGTAATTGTTGAACGATTCAATCGAACAATCAAAGAAAAATTGTACAAGTGGATGACCGCTAATGACACACGCAGATACGTTGATGCGTTACCACAAATCGTATCCGAATATAACAACACAGCGCATAGATCAATAGGAGTGACACCTATTGAAGCACTGGCTGATCCAGTAATAGCGAATGAAAATCTATATCGAAAACATAAATTTAATGTTGGTGATCGTGTTAGAATTTCATTGTCTAAAAAACAATTTGAAAAAGGTTTTACGCCAAACTGGAGTGAAGAAGTGTTTGTTATCAGTGAGATATTAACAACTATTCCTGTAACATACAAATTAAGCGATAAAAACAAGGAGCCAATCACAGGAAGTTTTTACGAGCAGGAACTGCAGCAAACAGATCAGGATGTATTTGTAATTGAAAAAGTAATAAAACAACGTGGTAATAAATCATTAGTAAAATGGAGAGGTTACGGCGATTCTTTTAATAGTTGGATACCAACTCGATCGATCCATGATTGATCCATCGTCAATCAGCGACAATCCCGATCGGTCAAAGACCGATTACATGGATCAATCAGGCTGATCATGGATTACCGATTAACGATTGATCGGTAATCAAACCAGTGCATTTCATGACAGATTCTAATATAATTATTTAAGATGTGTTTGCATTTGACTGGCGAACATAAACTTATTAATTCATCGCGCCGTCGTTCATCAACGTTTAGTAATTGAAAGATTTTAACAAAAATATAATCGAATTTAATATTTTTTTTACGACCTGGAATAGTAATATTTAAAAAAAAAATTAGTTTTAATTGGAATTCTTCGCGTTCTTCTGGTGTAAACTTGAATTTAATTGTTTTTTTTATTACATGATATTTCGCGGTGTATCGCGTTTTCTTTCTAAAATTGTGGTAAGGTCGATAATCAACGACGGTTACTGCGTCGTATTCGTCAACTACTTCTCCGATATCTAACTCATAATGTGGAACATTATCATCAATCCATTGGGGATCGGTTAAAAACTGATAATCAACAATATTATTTGTTGATCTAGCGAGTTCGATTGTTGAAATTTGTTTGTTGTTGTTATTAGGTTGATCATTGCCATCAGTAACACTAATAAGTAATCTTAATTTAGCTAGCATGATTATGTAATAATTAATTATATAAAACAAAATTTTATCTAATTGTTTATTATATAATAAATCATGACAGCAACAATAAGATATCACTATAAGGGATTCATCGAAAACATACCTGATTTAGAACGAGCTATAAGATACTGTTTCGCAAACAACGATACTACAGGCAGTGTTGTTATTCAAATAAATAAAGTAAGTAATAAAATTGGAGCAGAAAAAAATAATATTTTATTAACGCCTAAGGAATTAACAGTATTTAAGGAACTTGGTAGCGTAGTAGTCGAATGAGCTGTCGACACAATAATGTCTTATGTTCACAACTGTATTTCGAAGAATGAACTAATCCGAATACTCAAGACCGGTTAAACATATTGAAACTTAATTTTACGCTGTAATTTCTTTGAGAACGCTGATCGATAAGTTCCATCGGCAGCCTTTTGTATAGATGCATTAACAATGTTGAAATGTCGACCAGCGGCTTTTGTAGAGTTAAATTGAAGTTGTTCTTCTGTTTCTGGATCAGTTGATGTTACCGGTCGAGCAATCTTACTACCACGACCAGTATTACCTCGTTTTGTATTCTCTTGTTGAGTGACAAGATCCAAGTTCTCAAGGCGATTATCGGTCTTAATCCTGTTAATGTGGTCTATAACCAACTTCGACGGAATAATATCGTTGAAAACTTCGTGCACAAAACGATGGGAATAAATATTTTTAGTTGGATTTTGTAAGACAGTAAAACATAAATATCCAGGTAAATTCATATGACCAACTGTCTTATTTGTTCTCGCATGTCGTATCATTCCCTGATCGTTGGCCTCATAATTTTTATACAATGGGTGACGCTGATATTCATCCTGTAATCCTAAATTATCGACATTATATCAATAACAGAGCCATTAACGTGATAAACTCTGTATCCTGCAGGAATTTCATCAATGAAACAAGTGTAGATAAAGTCTTTGACGAACATCTCCGTCTCATCAACAACAATTTTATAACCCGCCGGTGTTGTTATGATTTCTAAATAAATTTCATCATCATAGGAAACCAATCCAATCATTGTTCCATAAAATCCGTCAAATTCAGGATGTGAACAAGGTGTGTTGAGTTCATCGTATTCAGGTATCATAGATTTCTGCATTATTATACAATAACTGTTTCTCTAATTGAAAGTTTTATTTACCGCCATGTCTATCATGTATTGTCGATTATGTGTGATAAAAAAATAATCAATTAGAGAAACAAATATTGTATAATAATGCAGAAATCAACACATATCAAGAAAATCGCATCAGCGTTCGCTGGATTCGATAATTCGTGGCAAATTGATATTGATGATAAAATCGTGTTATTATCACCATCAGAACTATATGACATAATATCTCCAACAATAGTACAACAACGTAAAAAACATTTAAGTATCAAATTTTTAGTGCAATATAAAGTAATATTTGAAAAAGCAATGGCAATCGATGATAGTGAAATTGAAGCATTCATCTCATCCAAATCAAAAACCGCTTTGCTCGGATCGGATCTAAAGAAAATAATAACTAAAACAATTTTCAATGAAATCGAGAATAAAATAGCGGAATATGTTTCATCTGGTTCAGCATAGGTACTACAACAAATACAATCCATTTTTGTTCATACCCATCAATTTAAACCACTTCGAGGAAAATTGTATGTAGAACTACCAGAAAAAACTAATAACAGCAAGTGTGTGATAAATGTAAAAAACAACGATAACAAATGTTTTCAGTGGGCGATTCTATCAGCGTTATATACTCCTGAAAGAAATCCAAACAGAGTATCGCATTATAAACCACATGAAAATTCATTAAATTTTACTGGAATCGAGTTTCCTGTTGCTGAATCACAAATCGGAAAATTTGAAAAACTCAATGGAATCAGCATTAATGTGTTTGGTATTGAAGAATCAGATGATAAAATAAAATATTATCCGCGATTGATAAGTAAAACGGCATCGCAGGAAACAATTAATTTGCTCTATTATAGAGAACATTACTGCTATATCAGAAACTTTGATGGTTTAGTTGCATCACAATATAACAAACATAAATCTAAGATGTATTTCTGCTATAAATGTCTACACGGATGTCAATCACAGGATGTGCTCAGTAAACATCTTGAATACTGTGTAGAAATCCAGCGAGTAAAACTACCAGAAAAAGGTAAAGAATCGTTAAGTTTCAACAAATATAATAAACAACTGAAGATTCCATATGTTATTTACGCTGACTTTGAATCGCTACTGATATCAATCGAAGTAGCATTAAACAATCCTAAAATATCATCAACAACTGCAATACAAAATCATGTCCCCTGTGGTGTTGCTTACAAAGTAGTTTGTACAAATCCAAAATTATCAAGAGAGATTAAATTATACCGCGGAGACAACCCGGCAGAATGGTTGTTATCAAACTTAATGAATGAAGCAAATAATATACGATTAATGTATAAAAAACCTAAAAAAATGATACCACTAACACAGCAAGAAGAAGAAGAATTTAATCTATCAAATATTTGTCATATTTGTCAACAACAAATTATACGCGAATCTGATAAAGTAAGAGATCATTGTCATGTTACAGGAGAATATCGTGGACCAGCACATGATAAATGTAATCTACATTTCAAATGCCCAGAGTTCATTCCAATAATATTCCACAATTTGCGAGGATATGATTCGCATATCATCGTCAGCGCCTTTGATAACGTTAATCTTCGTGATAAAAAAATCAGTTGTATCGCAAACACCGATGAGAAGTATATGTCTGTCACAATAGGTCCTCTGCAATTCATTGATAGTTTACAGTTTAAACCCGCGTCATTAGATGTACTAGCAAAAGGATGCAGTAAATTTACTCATCTAGAACAGCATTTCATGGAGAACAGTAATATACTAAAAAACAAAGGAATCTACCCCTACGAGTACATGAACGATTGGAGTAAATTCGATGAAACATGTCTACCACCACATGATAAATTCTATTCCAAACTAAAAATGGAACAAATATCCGACAACGATTACAAACACGCGCATAAAGTTTGTTCAACGCTAAATTGTAAAACATTAGGCGATTACCATGATGTGTATCTTAAAACGGATGTTCTATTATTAGCTGATATTTTCGAAGAATTTAGATCAACGTGTTTAAATTATTACAAACTTGATCCTTGTTGGTATTACTCATCACCAGGATTATTGTGGGACGCAGCATTAAAATTAACCAGAGTAAATATAAAACTGTTGACAGATCCAACAATGTTTTACTTTATAGAAAAATCAATACGGGGTGGAATAAGTGTTATTACTAAAAAGCACGCAGTCGCCAATAACAAATACTTAAAAGATTATGACGCAAATAAGCCATCAAGTTATATCACGTATTTGGATTCTAATAATCTTTATGGTTGGGCAATGTCTCAACCAATGCCTGTTGACGAATTTAAATGGGTAACAGGAGACCAGTATCTAAAAGAAACAAATAAAAAAATACCCGACGACGTCGGCTACTTTGTTGAGGTCGATCTAATGTATCCCAGTCATCTACATAAATTACACAATGATTATCCTTTCTGCGCGGAACAACTATTAATCACCGATGATATGATATCTCAAGAACAACGCGATCTAAAAGTAAAATATAATTTGAGTAAAAATGTAACGTGTAAACTTGTACCAAATTTGATGAGTAAAACTAGATACATTATTCATCATCGGGCGCTAAAACAAGCAGTTGATCACGGTATTGTAATAACATATGTTCATCGTGCACTAAAATTTAGACAAACTTGTTGGCTCAAAGAATACATTGACTTTAACACAAGTAAAAGAACAGCAGCAACCACTGAATCAGAGAAAGACTTTTTCAAGTTAATGAACAATTCAGTATTTGGTAATACAATGGAAAACATAAGAAAACGTAGAAACATAGAATTAATCAATAATCCGGCACGACGAGATAAAGTTTTAGCCGAAGACACATTTGTATCAATGAATATTTTCACAGAAAACCTGGTAGCGGTTCATAAACGTAAAACCGAACTAAAACTAAACAAACCAATCTATGATGGATCCGCCATACTAGATGTATCAAAGATATTAATATATGAATTTCGTTACGATTATTTCAAACACAAGTATCCAAACTCAGAATTATTATTCAGCGATACTGATTCTCTCTGTTATTTAATACCAACTGAAGATTTATATCAGGACATCTATGACAATAAAGCGTTATTTGATCTATCAGACTATCCAAGTAGCAGTCCATTTAAAAACGATGATAATAAAAAAGTAATCGGTAAATTTAAAGATGAAACTAATTTCACTCCGATCAAAGAATTCGTTGGATTAAGATCTAAAATGTACAGCATAAAAACCGATGATGATAAAATAAAGAAAAAAGCTAAAGGAATCGTAAAAACAGTAGTTGATAAGCATGTATCATTTGATGATTATCTTAGCGCGTTAGATGGTGAACATAAGCATGTATCAATGACAACGATAAACTCTACCAAACACAATATTAAAACAAACACAATTAATAAATCCGGATTGTGTAATTTTGATGATAAAAGAATTTGTTATGATGGTGTTACAACATTTGCATTCGGATATGATTACTCTGACGATGTCGACGATAATGAATCAGAAAATGTTCTTGATATAATCTTCGGTTAATGGTCATTTTTACATAAACCATAGTATAGTGTAATTTTATGTAAATAATAGTATAGGATAGGCGAAAAAATAATAATAATTTTCAATTAGAGATAAATGTTAAGTATAAATAATATGTAATCTTAATGATGGGGGGGGGGAGGCAGATTGCTATTAAACAGGTGTTAATCAAAGTTGATTACAATCCTAAAGTAGTATGTAAAAAGGCGTGATCCCAGCACAGACACTCTGTCCATCTATCAAGCCAGAGGAGCGGTCCGTTAGGACCGTGACGATGGCGCGATAGAGGGATAGAGTGGCTGTGCTGGGATCCGCCTTTATACATACTACTGTTATGACTTATCTTCCAGTAGATGATAAATCTAAACAATATTTGGGGACTTGGAGACTAATTTCTTTATTAAACGTATCCTATAACATTTCATCAGCTTGCGTTGCAAATACAATAAAATAAGCTCTTGCTTCACAACAGTTAATAAGGATCAAACTGGTTTTATTAAAGGGAGATACAAAGAAATAAATATCCACACTTTACATGACCTCATAAAAAGAAGAAGAAAAAAACAAAACAACAACAACATAAATAGACTTCTTCTCTTAATTGATTTTGATTGATTGATTCTGACTCATTTGCATGCCTCTTCATTGAAATTGTCATACATTTATTTTTATCTTTTAATTTTGGAGATGCTATTACAAAATGGATACAAATGTTTAACAATAATATAAAATCTGGTGTAATTCTTAATGGGCAATTCTCATCTTGGTTTACTCTTAAGAGAGGTTGTAGACAATGAAATCCCTTCGCTCCTTACATTTTTGTCCTGTATACAGAAATAGTATCCCATTTGATCAGTAAAGGATCGAACGTAAAGTGAATTAATATAAATAATAGATACTATATTTGTTCTCAATATGCAGATGACACAGCAGTTACTCTTGAAGATTTTGAAATGTCACTTAAATCAGCTTTGGACCTCACACATTAACACTCTAAATGTTCAGACCTTATTACAGATATTGAAGAAACTAAAGCAGTCTGGACTGGTAACAGAACAGTAAGTAATGTCAGGTATTGTTCAGAATATAAACTAGACTGGCAGTTGTCTAAATCTAATTACCTGGATATAAATTTTCTGCAGACTTAAATAAATCTAAATTACAGCTATTAATAACTTGGCACTTCGAAACTTAGTCATTTATTTTTGAGTTTACCAAGTCCTCATGGTAATATACCTCAGGAGCTCATTCTAAAAGCGAGTGATATTTTCTCATTACACACATAGAATAATAAATGAGTGAAATATAGAATATCAATAGAAATAAAAAAAATTTGTAGCAATTCAGAGACTGTATTTGATGAACTTGAATGAATCGCATGGATATAATCATCTTGCCACGTATGAACACAGATATCCTGGAGCTGAAATGACTGATTTGTTTGTTGCACATTCATTGTATCCAGATAAGTCGATTCTTGAGCTAGTTCAGGATCTCTTTCAAGAACATTGCTTAGTTCACATTGTGCATTGCTCGTAATTGTCCAGTACCCTTGAAATGCGTTTAGAACTTAGAGGTATTCATTTTAAACAGCTATATTAATGCCTGTTAATGGAATATTGCTAAATGGTCTGTCGTCACCTGAGCTATAATAAAATAAGTGAAGCAAAGTTAGAAAGTACATTATTTAAATATAGTGAAACTTGTTTGTTACTTAAAACGAAAAATTATGGGAATTCCCGTGACGAATCAAGCCACACTCCCAGAAATACCATGATTTTGTTTTCTCTGTCTTAGATGACTTCATATGTACATTCTTTCTACAGCTTTAAAGACTGATCATTTATATTAAACACAATCACAATTAATTTAGTGAAAATAGTTATCAACAAATACCTCTTGATCGTGCAAGAACTGTGCTAGAAATCTCATACAAAACCTGTAATAAGGACTTATACTTTAAGTTAACACATTTGGAATGTTTCTTACTTTACACTTTTTCTCTTGTTCTAACGAGTATAGTCCTTCCCTTTGAGTAATCACATGTCAACTAAAAATAATAATAACCATTGTTTAGATTTGCGCAGACGACAGGTGCATCAAATACAAACCAAAGTATATAGCAATCCTAGAAGTATGTAGACTAGTAGAAGTTTGTAAAGAGGGTCTGAAAGATATGTTTCACCAATATAAACCTAAACATAGATGTTCGCTGTTTCTTGAAATTCGTAGTTTCTTTTTATATAATCTTGATAATTACACAAGACAGAAAAGAAACTGTAAAGTGCAAAGTATGTTCTATACTGAACCAGATGATTACTATTCACAATTTCTAACTGGTTAATTTCATTGACAACCGACAACATATAATTTAGAAATATTTTGGAATATAGGAATTTTACTACATCGCGTAAAGGTGTCACTAATATTAATTTTAAACATGTTGCGTATGTAAGGGGTGGTCTGCTTATGTAAATGATGGTCCTCATTCTCCTCTACGGTTAACTATTTCTTGATTTTGTAACCATTTCTTGTACTCGCAGAATTATCTTCTTATGCTACTTATTTTTCATTATCTCAGGGGTAGCTGAAGTTTCTTCATATATATATATATATATATATATATATATATATATATATATATACATATGTTTGAGTGTGTGTGTGTGTGTGCAAATATTAGCAACCAAGTAAGTCTTCTTCACACTTACTCATTCTTACATGAAAAACATTCTTTTTATGCGATCAAAATGTATATGAAGCAAATCGAAAATATCAGGAGAAAGCAGAAGAAGGAATGTATTATGTGTAATATTACTCTCATAGTGTAAACGTCATTGTGTTCCACATTTACTTAGTAATTTATCTGCAATTTCAGAATTATACTCGTTCATTTTATTTGTAACGGACAACTTTATAATAGTAAGGGTGGAGGATAGGAAAATTCTGATCTGAGTGTCAGAATGTTGCATCAGACACAGGCTTACAGAATTATTCTCGTTCATTTCATGTGCAACGGACAAAGCTATAATACTAATAGGAAAATTCTGATTCCAATGGTGGAATTTTCCTATCCAATGACGATGCATAATCAAGGATTTTTTCACATTCGAGAACGAGAACTGATAGTTGAAGTCAAAACTGAGTATTCTAAATACTGTTGTAACTTTAAAAGAGTAAACCAACCCCTGACAAATTCCTCGCCGTGAGTTAGAGCGTAGCAAATTCGATTTACATTGAAAGATTCTGTGTAAGCTGTAAATGACGTTTAAACACATACCAGCTTTCAAAGAACAGCGGTTGAGACCACTATGGTAATAGCAAGTACGAATCGTGTGCTGAAATTAGCTTCAGCAACGATACAAATATCAACAGGTAAAGTCATTTGTCAACTCTTATCCTATACGAGCCAGACAAAAAATATTGACATAGTGCTTGATTCAATTTTAATCTATATTTTGTTTCTTTTAATAAGTAGTGACGAGAATTTGAATTTTGGAAGAAGAAAAAATAACAATTACGACAAAGGGTGTATTGTCTTGATGTGTTTTTACGTGTAGCTAGGTCGATCAAGTGCAAAACTTCATCCGCGGGTCGTTTTATCACGTAAATATGTTGTAAATAAGGTTTATCTTGGGTATTGTGCAAGAATACTCAAGTGGTAATGGATTTTGAGAAATTTGCGACAATTTGTGTGCACTATGCTCTCAACCGGCGTTCTACACTGGAAAACACTATCATACACATTTAGCAATGTGAGAAATTTTACGTCCCACATATAGTATCTGAAGTGAGGTAGGGGGGTAAATTAGCCTAGCAAATCGTGCAAAGATGAATATAAAAAAGCATGCAAAGAGGTAAGTAATATAAAACAAACAAACAAACAAACAAACAAACAAAATTACTAGACAAAGTTAATTTGCGGTACCGCACGAAGTACTGAATTCTGATTTGCTTGGTGTATTTCACCCACATTATCTTTCTGTGAAAATATGTATGTACATAAAAAGGCTTGCTTGATATTGCATACAGATTGTATTAAGTTTAATAATAATAATAATAATAATAATAATAATAATAATAATAATTATTATTATTATTATTATTATTATTATTATTATTATTGTTCTGGTTTGCTGTTCTTAATATTATTATTATACATACACACAACATCAACATGTGTAACTTTTTCAAGTGATACAGCTGTGATGATATTCTGAGCTTTACAAGAGTACTTTCCAGCATTCCGTCGTGTAACATTCTTTATATCAAATATAGTTATTGCTGAGATGACCTTCTTTTGACGCAACAAAGGGTCCAAATGTGCCCATCGCCAAGTGCAAATCGGATTACAGTCTGCAAGGCAGGATAAATTCAGCCCGTCATGTACTTGCACCATCGTGAAATTCGGTGCAAGAATGATGGCATTAGGTTAGGATGCAAAATGAGAAGACAACATTGAAAACTGACCTATATGATATAAAATATATAAATGTGTTATAATACTTATCGCAAGATTTTTGACATATGGTTGGTATTATAAACAAAGATAATTTTCCTATATTGCTATTTCCTTGTTCACATAACATATCAGAATTTAAAGTACAGACGTAAAAGAAAGAATGTGAGAAAGCTATTCTGGTATTAAAGCTGCTTTCCCTTAAGGTAATTATATAAACATTTGTTGTTGTTTTTTAAATCATTAAAAAAAGACCCACAACATAGATCGATATTACAAAACAAAATTTTGAAAATCTGCGTGAATAATTTAACGCCATTTAAAATCAAAATATAATTTGTATTCAGAAAGTTAATAGGATTATATTCTTAAGCACTTTAACTTATTGTCAAGACGCTGAAATACAATTTAGTGAAAACTCCTTGAAAAAAGAACTGTGTAAAGTTATTTTCTCAAGGGCTTACCATTTACATGCCATTCAGATAAATACAGCTCTAACACGTTGATGGAAATAAATATCATAAAATAACAAGGCATGCGGTAGCCGAAATACCGTTAATAGCGAGTTAGATTGTGCGTTAAGAGTTGATTTCACGTGTGAAATAAAAATCTGGGGAACATCTAACATCTAACACTGCTAAGGTATAAATTCTAAATATTATTTGTAAAGACTATGATATTTATGAACATTGACAATGGTAAATGTAGAGGACCACAACTGCCATTTTACCACATCTTAACAAATTGGGTTTTATTCAGATTAGTATAGTTTGGAGTCCATAATATTCAAACACATATACACAATCTCTATGTTTGTAAGATTAATTAGAAAAATATTTTATGTTACTTGAATACTTATATACGCAAAAATATATCGGAGAAACGCAATGGCGTCTTGTAACAAGAACAGCAAAATTCGATTTATGGTACGATAACTTATTATGCTCAAAGTTATTCGATTTCTCATCAAAGGTACTGCAAACCACAATCCAAATTAGTTTGACATGTTAGTAACAAAGAGCTATCTGTTTCAGATATCAAATTATGAACAAAACCTGGAAGCAAAACAATACATGTTCCATTGTGTCATAGTGCGATAATTTCCCTTTTGAATTTAGCAAATGTTAGTAGTAGTTGTAGTAGTAGTGGTACTAGTCGTAGCAAAATTAGTACTAGTCGTAGTAGAAGTAGTCCGGCCTGTTATGGGAACCGGACACAGTCCTCCTGCATATGAGTCTAGCACGCTAACCACTGAGCCAACATGCTTCTCAATGTACATTCGTTATATGGAATTTGTCTGCAAATTTCACGCACAGTGCATTAGGCAGAGGGTATATATTCATTGGCTCGACATGCTGCCGATTACGATTCCGTCACATTTTCAATAAATAAATACTTACATGTTCTGGCCCGTATTCATCATCATCATCATCAATCCGGTTTCAATAAAGATATTAGAATAAATAAATAGTGAATATGTAAATCATATATGAAAATATTACTGGCTAATAGGAACTTAAATAGGTATAAAGTACTGGTCTAGTCCTATCGATGATTAATCCATTTTAATTGTTTTACCACTGGTGTAACAAAGAGCTTTTATGCAGTGCCGGATTATCCTAGTAGCAAAAGTAGCATATGTTACGGGCCCCGCACTTTCAAGTGTTTTAATATTTATGTGGTTTTTTAAATTTAGGGCCCCTTTATAACATATGCTACAGGCCCCGCACTAGTTTAATCCGGCACTGCTTTTATGGGGTGAATGAAAATTGCATTGGTGAGACAACAAAATTTACTCTAAGAAACTAGAGGAATGGTTCTCGACTGTTTTAATCAGTCAAGATCAAATACTATATGGAGAGGTTTTAGTAACTAAGGTGTTGACTTCGAAACATGCAAAATTTTGCAGTATCGGCAAGACTGATTCTTGCTGCTTATATCTGATGAGGAATTCGTGTGCCAAAAATTACAAAAGAAGCATGATTGCAGATCGTTTATTCTAAACGCTAATTTCGGGTAAATACAAGTTATTTGTAAGAGCCTGGGATAAAATGTGTGTCATATGTCCGCGAAAAAGAAGTTTCCGCCATCCCAAATGCAAAATAGGAAATACTCTGAATTTGAAGAAACCAAAACGGTGTTCTTAAATATATGTTCGTTACGGTCATATGTCCCCGTCGAAACAAGGAATGTCACGTCAGGCGTTTCTGTACTTTCAACAGTCTGGTTGCCAACCTAAAATATGTCAGTACCTTTTCATATTCAAATATTGAAGCTATAATAAAAGTAGATTCAAAGAAATGTATGATAAGAACGATTGGAACAACAATTTTTAAAAAAAGAAATAGGAAAGGCTGACGGCGGTGAAAGTCTAAATTTTCCTGACGGGAAGACGATGAAAATATGTCGTTCGTATGACTCTGTTTTAGAAGATTATCCTGGCATGATTAAATTGACTTACGTCAACGAAATCTGCTTTACAACTTTTAAGTTGTCGATAAATGCATTTCGATTGAAAAATCTGTTGTTCTGTTCAAAATATCTTACCCAACCACGATTCGGATTCATTTCTTGAAATTAAAACTTTAACAAAATAGTTTAAAGATTTATCATTTAATTTGTTGTCTTCATATTTTGTAATTGACACCGCCTATAAACAGATTTTAGTATGAATTTGACACTTGTGATATGCCATGGAAGAATTCAGGTAATTTTTTAAAAAAAAAAAAAAAAAAAAAAAAAAAAAAAATAGAAAACCAACAATTGTAAAGTCAATGCATCTATGAATCAATCGTTTTTGCTATATTGTATTTCAGAAATAAAATTGTTTGACTATTGGATATGCTAAAATACAGACGCAGCTCAAAATATAATTTGTCATTTTTCTCTCATATATATATATATATATATATATATATATATATATATATATATATATATATATATATATATATATATATATATATATAGGCAAATAAATTCTGAGCAGACCGTACTATTTTAAACAAACAGAACCATTAAAAATGACCAGCATTTTCAAATGAAAATATGCAGACTGTGACTTGTAGTGTGTGAAGAGGAAATTAAACGGATGTGGTACCGACACGATGAGTAGCGGTGTAATATCAAAGACACGAATACAGAAAATCATATTCGTAGGCGAGATGGATTGGGGGCGGGGGGTAGGTGAAACGAGAATGTTATCTTTTTAATGGCACATCAACACACAAAAGGTTATATCGTGCCGAAGCGATTGCAGTAAAGTGCCTTACCCAGCAATACACCATCTGAGGCCTCCCCGACCTGGTCTCGACAGGATAAGAACAGGGTCGGAAGTTTATATTTAACAGAGTATGGCAATTTATATGTGTCTTAATGTATTTATGTCGCATTTTTCTGTGTATATAATATAGACGAATGAAAAAGTAATTGTAAGCGATGTTATTATATACTCATTTTTTTTCTCCATTAACTTTGCATTGTCAGAATCGTGCAGTATTTCTCCATACTGCACGACACGTGTGTCTAAAAATAGCATCGCGTGTTAGGAACTACTTTTTATTGTAAACAAACAATGTACGCAAATGTAGCAGACACCGGAGCTTTTGCTTTATTAGATTTGTCTGTGGATGAACTAAACAAGCTGTTTGAGAGTAGAGATGATAAAGCTGACGATGTGGATGAATTCATTGAGTCACAAAAGAATCTTTCAACCAAGCAAATGACTGAACGTGATATTCACAATGTACAGCGGTGGCTTTATGACAACAAACGTGAGGCATGCAGTATTGAAAATATCATTCTGATCATTTAAACACTTATTTAGCCGATGGTTCAGACTATGAACCGTGCTCTCTAGAGTCTATACAAAAATAGCATAAAAAGGCATCTTATGACCAAATGATATTCCGTTTCTCTCAGACACCGCAAATTTTACAAGTCAGTCCAAGCACTAAATTCGAAAAAATACAACTAAAGAAGGCGGGTTTTGGTATAAAAGCAAGTGCCTCGGAGCCAAGAAGCCACGATAACGAAGAAGCCTTATTTTCCGCTGACGAAATGGGCTCTCACACCCCAGCCGCTTTGCAATTTTGCCTTTTTTTTTTTTTTTTGATGAGAAATTGTTTGGATTTATTATGACAGTACATATAAATATGTCATCTATAGCTGGTAATAAGAATGACAATAAATGTACTTACTTTTCTGCATCCTGAATTTCTTCAAAATGTACTTTCTGATCCACGGCGCGAAATTGCACTGCAATCTAGACTACATTTCCAGCAGAAATCACATTCCAAAGGAGAATTTACTGCACTCCAAAACGAAATGAATTTAATATTCCCTAAAAAAAATAGTTAATCCTGCATCTTCTTGAGAATTTCACTTAAAAGAATTTCATATTTTGTCCACCTTATGATTCCAAACTATCAATGACAGGACAGTAACACATGTGTAAGCTAGCTTGCTGTCGAGGCCAGTCCCTCTAGCTACATGTACATCGTACGTAATAGAACCAGCTAAAAATTAAAAGAGCAGAATTTAGCTGAATCGACATAAAAACAAAATCCCTCCATTCCAGATCAACTGGGAAAGTTGTTCCAAGGCGCAGTCATTCACAATATGACTCAAAATTCAATTTTAAGTAGACCAAAATGAGATTTCTTTTTGAAACAAATCACTGAGCGCGCGGTACTCAACCAAGTTCAAAGGTCACTGGGCGGTGCCATGTGCGCATGAATACTGTTACTGTGATTTGGTTTAACTTCGGTTGTGTATTTACTTTAGAATATAGCAGAAATTCAGTTACTTTGTTTCTTGTAGTGTGTTCTTTTTTTATTCAGCCTTAGGTAGAAAAGCAAAATGAGTATATAATAAAAAGGTTACTGCATTTGTATGGGAAAATATGAACTCGTTTTTTCTGAGCTATACTGCACTCCTGACGTCGTGCAGTATAACTCAGAAAACTCGTTCATATTTTCCCATACAAATGCTGTAACCTATAATTGTTTATCGGGTTAAGCAAAATATTGCAAGAGCGCATTACATCTGTTTTCTCTTAACTGTACTTATTTATATTTTATATATTTTGTCTCTAGAAGTTTATTTTACTTAAAAGGTTAGATATTTTAAAACCGATTCGTCATATTCAATAATTTTGAGCGGTTAATGTTGCAAATTTTAACATTTCAGCATTGTTATTTTTTTTTTTTTCGGGAGTCGTGTAATCCATAATAGGTATGTTCTATATTCTGCATGATATTATATAATGTTAATTTATTGATTTAGGAAAATAAATTTAGAACGTATGAAAAAGTAATGTTTTATGTACTTTGTAAAGGATTAAGAGAAGAAAACAAAACAAACTTATAGTGGCAGTAGGACTATGAATGGCTAGAGATATATCCAATATATTTTTAATTTTGGCTGAATATTATTTATCGATTACATTTTAAAGGCCCAGTTAAATCAGAGGCGCGCCAAGACGATTGACCAGGGACATATAGCAAAGACAATATGAACACACCCATTTCATAAACATTTTACTAGTCAACTAAGTATATGGTTAAAATGCCAACATCTTTATTCAAGGTATGTGCCATTGTAATACCTGTGTAACATATAGAAAACAGCCAAAAGCATGCCAGGGCAAGGTCATGTTTTACATACAGGGTTTTATAATGGACCTTATACAGGGCTTATATGGCTGTATCTATTCTGTATTTAAGTCATCGTATAAAGCCATGTCAAAAGTCTCCGTTGTGCTATCGGCTGTTTAAAAAAAAAACGCGCGCGCGCGCGCACACACACACACACACACACATATATATATATATATATATATATATATATATATATATATATATATATATATATATATATATATGTTATATATATATAAATTATATATTAAAAATAAAATCTACGTTTTTCGAGTAGATATAGGGAAATATTTCACGAGTGAAGTGGAAACATTGTATTGTCACTCGTGGCTTCGCCACTCGTGACAATACAAAATGTTTCCACTTCATGAGTGAAAAATTTATTTATATCTACTCAAAAAACTTAGATTTTATTTTTAATATATAATTTTAAAGACAAAAACCTTCGATTTGCATAGATTTGTGTCTCCTTTTTGTGTCAATGTAACTAATGGCTGCATTACTACATCGATAAAAAGAAGTTCAGAAATTTTACAATAATTTTAGGACAGCTACTTTTAGTAAATTTAGTTTGTACATATAATGCCTCACATTGTGTATTTTATCAAATTAATGAATGTTTTCATGCGCAGATGAAGAGATTTTTATTTTCGTTAACATATTTCTTGCGTGGATTGATACAGTGAACATTGCTCGGGTGGGGTTGCTATAGCAACATGACAGAAAGCTCCAACGGACTTCAGAGGGCAACGTTATTAAACAACATATTTTAATGAGTGTGAGTTTACTTGTAGGATTTTGGCTGCTATTTTTGTGTATTTTTGCACTGAGACGCAAATTGTGTGTTTTCGCAGGCTTGCTGCCTATTTCGGTAACAGACGTTGCACCCACATTTCGATTGTCACTTGATTTCGGTTTGCAATCGACATTAACCAATACCTGATTCTCCATGGTTATCAGACACGATTATGATTGTGTTGACAGTAAAAATCCCTTCTTAAACAATTTTATTACTATATATAATCAAACGTTTTTCTTAAAACATTGTCACTGAGTGCAACAGGTATACGATGCTGTGCGGGTGGCACAGAATATCGAATAGCAACAGGTCATGTAAGTTAAGTCACTGACAATTTGCATGATTCATGTGGAAAACTAATTATAAAAAGTTCATACTTGAAGTCTATCTTTTGTTGTTTGGGGTTCATTTTTATGCATTCTTCACGCGCCTTTTCATTGATTACATAAATGTATACTAGAGGGTCAACATTCTTGACACATTTAAAGATCTATTCATCCTGATTGGGGGCGGGGGAGGAAGGGTGGGAGAGAGAGAGAGAAGGAAAATAAGAAAAACTAAAATGGGTCTAAATATGGAAATACAGGTCTAAAGTGCATAGATAAGTGCAGATATACTTCCTAAGTAGAAAAATAAACTAGTTTCAAAAGTGATATCGCCACTGTGGCGATAAAAGTGGTATCGCCACTGCGGCGATATCATTTTACTCCCACTGATATATTTCAATATCTCATTTATGACACACACACACACACACACACACACATATATATATATATATATATATATATATATATATATATATATATATATATATATTCAAGCTTCATAGACCATTTGTCTTAAACAAGACTTATCCATTTAAAGAGTATTTTGTTGTGCGTGTAGTGAAGAATGAATACAACGGCTTTAAAAGGCTCGCCATCTTCGTGTTAATCTTCCCACACAGTAAATCCCGGTTATAATGCATCTTATCCAATCGCTCGTAATACAAATATTAAAGGAATTAGTAGTAGTAATAGTAGTAGTAGTAATCTTCTTATCACTTATATTGTCACACCCACTTTTAAGAGTGATTTTTGGAACTTTCCAGAAGCGAAGTGTGTAATTTTTATACTTATATCTTTTTTATGGCTTAATGTTTATTTATGATATGAAGTGAGAAAAAAAATCCTAAGGCATTATTTACTTTTTTCCAAAGTTGCCGCTGAACGTAAACTGCAAAACATTTTAAACTTCTACCTTCAGAATTCTGTAAAGGAACACTGCACCGAAAGCCATCAAAGAAAGAGAAAAAAGTTGATGTTTACTCGATAGATATGGAAGGCTTCGTGTATATTCCATGGTAAGATAGGTAAATGGTTACAGAGATAGGGTTAGAATTAAATGTTTCTATAACTGACACATGAAAAGAGCAGAGAGTAGATAGTTATGTCGATGAGATTATGGGCACATTTGATGTAATAGCCATCATGTTTGGTGTGTGTGTTGGGGGGGGGGGGGGGAGGGCAGATATTAAAAGCCAGTCGAAGTTACAGAACAATTGCATGAAAATTGTAAAGAAGAAACGCTTACAAATCTTTATTTTGTATGGATCACTCTTATGGAGACAGTATACGCGCAAAACTAATGACAAACGTCAAGGAACGACGCAAAAAACTACAATGCATATGTCTTCAATGCTCAGAAAGTAATTTACTGTATTTCAAAAAACCACCTCTTTCCCTGCTCCGAGCCTAGATCAATATTATAGTACTGCTTTACACATGTTCATTCGTATTTCTATAAGAAGATGATAACTTTTAGAATTAAAATGTGCGAGAAGATACGTTTAATTACCTATGCACTCGCGTAGGAACGCACGGACTCCATACAATAAAAACATTTCTCCTCAAAAGGTACCAGAAAAATAAATGGTGCATCCATGGTTAAATATTTAGCTTTAGAAAAGAGTCACAATTTACAAGTGATTATAGTTTGCGGCAGGCAAATCGCATTTACCTCCATTTTGCTTTATGATTTGGGCTGACACAAAATGTAGCAAGTTATATAAATTTTTGAGTGACTTACCGGTCGTTTCTAAAAGAACACTGTCGTTGAATTCCCCTGAATTCCACTTCCGTAGCATCCTGTACGTCCAAGCATAATTGTTTGTGATATTCAAAACGTTTACAGTCAACGTTATTGTCCTATTTGCAGTTTTATCTATCGCAACCCTCACTCGATTTGGCTGTTCACGTTGGTCAAAGTAATTATAAACAGGCCATGTCAGAAAGAAAAGTGACTTGTCATGCAGTATGAAGATATAATCATTCCTGATATTGTTGAACGTCTATGCAAAAGATACATTTTGCCCAATTATACATTGTACGACGCTTCCTTCTGAGACATTATAGATTGTTAGGAGGCAAATAACAACATAACAACGTAAAAAAGGCATTCCTGTATGTTCTTGTTGATGTTTTACGCCCAGCTGAAATACAGTGTTTAATTTGTAATACATTTGATCAAGAAACCGTTCCAGCAATTATATGTCATTCCAATGAATGATCGTCATGGTATAATTCAATTTGACTAGAACCGATCACCGTTAGAATGTCGAAACTTGTACGACTCCCTCAAGAAACCAGAATCTATGACAATTTCAGTCATACTTCCTTTCTTACCCTCAATACCATGCAGAATAAAATCAGAGGAACAAAATATTCTTAGCTACTTTTACACTGGTGTGCGGTTTTAATACTTACAGAAATGAACAAAGTATGTTAGGGATTGAGAAATGTCACAACGTATAGAATAACGGAATACATAATTAACTGCATCTAACAAATTTCATCGAAAATCATAATGAGAAGAACAATCCTTTGCTTTAACTTGCATTATCAATATTTTAGCTTTGAATCCTTCTTTCCTGATATGGTATATTTGCAAAAGTATGTACAAGGAGAAAAACGTAAATTTTCGTAATGTTAATAAATGAATGATCATCTATGTCCCTGTCTGTCTGTCTGTCTGTCTGTCTCTCGATATATGTATATATATATATACATATATATATATATATATATATATATATATATATATATATATATATATATATATATATATATGAAAACACAGTTGGTCTGTGGTCTGGGGCAGTGGCGGCGCGACGGAGAGTCGAGGGGGGGGGACAATTGCCTATGGGCGCCGGGCGAGAGGGGGCGCCGTCAGGAGCTGTTTTTCTTTTAGCTGTAACCGGGGCGTAGATGGGGGGGGGGGGGGGGTGGATGTTGACAACTGACATAAAAGCTGTTCTCCGTGGCAAAGTAGGGACGCCACTAAAGAACATTGCCCTAGGCGCCACGAATTCTCGCGCCGCTAGTGGTCTGGGCTATAACTAGTAGTGATTACAATCTATGACGAAAAAAATAAGAAATCAGACTCGTACTAGAAAGTAACCTAGCTCATTTACTTGTCATCTGATCTGCCCAAAAGAACTGGACTCCTTTGAGAGTCCACCCTTTTTTCCTAAATTCTCGTCTTTAACTTTGTTAATATTCTGAATTGGAAAACCCATACAGTTATGTTTGACAGTTGTCTCAGTTGACGATTTTGCAAGAAAATGCAGCTTAAGGGTTTTGGTTAAATCTTCATCTGCTCACAGGTTCTATACACTTCGATGCATTCTGTACATACTTAGAATAAAAAATCATGAAACAAGGACAATTCATTCTGTATCACACTTGCTCACGTTTGACCTCAGTTTCAAAGAGTGAAATCAAGTTGGTTGCTTCTTCCTTATTCCCAGTTCAATAATGGATAAGTAACCAGTTACTTATTCCCAATTCCAAAAATGTAACTTTCTTTATTCCTTATTCCCGATTCACAAAATGCAACTGGTAGCTGTTTGCAGTAACTGCTAGTAATACCTCAGTAGTGGTAATCATTACAATCATCTGTTCTTTTTTTCTTATTCCCGATCCAATAAAGGATATATAACCAGTTATTTATTCCCGATTTAAAATGCTACTGGTTGCTGTTTGTTGTTGCCGATAGATGTACATGGAATGTAATGGTAGTAGTAGTAGTAATCTTTATCAGTAGCAGCAACAACTCTCCTACAATTATTGCTACTACTACTACTACTACGCTGATGACGACTACGACAACAATGACAACGCTTTTTATTCAGGACTCGAACTTAACGCTCGCATACGTGAAAAATGCGAATTAATTATGGCAAATGAATTTTAAGATCTTGCAACATTTTGCGGGTGCTCCATTTTCCAGTGATAGATTTAAAAAAAATCATTAGCATAACTCCATTAAATAACGTAAAATCTACATGCATAATTTTGGAATGTAAAATCAATCTTGCTTTGTCATAGTCCAATAAATCATCCCACCAAACCTGCAATAGTACGGGGGTGATTTGTCATTGATCCCTTAATCGTGGGTTAAGGGACGAACCATTTAATTTCCCGCGGGGGGGGGGGGGGGGGGGGGGGGGAGGGGATTTTCTTTTGAGTCAGAATATATTTTGGTCTTTTACCTGCATATAATTTTTTCAGAGCAAGAATATATTTTCAAGCTTTTCAAAGGCCGAAAATTTAGCATTTTTTATTTTAAAAATCTCTGCGGGCGCCCCCCCCCCCCCCCCCCCCGAAAATTAAATGGTAGGTCCTTAACCTGTTTATGTGAAGCCTTGTACTGTGTCCATGCATGTACCTACTGAACATAGACTAGGGCACATCAATTATGTTTCTAGTGAATGAAGGGTATATCTTTTGCACACAAATATTTTGTTCACAAGTATGAAGATATTTATCCGAAATTACCTTCATTCAGTGGTGTACTGGCCATTGGGCATACCGGGACAAATCCCGGTGGGCCGCCGCAAATAAATCCGTTTTTACCGGTGTTTTACTGGTGTGAGCAAAACCCCGGCCTGTCCCGGCAGATAAGTCCAGGGCCGAGTTGCTTACCCAGTACACTCCTGCCTTCCTTTAGGTTAAATCTGTTGCTACATCTGTTCTGATGATATTCTCTGCTAGTGTGTTTTGTAGGACGGCCGATAGCAGATATTTATCAAATATTACCGTGACTATCCTCTAAAAACGATATGGTTGGGATAGTTATGTGCTTCATCATAATGGCATTAATGCGCCAAGTCCAAAAATTGTTTCTGAGAAAATCTGACCGAACATAGTTTGAAAATGTATCAGTTAGGTTTTACGAAGATTCAGCAGTTGTGATTAGTAGTTGTGACTGTTAAAAAAATCCAATCTTTGTAACTATCTGCTCAAGCATAAAGGAATCTGGTATGGATATTCATGTTAATTTCTACTTGTTCCTTTTTGCTTTGGTTAAATTGTAGCAGGGGAAGTTTCAGGTTATTTTTGTTTTTGTTTTAAACTTGAAGAAAAAAAAGAATGTACTACTACCGTTGATCATTTTTTATGGTTGGAATAGCCCATTTGGTGCCCATTTAAACTCACAGATCAGTTATAGGCAAAAATAATTCAGCTGTACGTGTAGTTTTTAAATTTAAAATAACATTAAAAATTGCAATTGAAACTGAAAAGTATCGTAGTTTCATCTTACTCCAAAACTCCTGGTTTACAGTATAGATTAATAAAAGTGGTAAACAAAAATTGTCAGTATAAATAGGACTTTGCAAGTTGATATTTTCTAAACATGCGAGTTGTACAAAAAAGTTAAATTTCGAGCCATGTTATTATTAATATTATCATCATCATAATTATCATCATCATCTTTGTTGATGATTCTTGTTGTCGTCTTCGTCGTATTTGTTTATGTTATTGTTGCCTTGTCGCTCTTATGACGGTTCAAGTAACTGTCATATCAAACGTATAAAGATGTAAAACTGGTACATAATAGACCGAATCTATCAACAATTTGCAATACGCAACACTCTACTTAGAGAATTGTGATTTAAATCCATCTTTAGCAGTTTCTAGTTAGCAATCAGCTCCAGCAGTAGGAAAAATTTAGAGAAATTGAGAAGAGACAATTTTGAGAAATAGTAGGCTAAATATATGATACCTATAACAAAACCCATAAG
The DNA here is from genome assembly GCA_029931535.1 of Margaritifera margaritifera. Classification (NCBI taxonomy): domain Eukaryota; kingdom Metazoa; phylum Mollusca; class Bivalvia; order Unionida; family Margaritiferidae; genus Margaritifera; species Margaritifera margaritifera. The sequence continues at coordinate 636,620 of JAQPZY010000908.1, forward strand.
GAGATTATGTTCATATATGGACCCTACAATCCTCCCCCCTCCCCCCCCCAAAAAAAAAAAAAAATTTTTTTTCTTTACACGAATCGTTCATTGATATTTTGTGCCTAGGGATATGTTAGACACCCCCCCCCCCCCCGAAAAAAAAGAAGTATTGACGAAATTCATCGAGAGGACTGAGAGAAACAGGAGGGTCTTTATGGAATCTGGCAAAGTAAAACCGGTACAGTGAGGACCAATTCTATCGACATTTTGCAATACTTAAACACCTACTTAGAGAATTGTAATTAAAACCCCTGTTTCAAAGTTCTTACTTAAGGATCTGTTCCAACATCGTTTGTGCAAACGCTTAACGAAAATTCGTCGAGCCGATTTCGAAAACTAGGGGGTTCAATATATGGAAGCCATAACAACGTTCCTAAGTCGATTAAATCTTACGTCCACACATGGATCCTACTATCCCGGTCTCAGATCATTTCGACATGGATCCTTCTCTGAGATTTTGTATCTAGGGATATGTTCGACCTCTAGAAGAAGTATAGACAAAAAATGTATAAAGCGGAATCAGAGAAATAAGAGGGATGTTATGGATATCGGCTATGTAATACAGGTACATTGTAGATCGATTCTATCTACAATTTGCACCAACTGAACCTGAACCCCTACTTAGAGGATTTTTGATTTCAACCTCTCTAAAGCTTTCCTACTGTTCCTAAACATGGAAGTATGGTACAAGCGAGAAAAGTCCTGATGAAGCAGCCGTATAGTCTACATTACATCGCCAAAAACTAAATCTAAGTTATCATCGGGGATAAAGTCTAAGAAATATTTGATTATTGCATTAAAATTGCAAATAAAAAGCAGTAGAGAATCCGGAAACTCTGATCCTTCTCTGACTAATTACGACTCGAACAACCTAATACCATCTTTCTCTTCACGTTGGGAATATACAGGAGATCCAGTCTTCTGGAGAAATATATACACTACATAGAATTATATCTTAACCAAAATGAAACACATTGCAATCAAAAAGTATAATCACACAGTTGTCAAATTCAGGAAATATTCGTCTCACACCACCAGTTTATTAACTTTAACAAGAACAGAATCACCACCTCTGTTTCTGCTCTTAACATACCTTATTCTCTGAAACTTGCAATTCTACCTCTATCTAATATATCAATTACTCTCAATTATTCGCAGCTATGGCAATAATTTCAGTAACATACACACGAAGCGCCAGTGATATCAACCATAGTGAGAAGAAAGCACACAATATTCATCGATAAATAAATCTTAAGTCTGGTGCATTGGAGCTAGCAGTGAATGAATCAATACTGCACATGGATTTGCCTTTAATGGCAGTTAGATCCAAAACACATCTGGAAAAAAATTATATATGATTCATTAAATCACATTTTCATATTTGCTCGCGACAGCTGTTTATGACCCGTGAACAGTTGTAACACCCAGTTAGACAATCATTAATGTCTGAGCATTTATAACCTAAAATCCCTCAGAAAATAGTTTCAATTCAAATAGTTTCAGGAAAAAGAATTTACTTTGATCTCCATAAAGCTAAGCTACAGTTTTCTTGGGATGTTTTACTCTTTTAGATTTGTCAGATAATCTAAGACACCATTGTCAAAATGTTTAAGTTTCAATTACACTACTAAAATTATCTCCAACAGATAATTCAAGTGCACAGATGCTTGCAACTAGTTTATAGTAGTAATATATTTTTTTTAAAATAATTTTTTGGGCATTAAGTTGGATTTTAGCTCCAGGAGATCTTTGGATCTAACGGGAGTGTTTTGAAAATAAAGGAAGTGTTTTGAATTGAAATCAGATCCAAACAATCTAAAGTGTTATGACGCGGGGAGTGTTTTTCCTACACCGGAAAAATGACTCAGGCGTACATGTTCAAATATTGTGACCTAAAATCATGTACAAAATTGTTTTAATTCGACATGAAGCAAAATAGTTGTAAAGTTTGAGATTCTTAGCCTTGTTCCAAGATTCATTTAACAAGGATTTATTGCTTGCAAAATAAATTAATGATGGAGAAATTTATTTCTTAAATCTGTCTGTATTTCTTGTGGCAGATAAATAATGGAATATTGATACCATTACTCATTCATTTATAAACTGTATTACAACAAGAGAAGTAAATGTAATGTTTCTGTGAATGAAGAATCTGGGTGTACCTATTAATGCATCGATACAGTTATTTTATCATATTATGATTTCAATTTTATTATGTCAGTGTTATTTTAGAGTATAAAGGTATTACGATGATAGAAAGAGTGCAAAGTGATTTTATGAGACATATTTTAATATAGACAAAAAACAGCCCTTTTTTAATGTTCGAGGTGCAACTCTGCAGAATAGATTTTAAGCTAATATAAAGATTTGGATGATAACATTTTTGTCCCAAACCTAGTTTTAGAATGCATGTTTAGAATTCGGAAAAGCCTGATTAGGCACGTCCGCTGATCGAGAGTGGTTACGGAAATAAAGTCACTGATTTTTAATACAGTGAACATAAGATCCCACGCAATTATAACCCGTTATACAGTATTTATTACATGTAAATTGAAATCTGAACAGAATATTCTTTGAGTTAATGTATGTATTTCCAATGTTGAGGTCACACTAGTACAGATGTGGACAAGAAAGAAATTAATATTTCTAAGGCTTCTAAATTGAAAATAGGTCTCGAAAAATCCACGGTAATGAACTCATGCCTTTAATGTGCTCATTTCTTAAAGTTTAACCCAGATTTAAATCTGTCGATGTACATAGGTCTATACTTAACTTCTTTTCGGTGGCAGCAATAGAACAGAAGAGAGGATGAGAGCACATTTTTGTATGTTTCAAATTAAGAATCCAATGGTTTTCTTGCTTGTAATACTTTCAGAAAGTTCAGAAATAATTTAGATTAAAATATACTATTTGAAGAAATGAGAAATAGGATTGACACTGGTATGAAATATATTTAAAGTCGAAATATCTGTCTTTTGAAAAAAAAAATGCTTTCTATTCTTTATTAGAAATTGCAGTGGTAGCATGATTTAATTAGACAATCTGTTATTACCAGCTATCGATAACTTGACGAGTTCCATCTCTTGGAGCGATTGTTAAAATTTTCAGAATGTTGAGCGCTGACCCTTAAATTGGCCTCTTGGATAGATATAAACGAGATAAAAAATATACCTTACTTATTCTTTATAATTAGAGGTGACTGATTTGGATTCATTTGTACATCCCGTTGTAGTGCAACGACAGGATTGGAGTTGTAAATTTATGTGCAATAATTAAGTAGTTACAGCGTTCCATCTAACGACAATCTACTGCTTAATTATTTTGTACATTTTACCAAAGGAATTTATGATATAAGTTTATCTCATGAAGTAAATTATACGCAATAATCATGCAAAGAACCAATGTTTTTTTCTATCCATTCAAAGAGACATTATTCAGGGATTCAAATGTTTATCTCATCTTGAACAATGCTAGCAGCTCACATTTGAGTCAGTGATTTAGTTCGTAAAGTCGTCTCCATCTTTCTCTTATTTTATTTTTTTCTCAGTAAAACAGCAAAGCTTTCGTCATGAGCACACATGGAGGTCAAGATTTTGAATTTTGCAGACCTAGCTTGTCACGGAATTGTGTATGATTTATATCAACATGTATATGTGATGAAAAATGTACTCGGGTTTCGTTGCCGCGTACAGCGTTACCCGAGGGTGGTTTATTTTTTCGGCTCTAGTTATTTTGAAATACTGAGCGCGATTCACCCCATGCTGCATGTGCAAATTGGCTGCAGTGAAAACCTAAGTACCTAGCTGCGCATATCTGTCACAGCTAGGGTATATATAGAGCAAATTCTCTATAAACAAATTACACTACGACGAGTCTTGTCAGAAAGCTTACCTCTTTACGGGAGCAAATCTTCAGCTGTAGAGGTATGTAAAATTTACGATTGTATTCTTTATCACTATTCGTTTTATATGACAGAATTGTTTCATATATTAGATGTTTTAGAATTTATTCTAAATTCTACAGAGAGTCAATACCTAGGTTATACAACGCCATGATATTAGAAATACTATAGTCTGGTTCAAGTTAGCTATTTGTTGTAACTGAACAGACGGATTTTATTTAATTATACGCAACATGCATTGAATGATTAATGTAATGTGTAACGAGATGTAATTCATGTGCGCGCATGCGCAACATATATCAATGCAAGAGTACTAACCGTGTCATATGTACTACACGGTTTAGTTGTTATACTTTTAGCTGTCTTTGTGTATGGTTTGGTGATGTGGAGTCGCAGAACTCTGTGTGGTTTCTTGTGACGTATACGCTGTGTCTGGTGACGTTGGTTCGGAAGAGTGTACTGGTGTTCTCGATGCGAGGGACCAAGGCTTCGCGACCATCGGGTCTGTGTTGAATGTGAAGGCTCTCGAGGGATCCTTCAACAGACTGGGAGGGGTGGACCATGCGTGGTGGCTCCTTGACCATTGACTAGAGCGGGTGGAACCGGAGATACATCTTGGACGTCAAATGGGCGCCACGATAGTTATATATATTACGTGTTCCATTTTATTGTTATTTTCACTATTGCTATCTGAGCAAAATTACATGTATTCACATTTCAATATCGCCATATGTGTGATAGATTCATAATTTCATTGCATTCCCATTTCAATATCGTTGTATGAACGATAGATTCATAAATTCATACATATTCCAATATCGCTTGATGAATTAATAAATTAATGAGTTAATAGATTGATGAATAAATGAGTATTATATTGATAAGAGCATAAATCACATGCTTTGGTCACCCTTGGTGATTAATAAGACCTTGTTTATATTAGGGTGTAGATCATATACTCTTATTTGTTGATTGGTGATAGGATGTTATTCACGTTTGTTAAAAATTCCATTCGTTAAATTCATCTTTGATTTTTCTCGTTGAGTTACTTGTTGTTGCTAGTTCCATGTTAGGAACTTTATAATTTTCCTTATCTTTTTGTTATAATGGTGTCAGATTTGTTCATCTTTAAATTGCGTTTATAAATAAACATCTTATTAACGCAGTTGCTTTCGGTGTCTTCACTAATCCAGTCCCAACCCGGCTTCATCCTGTGACATAGCTACAGTAGTGGTGAAAGTGCACCTTGTTTGATTCAACCTCTATTTACAGCAATTGTAAATAGTATTTGTATCTGTCGTTAAAAGTTTCTTCTGTATATTCACATTTACAATTGGGGAGATATTGATCTGGATAGTAAACGATATCATGCAAGTTCACACCCTCCGGACAGTTCATACTCATTCGGAATATCTCGCTGCCGTATGGAAATTTTTACCTCTGGGTCATCTAGACCTTCAATCTGAATATCGTCAGCCGCTTTCCGTCAAGTCCAGAAAGAAACATCGGACGTAATTCGCCGCCATTGAGAACTATATTCGGAACTACTTTTGTTCACATGACACAATATGGAGGCGGAAGGAAACAAAGTTACAATCTTAACATTGTTGGCCTTGTCTGTCGCAACATATGTGGTCACTCCGCCACATCCATCACATCGATGTGAATTCATACAACCACTTCTGATGTTATTCTTCGACTTCATAGAAATTACCGAGCGATGTTCGGATTCCTGAACCTTAGAACATCGTCTCCGCGCATTGGCGCACAAGCACGTTGACTGGTTACTAACTTCTCTTATCGCAGATTGAAATCCAGTCATAAGCAAAGGTAAAAGAACCAAACTGTGTATGTCGGCCCCAAAGCTCTTCATTGTGATGTGTCGGTATATTGACACCTGCTGTGTGCTACATTGTAACATCATCATCCTCATGCTCCGTCAATACAAGTAAAGAATTCCTTACCCTTTCATGTTACATATTAGCCACATCTTTCCATTCTGCACTAAAGCAATTGCAGAGAAAAGATTGCAGCAAATGCAATCTAAATTGAATGTGATGCAGTTAACCAAAAGTAAGGTTTTCTCCAGGTGGCATTTCACCACCAAATTTACATCACTGTCGCAGTGACATTATAGTAGTGAGTATAAGTACGGATTCTGGCTCAAACATCTTATCCACTATGAAAACCATCTTCTTTTCACTGTAAGGGCCTCGCTTGCGCTCGGCCTCTCCAGCTCAACTTTGTCATTGTGGTTCAGCTCTCTCGCTCACGCTCGAGACCTTCACCATTCGACAAAGATGGTTTTCATAGTGTGACAAGATGTTTGATCCATAATCACGTACTTATACCCACTACGATGTCCTTTACTAATAATACTATTATTTCATATTTTTACACAAAATTATTTTAGTTTTTGAGGCTCTGGGGTAAACAACTAGGATTCTACAGATCGAACCACAACAATCAGCCGCGTAATATTTCATATTAAACCAAGTTGCATAAAAATCTCAGTAAAATCCTCAGCGTAACCAGCAGATTAAATTTCATCATCACTGCTCTCATCACTGCTTTCACCAGCGCGCACAACCTTTAGCAACAGAGCTTTTGCAATAATGTAGCTTTTTTCACCACGCTCAAATAGATAAAATTTAAGTTTTCCACTGATCAGATTACCAGGCTTCAGAAGCTTAAGATATTTTCTGTAATTAACCGACACGTCATTATCATAGCATCTTTTAGCTCATCATCAATTGTGATATTTGTGTATTTTTCTTGCGTTATTGGGTCAAAAAGATGATCAGTTTGTTCACTGATAACATCCGACGAGTATAGTGTGCTCCATCGCGATTTAATCTAACTATAATCAATAAAATGCAAACTACGCTTTTACTCGATTATTCAGAGACACAAAACGACAGCGCTAATTTTACTGTAACCTATACTCCACCAATTGTGCTTGGTCCGAAAAAAACAATATGAAATTGGGCTAATGTCAACAACAATGTGGTACGGCATGTTCAGTGATAAACTTAATATTAACGACGATTTTACGTTTCAATCTGGTGCATGGATAAGCGTTAAAATTCAGCCTGGAGCTTATAACGTCACTGATCTTAACATCGCAATAAAATCATTAATAACCGAAAATGGCGGTGCTGCTGATAATTTTCGTTGGAACCAAATTACAGCACACTTCGAGCAAAAATTACGCTAAAAGGTAACAAGCTAATTAATGTTAACAAGCCCACGAGTATTGGGTCTCTGCTCGGTTTTGAAAAGTAGCAATACGGCTCCACTGTTGCCGTGTTAATTTCATACGAAGGTGAAAAACCAGTAAAAATTACCGAGGTAAACACGATTTTAATCAGTTGCTGATTAGCAGAAGGATCCTATTTGGCAAAAGGTGTGCGAGGACAAGTGATATACAGTTTTTCACCAGATGTCCCACCAGGGTCCCTATTGAAAATTAACCCAAGACAGATCATTTATTATCCATTGAACGTTGAGCAGCAGATCTCAACAATAATGATGGCGCTTACAGACCAAAGCAATAGGCAAATTGATCTTAACAATGAAATTGTTACGTACTACCTGCACCTAAGGCAGCGCTGGTCACGTAGCAAAATTTAATCAAAAGTAAAACAATAATGCAACAAAGAAAAAATTATTGAAAAAAAGTAATTGGAGGAAATATTTTTGGTAGTATTTTTTCAAAAATTGTTGAACATGAACCTGGCCTCGCCACTAAACGTGATCCAGTTGCCATAGACGGAGCGAAATCATTTGCAACAGGTGCAGTATATGCAGCCGGTTATGCAGTTGGCCAAAAGATAGCTGAAAAAATAAAAGGCACACCACCAACACAGAAACCGCAGGTTTCCACACAAGATAAAAAGCAAGCAATCAATGAAATAGCACCAACACCAGAAACTGTTAGGGCTATAATAAAAATAACAAAAAAATTATTGTCTCCAAAAGGTGAAAAATAGTCGGCAAACTTGTAACGCGGTCACAACCGCGATCGAAACCGCTCGATATTGCAGCATTTTGAACCACGAAATTTTGTCTAAACTAAAACAATAACATGACATCAACAAAAGTTTATTTGATCTTAATGAAATAGAATTAATCGATGAATCAACCACATAATTTGAGTACGTCGAATACCTCGATGACAATTCGAATGACATGAACTCCACAGGACAACGAGCAATAAACACAAGGGACGAGGACATTTACCTACTGCCACAAAAAGCTTTTATTGAGGTTAGAGGACAGCTGATGGACACAGCAAATCCACCAGCTCCTTTTGCAGCGGGAACAGAAATTACATTGCTGAACAATGGTTGGGGGCTGTTTCGTAGTGCACGTTATCAACTTGCTAGCCAAACAATAGAGGACATTACCAAGCATCTGCCAGTAGCAAGCACGATTATTAACCTTGTCTCTTTTAGTGAGGATTACTCAAGATCAACCGCAACAAATATGTTTTGGGTTAAGGATACTGCAACTGGTGAAGCTGTTTCAACAGAGTTTAGAACCGGTGCTGGTGCACCTGGAGCTAATGACAACAATCTCATTGCTAATTCTGCTGATCCTGCTGATCTTGCTGCGGCAGCTGTTGCAATTGGCAACTCAATAAGAGCCGCTGCTGCCAAAATTAGGCAACCAAGGTATAACGAGGGTTATGCTAAAGGAAGAGCTTTTACTGATAATGGTGTGCAGGTTACAATGTTTTTACCACTTAGTGGCATTTTCGGATTTTGCCGCGATGTAAACAAGATTTTTCGAAGCATCAAGCACACTGTGATCCTAAACAGGACAGACAATAATAACATTGTTTTTAGAGTAGGAGGAGCCGACGAACAGTTTGTTATGCGTCACCTGTCACTGTGGATGCCAAAAGTTGCGCCATCGATTACAAAGCAGCTCGAACTCGAAGAATCTTCAGCATCATTTACCCGACAAATTTATTTTGAGCAGAACAAGGTTTACAGGAAATCCATACCTGCTACGGAGAGTTATACGTGGAGAGTAACAACATCTCCATCTGAGCAACTTCCACTACATGTATTTGTTGTGTTTCAGACAGTAGCACGTGCAAACGGTGATCAAACATCAAACAAGAGAGTATTGTATAATCTTAGCCTTACCCGAATTAATACTAGAATAAACTCTCGATCGTATCCGGAGCGTGAAATGGTGTGCGATTTTAACCAGGCAACAAGAAATGTATCCGGAGCTTACCTGTCGTTGATGGAGTCAATGCAAAAATACCAGGACACTGACACTGATGGCCAAATATCGATCGAAGAGTTTAGAACACTTTACCAAGTATTTCACTTTGACGTCAGCAAACACAGCGAACGGCTGATGGGCAGTCCTGCTGACATTGGATTAATTGGACACTAGATGAAGCACCAGCTACTGGTTATTTTGCTTATGCTCTGATTACATTTGATAGATATCTTACACTTGATGCTGTCAATGGACGGATGATGATTAAAGTGTAATTGCGATTTAGATTAAACCGCGGAAGATTTGTGTAACAAAAATAAATAATGTCATATATTTTGCAAGAAATAAGTTTAACCGAAGGACAAATAAAACAGTTATCAGCAGCTGTTTCCAAACGCGAAGCCGTTTCGCTAAAGATAGACCCGGGACAACAAGTTGTCCTGAAATCAAACAAACCAACCAGAAACCTATGGTTTCCGAGGTAAAATTAATGCTGACTAAAACAGAGCTCACCAAGATTAACAAGGATAAACCTTTTGTGCTCAATCTTTCCAAAGCACAGGTTACCGCTATGGCACTACAAGGTGGGTTCTTTGGTGCAATAGCACCAGCAGTTGCAGTAATTGCAAAAACTATTGGGCCAAACTTATTAGGAGTGCTCGGTACACTTGGACTAGCAGCAGTATCTGGTGCGGTCACAGGTGCAACAAAAAAAGCTGTTTCTGGTGATGGTATCAAGCAAACACCAATCATTTTGATTGCACGACGAATTCGCAAATTCGGGCAATTTAGTCTAAAATCAATTAATAATGCCAGCAAAAAAAGCTAACAACAAAATGAAAGAGTAGGAAGGGTGGAAATCTACCACCATTAGCAGCATTAACAGCATTAGCAAGTTTACACCAAAATACACCAACTGAAATTGTACAAGAAATGCGCAGTAAATTTTTTAATTTACCATACAAAAATCAAGGTGGGTTTCTTCCGTTATCAACAGCATTAGCATTAACAAGTTTACAACCAAATGCATTACCAGCAGCATTAGCCAACTCCTTAATATACAGAACGCAAGGCCGTGGAGTTGTAATGGCCGGTGCCAGACGATAAGAATTTTCAAATCACAAATTCGCGAATTTGTGAAATTTTGTCTAAACTAAAACAATAATGCCAGCAAAAAAGCGAACTACAAGAAAGCGATATAAAAAGGACTGGTGGAATTCTTCCAATACTACCACTGCTTGCAGGAGCAGCAGGAGCTACTCTGCTCCCAAATCCACCCCCGCTAAACAACTTCGAGATAATGGACAAACTAAAAAGCGCTAAAAAGTTTGCTCGGGTCTTTTCCATAGATCTGTTGCCTGAGAAACAGAAACTTAAAACATGTTGTGTAATTAACATCCAAAATTTCAACGACAGTAATGGAACACACTGGGTTGCACTTTGTGACAATAGTTACTTCAATTCGTTTGGTCTTCCGCCATCTGATGCTGTGAAAAAGTATGTCGCCAGAAAAATAAACTACAACTCAACTCAAATTCAACCATTAGGAATAACAGCATGTGGAGCTGCTATAGACCGCTTGCGGTCTCGACCTGGAATGAAATTTATCGATTTTATAATGCAATTTGATTCTTCGCCTAGTATTAACAATGACAATATTGCTGTTCATTTTTTGCGAAATGTAAGTATAAACATGACAACATACTTCTTGAAATGTAAGACACGGACATGTAATCTTAATGCGGAAACAGTAACAACAAAGAACAATAGATTGATGATGAAAAGTATTTGTGCTATTTGTGGTAAAAAGAAGAGTGTGTTTCTAAAGAAACCAGTAGACGCCGCGTTAACAAATGCGGTAAAAGGTGAAATTGACAGGCAAGAAATTGCCCGAGTTGGTGAAGCATTAGAAAAAATTGTTCTTGTGCGTCCAGATTCTCCAGAAACAATATTGCTATCGTAAAAAAAATAATGAAAACAATAAAAATAATGCATTATTGTAAATGTGAAGATCGTCACCTTTGTATCGAAGGCAACAAAACCGTAACATACTGTAAATGTTGTAATAATCGTGTCATTATTGGCGCGAGCTTGCAGCTCGAGCCCTTGATCCGAAGGATCTACGGGGGAGCGATAGATATCCACAAAATAATAGGAAAATTACCACGACCAAAAGGTGGTTGGACACTACCGGGACACAAATAGACTGGACCATGGAATCCACTTGATGAACAACTCGATGAAAACGATAATCCATTACCTGGACAAGAGCCGTATAATAAGGTTGATGCCATTGCTATGCGACACGATATTTGTTATCGTGATAACGAAGGCGATAAACATGGTTGCGATAAAACAATGCTCAACGAACTAAGCTCTATGAAACCACAGAATATGCGCTAACGTACAAGGAATAATAGGAACCAAGTGTAAACTAGGTGTAGGTGTACCTCCGTTTGTTGGCTTAGCTGATGAACTACACAATCCAAACAAAAGGTTTGGGCGGTTGATCTTGCCGATATGTCAAGTGTCGCCCCGGAAAATAATGGTAACATGTACCTATTAAATGCAGTTGACATTCAAAGTCGATTTGCATTTAGTGTGCCGATAAAAAATAAAATGGGCAGCACGATAACAACTGTGTTTAAACAGATCATTGTAAACAGCGGTCGACAACCAAATAAAATATGGACTGATCATGGCGTTGAATTTTACAACAAACAGTTTTAGGATTTTCTAAAGCAGCATAACGTCGAAAAATATACAACAGGAAAAGAAAGAAAATGTATCATTGTATAACGATTTAATCGCACACTAAAAGGAAAAATCTACAAGTAGTTTACAGCAAACAACACAAACAACTACACTGATAACTTACAGCAGATTGTTTCTGACTACAACAACACGAAACAATGATCGATTAAGATGACACCAAATGAAGCTGTTAAAAACCCAATACTAGCAAATGGAAACCTCTCTCGCAGACACAAGTTTAATAAATATGACAAGGTCAGAATCTCACTGACAAAAAAAATTTGAAAAAGGTGCTACACCAAATTGGACTGAGGAAGTATTTGTTGTCGACAGAGTATTAACAACAATCCCGGTAATTTACAAACTGAAAGATCTCAAAGGCGAGGAAATAATAGGCAGTTTCTACGAACAAGAGCTATATAAAACCGATCAGGATGTGTTTGTCATCGAAAAAATAATAGCAAAAAAAAGGAACAAAAAGTTTGGTTACATGGCGTGGGTACAGCGATGTTTTTAATAGTTGGGTGCCAACGGAAAGCATCACCAATAGTGTTAATGGTGGTGAGCTGATAGTTTCGGGAAACTTTGTTTCAGAATAATCTCCGAGTAAATTTTTTCATACTTTATTTGAACCGATTTGTATTTCACTGGTTTACAAAGAGAGATCAAATGCTGTTTCCGATCTTCATCTATAATCCCTGTTTCTTCTAATACCTCGATTATTTTTACAAAAATGAAATCGAATTTGATATTTTTTTGCCGTCCTGGGATGGTTATGTTCATGAAAAACTGTAAACAAAAATAAAAAGCTTGGTGCTCTTCGCGTGTAAAATCAATTTCTTTTAATTTTTTTTTTTTTTTTTTTTTTTGCCAAGTGGTACTTAACATTGTACCGACCTTTAGTTGACTGACCGTAGTGTTTTTGATCGACAACATCGTTTTCGTACTCGGTATCAACAACCTCTCCAAAATCTGGTATGTAATTGCTGAAAAATGGTTCAAGTTGTTCTTCATATTCCGGGGCGACAACTTGTCCCGCAGTCTGCTGTGGTTGTTCCAGGATCCTCTTTAAAATAGCGAGCATGCTATTTAAAATATTTTTGTCTAAAATAACAAAATAATGAACGAAAGATTTATTGTTCGTTGCAAAATCGTCAATCGTGCTAGCGTAGTTGATGAAATAAGGAGGATGCTCAATGATCCATCGAAAAAGATTTCATTTGATTTTAAAATCGAATATGGAATGGACGATATGGTGTTGCTAAACCATCAGCAGAAGTACTTGTTTGCACCACATGGAGACATCGCCATCTGTTACGATAAGGATATATTGATGCAACACGCCCACTGTTGCCTGAAGCCTGGCCAGCTGAAACGTATTTTGGAGAAAAAAAACTATAAAAAAACATATTTTTGCTGGGATTTCGCGCCAGATCAAAAAGTTGTTTTTAGGTCGCGCCGGTTAGTCCAAGTAATCGAATTTAACCTTAACGTCAAAGCGTTTTGATAACGTTGATTTTCTTACACCATCAGCAAACAATTTTACTAATGATGTCACAATGTCGAAATAGTTTCCTACTGCTGTCATAGAGGGAAACTCGATCTCTTCCTCTGTTTCCAGATTAGTTGCAAGCACAGGCCGTGATGGTTTTCTGCCGCCAGGATTACCGCGCTTAAAGTTTACTTGTCGTATCACACAGCTTCAAGATTTTCTAAACGAGGTTTAGCAGCCGTTTTTGTGAAAAACTCGTTGACCTTCTGGGATATCGCCATTGAAAACCTCCCAAACAAAATCTCAGTAAACTCTGTGTCGACTTCACCTTTTACTTTTATTTTAAGGCCAGCTGGAGTTAGTTGCCCAATTGTTTTTCCGGTTTTAGCGGTGTAAAGATCGTAGATTTTGTGAAAGTGTGAATCCTCAAGATCACCGGCGTATCGTATAGTAATCTCTGGTATAGCAGTAGTGTTGATTCTTAGTTGCATTTTTTCAAGTACTCCTCTTTCTAACTGAGTGTTAACCCAATTAGAAAATTGTCAGGCAACTAGTATAAAAAGCAAAATCTTAGAACACTAGCAAAGCGTGTTTTGCTAGTCCCGAAACAGAAAGTTGCTGCTTTTGCTGGCTTTGACAAATCGTTTGATGTTGACAATCAAATCGCGCTAAAAGGATTAGGGCCAGACGATCTTCTACACATCGTGTTACCCACTGTACAAAATGTGGGTTAAAGTTAATAGTACAATTCCATGTTAGTTTAAGTAAACTAGTCTTTTATGATGAGAACGAGCACGGCAAAGAGCTAGCTGAGCCATATGTAACGTCAAAGCTAAAAGAATTTTAGTTGGAACATATTTTTAAAACATGGTGGCGGAAATCTTTCAGGAAATACAGAAACAAATTGAAAACTACACAGCGTCAGGCTCAGGTTGGAAAGTTGAGGCAATACAATCTGTTTTGTTTCACACTTCTCGTCTTTTGTTGAACTTACCGAACGGATAAAAAACAGTAAGTGTGTAATCAACGTTAAAAATAACGATAATTTTTGTTTCGTTTGGGCAGTACTGTCAGCTATGTATCCAGCGAGCACAAACGCGGAACGAGTTTCCCATTATCAAGGACTTGTTTCTCGACTAAATTTAAAGGATATAAAATTTCCTGTTGAGGAAAGGCAAATTACACAATTCGAACAACAAAATAACGTCACAATTAACTACTTTGGCGTCAACACAAAAAGCCAAGTTTATCCACGGCTAATCAGTGAAAAAGCTGACCAGAATACTATCAACTTGTTGTAGTTTATAATTTATTTGATTGGAATATGAAAAGTGAGGGAATTCTGAGGAATTATTTTGCGAGAAGGAGTTGTCGATCTATGGTAAAGAAGACGAATTGTACAAGCCTGGAAATATTTTTAACACGAAAACAATCAAGAGTAAAAACTGTGTGTTGGTGAAATGGAAAGGATACGATTATTCTTTTTGCAGTTGGGAACGCGCTGAAAACATTCTAGGCATAAAACAAATGAAAGACATAAAAGTGGTCACTCCAAATATCAAAGAACCGGGTCATAATAAATTAACACGAATTATTTCAAAGACAGATGTTACGACAGTTTGTACGATGAACTTAGTCCAATGAAACAATCTGGAGATGCTTGTTAGTACTGCAACAAAGTCAATGAAATTTCGATTATCACCAATAATGGACAGTCATGCTATTTCTGGTCAGACCTATTCAAACAGATAAGGTTTGCTCAAGAATGCAATAAATATTAACGAACAAAAGAGGGTTAGTATCCTGTCAGTTTATTTCTTTGATGAGACTGAGCATAACAAAATAAATGGAAACATTGACGGATTAAAACTTAAAATGGTGTGTATAGCACATTAGCGAGCAATAATCACATAACAGTTCTGTGTTAACTAAAATACAAGCAGTAAATAAATGAGTACTATAAAATCGACTAGAAGGAAAAGACGGTAATCAGTATTTTAAATGCATAAGGAATGTGTTGATTTAATTAAATCGGATTGATATATTGTGCTGCGGGGAATATTAAGGTTAAGATAAACACTCAGAAAACTGTTACATGTGAATACGAAAAAATTATAATGACATGAGCAATGAACAATTACAAAAAAGTAAATTCATATCAACTTTGAATTTAATAAATAATACTAAAATAAACGGATGTAATACTTAATACTTCAATACCCAGAGTTGTAGGAAGAAGAGTAAAAATACCTTTAATCCGTTTAGATACCAAACAAAAACGCAAAGTGATAAGCAGACAAAATTGAAATAGAATTATCACCAGAAGAGTTTTGAACTCGCTTAATACAACTTAAAATGAGCACAGATTTGATTGGGACAAATTATAAGGATTTGTATAAATCTTTTAGCACGGTATACAATCATAAATTGGAATATAGGCGATTTTGGTTATGTAAACGTTCAGTTCAATCAGAATTCATGGTAGACGATGATGGATTTGTATTTAGGATGTGGTACCACAAGACTAATGCTAAACACATAATCACCATCACAGAAAATCTAAAAGATAACTAAGATATCATCATTACTCGCATTCAAAATATAAAATTGACAAGTGTAAACATTGATTATATTAATATCCAATCAAACTAGATGCCATTGAGGCTGTTGAAAATGACAACGTATATGTAAATGTATACATAGTCGCAGACAAACGCACATAACCAGTTATATAAGAGAAAGCGATCTTGACATGTTAATTGTATTTAATGGAAACAAATACCATTGTTGTGGAAACGAGGACTTGTCATGATAAGTGGTGTTTTAAATACACACACAGCCCAATACAAATAATTTTATAAGAAGTGCTCAAAACATTTAACACCAATTAAAACTGATTGAACACAAAATATTGTGTAACCAAAAGGATAACTCAATAGCCATAATGGTTAAAGAGGATTCTGTTTTGAAATTCAAAACCTACGATCATCAGTTAATACTTCTGTATGATATGTATTGCTCTATGGGAAATTAATTAGTGGTTCGATCCCCATAGGGGTCGGTTGTGTGTGTGTATGTGCATACGTGCGTGCGTGTGTGTGTCCATGACAACCGTGTACATCTCAGTGTCCTTTTCAGTATTATTTGTTGATTTATGAGAAACTACAATAAAATAGATTACTTTTAGAATAATTTACAGCAGATACTTGTGAAAATGCAATGAATTATGGACAACAGGCGTGTCTGTGTAAGTTGGTTTTGGAAGCCTGAAAAATCAGGCAATGATGGCACTATTTAATATTTACTTTTGACATGGGCCTCGTTATCAAAGAAGTGTCCCATATTATTTCCGAAGGGCATCATTAAACTCTGCATGATGACACCCAGGTCTATCACAAAATTGGTTCTGATTCTCTCGCGTACAACTTTGGCTTTCCTGGCGACATATTTGTAAATGCATAAGACTTTTTAATCTACTTCTGTAAATTTGTCCCAGATGCCACATATGGATTAAATTCTTAGGGAAGGTCTTCGTCGTACCAGCCTCGTGAAGCTTTACAGCTGCCCGGTAGCTGCTTCTATCTGGATCAGTTGTCAAATACTTTACCTCCATGTGAGGTCGAAGTTTCAGTTCTAACAGACACTATTTTGATCATGATTTTTCATCAACAATATACCTTTAAAACCTTACATTTCCACTACAATAACAGTTATCAACTTCTTCCTGTGATTTATGCAATTCAACATACGCGAGTTTGTTTTTGGTCACCACATAAATAACCTTAGTATATTTAGTTAAATTTTCTACCTGAATGTAATTGAGCTGAGTTGCAGTGTATAATGGTGGTTTCCCAGCTCCTAAATATGTTACGTTATTGTACATATCACACTGAATTGAAATATTTGTTTTTTGATCAACACTTCTCAACAAATTCACTTCTTTTATTTCATCTCGAATCTTTGCAATAACTTTCCTGTATGCAATCTTCTCACTACTGAACCTGACATGAAAATCATGAATGTATTACCCTTCTTGTCTCATAGAATCTAACATTTTTAATAACTGATGCTGCAGAGTGCTTTCTAAATGGCTTAATTTCTAATTTCTAAGTCTATGTGACAAGGTATTAGTTTGATTCCATATGATATCTCCTCTAGTCAATATTGTAAGAATGAGCTACACATCTTATAATTACATATCTGAACTTCAACACTTAGATGTCCCTTCCCGGAAAAAAATGTTCGGTGTAGGTATCAGACTACTAATTATTTTACAGCCAGGGAACCAATGTACTGGAGGGGGAAGAAAAACTAAAGTACTAAATGTTTTGAGATAAATTGATTAAATTGTGTCCATTATTAATTTTTTTTAAAATTCAATCTATGATATGTATTATAGATAACAACAAAATATTTGCTTTTATTTTGATATTCTACACTTTATCATATGAACTCTTCGTGCGATACTATGTTATTAGAGGCACACCAATGAGTACCCCTTTCTAACAGCAAGAAGCTCTAAAATATGCATCGCGCAGGTTAAAATACAGGTACATGTATGCCTTTCCTCGCAAAACTGGTTCTCTTGCTATGACATATTTAGCTAGTAACAAAAGTGATTGTGCAATCTGCATATATGATTTTAAAATCAATTAAATAGATCCAAATATATAAATGCGGCTCTCGATTATTCAAAACAGGTATTATTTATCTTAGAGAAGTTATAGCGATGTTTCAAAATCATAATGTGTTCAGATTAGAAAAAATGAAAAATACAGTTTATTGTATTAACTGTTATTGAAAATGATGTCGAAGAGTAAAAACTAACCTAGCTTTGTTCCTTCAGCTCAAAACACGACACTGAGTGCAAAACTAAAGATTAATATAAATAAATGCAGACTCCACTTCTTTGCAAATGATGCGACCATTGTTAATGAGCGTATTTTAAAACTATGTTGATTGATGTGTGGATACAAAATCTGAATTCACAGGATCTGAGTGAACTGGATGGATGTACTCATCGAATTCCACGGGACATGAATGAACTGGATGGATGTAGTCGTCGAATTCCTCGGGGCATGAGTTAACTGGATTGAGGTACCCATCGAATTTATCAATCATTGTAATGTTATTAGGTCTCAAAATCTCCTCTGATTCATTATTTGTAGGAACAATAGTTTGTGTAATTGCCGGTGGTTCACTGCATGGTTCAAAATCCTTTTCAATGGCGGTGCTCAGTTCTCCTCGTTCATTGCTTACAATTGTCCAGTAATTTCCAGCCAGGTTTTCCTCCTGTATATTTTCGTTCCCATCATCTGTATTTGAATTGGTAAATGCAATACTAGTTGATACTCTGTCCACACGTGAGCTAGAGAATGAAATCATAATGTTTTTAACCAAAACGAAGAATTCACATGTGCAATATATATATATATATATATATATATATATATATATATATATATATATATATAATGTTGTATCAGCATGAATCAAACTACTCAAATACAAAGTATGTAGATAGAAGTGCTTAATATTTTCTAAAAGTTATACCATAATGAAATAACTGTATCAGTTTTAGTGGCCCGGGTGTTTGCGTGCCATTGAATAATATTATATCCAATTTCAATTATATAGTTTTAAAACAATACAGTGAGTTTATGTATCATGCACACAATTGTATGCATATTATCTTCAATAATAATGAATAAATTGTGAAAATATCCGATGTATGATAGGCACAATAAATAGGTTTGCATTTCAAGAAGAAAACTATATTTTTTATAATACATATCATTTTGTTATTTGTCTTGCGAAACTTTTACTGATGTTTTCAATAAGTTAACAATTATAATTACCAGATCCTAATTTTGTGCAGAAGGCAGGCGATGCATGCAACAGCTAAAATACCTCCCATTCCAAGAACAATATACAGGAAATGGCGTTTGGTAGGAAAGTCTGAGAAGAAAACAAAACATTTTGTGTTCTTACTTACTGAAATTTAAAAGTTCCTAATTATTTATATATTCGTTTCAAGACTCTGATTGCCTCAGTTGCCTAAACACAATTGCCATGGAATCGGACCAACAATTGTCACAACTACTGGATTGTCCTCCCCCTTACAATAATTAATTACTACATAAAGCAGTAGAATGCATTGTTTATATCAAATAGAGTATCTATAGTGTCATATGCATACAATGATTAATATAAACAGTAATAGAAGAAGTTGTGGAATTAAGAAAAGCAAATGGAGACAAAAAATATATAAGTTTAAAAAAAAAGTGGATGAGGACATCATAACTACATAAGTAACCGATACTACCATTAAAAACATTGAAAACTGTAACAGGAAGAAAAACGCTGATCATCCTAAAAAATGCGAATCTCTTTGTTTTGGGTGATAATTTGGACATTCGAAAAGGAAGCTGAGTTTTCAAAGCTAGAATTGTCAGAACAATATGGGTTATTTACAAACTTTACAAGACAAAAGTCAACTTTGAAACAACTAAACATTGATCTCAGTTTATATTGCCCTTCGTGAGATACATCGTTTTCGGCATAAAGAAATTTTGTATATGTCCACAGATGGAGAATAGTGATAAAGTATATGGAATTCCAAATATGAATTCAGCTAGGAAAAAAAGACGAAGAGAATAGTTCCAACCTCCTTGACATCAGTATTAATGAATTACTGTCCCTAAAATATAATTACATATCTATTTAGAAGAATCTTCTGGAAATACGAGGGAGCCATAAGTTGTACTACCTTGTGAAACAACGACCTCCTCGATCCGAAAGTTTTCCATCACGTTTCAACATATACTGGTAGCTGCTTGGACTTGGACTATTTCTGGCTTATTCGAATCATCTAAGGAGATCTCAACCTTTACGAGCGAACTCACGCGTGTGTCTGATAGACACAACACAAAGATTTGAACTTGACAAAGTTCGTAACATGGCTAGGGGTTTATCTGCAGAAGTGTTAATGTTAGTTGTGTTCATTCCATTTTCAGTTGGAACTACTAACGGTTACGGTAAAGTGTTTGTGGAGATGGTCAAATTCAATATCAATGTTGTTCAAAACCAGAGATGCATCAAATCTTTCTTTTTTTCTACCCCCCCCCCCCCAAATTAAAAAAAAAAAACAAAAAACAGCAACAAAATAAAAAATAATAAAAAAAATGCTTAACGTTTTGCCATGATTTTTGTTGCTAGGTTACAGTAACTAACCACGCCGATGGCCATTACTGGACTCCACGAAGACCTTGACTGAGAGTATGTTCAATATTCGTCACTGAAACACTTTTATAACTTAAAGAGGAATCATCACCAGATAGCATTTTCAAGCTTTTGAAATTTTCTGCAATATCATTGTATAAATAAACGATAAAAGTGGCTCCAATACGGGATCAACGAAATACTAGGATCAAATTATTGCAACGTATATAGCCCATCATATTTACACCATGTTGTTTTCAGATAATAAAATAATTTGGAAACTAAAAGAGTTATCTTTAATACCTAAAGCTGAGAGTTTTTAAATTGAGACTTCTATACCATACATTATCGACAGCTTTTGAAATATCATCCACAACATTTCTTTGACAATAAGAGTTTTGTAAATATTATGACACATTTCAGTTAAATAAATTGTAATATATCAGGGCATAAGACACGATTGAGATTTATAAATGAGATGGTAAGATTGAAGATAGTTGTATTCATGCTTGGATACAATTCTTTCTAAAAATTGTAACTAGCTCAGTTAGTAATGGCACTGGTCGGTAATTTCAAGGATTCGATCTTTCACCTTGTTGACAATAGGGATGATATTTAGCGTTTTCCACTGGGATGGAATGATGTCTGATAGTAGATATTTTATATAAATTAGATGCAAAGAGACTGAACCATTGGTGACTTTTTTGAACATTTTTAATGTCAAATTGGATCAGGTCCTGGAATTTTTAAAGAATCCAGAGAACGAATTACTGTGATATTATCTCGTGGCGTGTAATATCGATACTATCAAGAACAACATAACATCTGCCTGAGAAAAATATAAGTGAATATTGTTTCTAAAATATATAATAGGAGAAAAATATTATATGCAACTATCGACATAAATAACACGCTAGACTTTGGATAAAATATTATTTAATTTTCAAAACAATCTATATGGTGAATTGAACACATACTAACTTGTTTGGGGTTATGTAGAATATGGCGCATATTTTCTTTCCATGAGTTTATATTAGATTCGTTTCATCCTAGTGTGCATGTGATTAACGTGAATAACAAGTGGCAAGATCAATTGTAACAAGATAACCGGGTTGGATTTCGGATTTACAACAGAACACTGTTGATTGTGATAAAAATGTAATGTTTATTGATGAATGACTTGAATGGGAAGAAAGGTTATGATTAATACGTGCGTGTATAGGGTCAAAATATTGGACAAATTAACATAATCCGCACGAACCTAATACGGTAACCCAAATATGAACACAAATAAATAAATACACAGTGCAATGATAAAGGCTAATGATTCATCTCATACGATGAAAGGAATGATGTGTTTTACTCAGAGAGCAAAAAATGATGTATTTTTACTCATATAGCAAAAATGTATACCCTCAAATAATGAAACATGAGGCACTTTATTCAAATAATAAAATGTGGTGCAAACAAATGGGATAGATATCATGCAAAATATCTTACACTCCCAAACCACTGAGTATCACAAAAACCTAAAATTAGCCCACGGCTAAAAGATTACATATATGGAGTGACTCACAAACACTCCGTCACTAGCATACTTGGCTGCTAGTCGCACTGGTCAATCAAGCGATCCACGCCCACCAATGGGTCAACAATGTCCGATCACCTGGTATTCAAGCAACACACTGTTTATTCAGCTCCACGGCTGCTATGGTTAGCTTTACAGCTGCTATAGTCAACTTCTATTGTCCCCTCTATAGCTGGGACCTCGTCGACTCTGATCTCTACAGCTGAAGACGTGCAAATCCTTAAGTAGACTGCTCACTGACAAGACGTTCCGTAATGTAAAGATTTAGTCTTACGGTGAGGCATTTATACACAGACGTTGCAGCTCTACATCGTCCGTACTCTTGATGCATTCGGTTTTTCCCATCGAAAGCACTTCGCACGTGCGGCATGGGGTGAACCGAACTCACTGTTTCGAAATATTGTACAATATACATAACTCACTGTTATACTGAAAAACGAAACCCGAGTACATGTATTTAATAAAAAGGGATTTATACAATTATCAAGACAGTTCATGAGAGTACCGTACAACTATTAAAGATAGGTAGGTGTAAAATTTAAAAGGTTTTGTCATGTATAAAGTACCTTCTACATCCACTTCAGGGATCACAGCTGCAGTCGTGTAATGGTTGATGCCTTAGAACGAAACAATGTGAATACTATGTGAACTTTCTGCCTTAATCATAGATACATATTGCTTCTCTGTTTAATGTGATATACGCTTCAATTGTAGTTCCATATAGATAAATACGAGCATTGTAAGATTTGCGGTGAAAAATAAATATTTCCCTTTCCATCGTATCCCAAAGCAACCAATGTTTCTAATCAGTTAAATAAGTTCCTTCTCGTAGTTGTATGTTATCTTCGAGTCAAAACGTTGGTCTTTAGGTAGGGAAAAACAACCAACGGTGTCCGATTTTGTTGAACAGAATGTTCAAAATAAGTGAGTAAAAAAATGAAAAAATATCATCTTCATTTTTTAAAATTTTTTTATATATATTTATTTATTAATGCTTTCTACCTGTATCTCTCACATAACGGATTCACAATCACTTTTCCCCATACAAAAATAAATGCTTTCAATTCAGTCAGAGCCAGCCCGGTTAGGATGCTGTAGTGTGTCTCTGGAGAATGCTTCTTACTCGACAGCCTCGGCCTAAAATAGTCCTTCATGTTCTGATGTTCTTTTTAGCATACCAGTAAGCTTTCTTCAACTTTACTTGGTGTTACATGAAAAATCTTGTATTGATGGATTTATGTCAATATTGTGCCATCCTTGTAGACTGTGGTCAAAATATATTTTTTTAAACATAATTTGTAACGAAACGTAGTTCCAAACATGAAAGCATCTAAGTCTAACAAACGATTGAGAGTATTGTACTATTCATGTAAAATTGTATTTTAAACAAGAATGGACATGAGTTTTATTTTACAACAAAAGTACCTTTCTGGTTCACAGCAGCGGTCGTGTAATGACTGATTCCTGAAAGAAACAAAGAGAATACTGGATGGAGTTTCTGCCTTATTCAAAGATACTTATTACACCTCTGTATAAAATGATGGTTGTTTTGAAATATAGTCATATTTAGAGAAAAACAAAGAACAGTATACGAATTCGTCGAGAAAAACGGAGAACAGGCGTAAAAATTAAGGCGGCCTACAATTGGAGAAAAGAACACTTGATTTTCAGGTAGATTTTGTTTTCTTCATTATCATAATTATTATTATCATTAGTGGTAGTAGTAATAGTAGTAGTAGTATCAAATTTGTTGTTGATATTAATGTGCTATGACATTATTGTTCTTTTTGTTGTTATTCATGCACTGATATGTCATTAAACATTAATTAACCAATTGTTCATTCTCTGCCAAATCTCAGCAGTGTTTAGCATGCCATTATGTTTTCTTCAGCTTTAAGTAATTTTAAATGAGGAATCTTGCATGGATGAATTTAGATCTCTATTCCGCCATTGTGGTAGGGGGTGTTGACATTTATTCTTCTGTCACCTAATTTGTAAGGGAACATGCTTTCATTCGTGAAGATATCTGAAATCCAACAAATTATTGTAACAACAAAGTCAATGAGAATACTCTACCGGTATTCCTGTTACATTTTCAGAAATAGAAATGGAAAAGAGTTTTAGTTGCATCATAATTACCTTCTGTATCCTCTTTCCGGCTCATCGCTGTGGCCGTGTAATAACTGATTTCTGAAAGGAACAAACTAAATACTGTATGAACTTTCTGCTTGGTTGAAAGATACATATTGATCCTTTGTCTAACATGCTGCATGCTGAGAACTGTAGCCAGATATATCCAATAAGATGTAGACTTTTCAAGTTTTTCTTAACAACATTCCTATTCCCATTCAATCCCCAAAGTAACCAATGTTTCTAACTAATCAGTATGTTCCTTCTCAGAAACGTCAGGTTTTCTTCATGGTAAGACGCTGTGCTTGAAGTAAGAAAAAATACGATATAGATCGGTTGGTAATTAAAATTTTCTTTCTTCAGTAGTTTGTATTATCCTAATCTCTCTCTCTCTCTCTCTCTCTCTCTCTCTCTCTCTCTCTCTCTCTCTCTCTCTCTCTCTCTCTCTCTCTCTCAGCATAACAGAGTCTGTTGAGATCGCTTTTATGTCAATCATTAAATGTTTGTCGATTCTAATAAGGAAAAGGAAAAACGACGAAGTTGCAGAATCAGTACCTTCTGTATTCTCCTTCTGAGTAGTCGCCATGGTTGTGTAATGAGTGATAACTGGAAAAAAAACGTGAATATTGGCATCTCTCAGTTAATCAAAGAAATATACTGCTCTTCTGCCTCGAATATTTCACATTTTAATCAATGTATTCAAAAATATACGGACTCTTTAAAGTCATACATGGCATAATTAACTTATTTTGTACCGCAAGTAAAAAATGCACAAAAAAGAACGTCGACATAGATTTTGATAAATTACTCGGCAAAACCTCACCTTGTTGCCTAGTTTTAAGTTATTTTTGCTGTTGAAATGTGATCGATCTTCGATTCTTCATCGTCGATTTCCAATGAATACTCAAATACAATGCATTGTGCGTGCTCAGAGTGTTAGATATATATTAAAGCCTGGAAAATGAACAACAAAAGTTCCTACAGCAGATAACAAACATGGGCTTATTGATGCCAGCATATATTTCAAAAAGACAATGAACATATACATTCGAAAACACAAACTCTCGACCCAGAAATGTCTGCGGCAACTGCAATGCAGAAAAGCCTGGGATTTTAAGGAAAATGTTCAATCGTCTGGAGAAAAAATAAAACGAAGAACACCCAAGTTTAGATCATCTTTATTCACGCTTCCAAGATTTACATTTAGATAATAGTGCCACAGAGAATGAGAATAAAATTGTAACATTAATAAATCTATAAAATGAAGGTGAATTTTAAAACAACCTCATCACAGAGGAAGAAATACGAAAATGTATTTAAAAAAATGAAACATAATAAATCAACTGCTGATGATAGAATTCTGAATGAACATATCAGATCTACAGCATACCAGTTAATGCACGCATACGTTTAATTGTTTAACTTAATTTTTAATGCTGGTATCTTACCTGATATACGGGTGGAAAGTATTATTCGATCAATTTACAAACGAAATGGGGACCCCGACATGCTTAGAATTATAGGACTATTACAATCCTTTGCTGTTTGGCAAATTCTTTACTTCTATACTGAGTAATAAACTCACCAACTTTATGGACCATTACAACAATTTAAATATAAGCCAGGCCGGTTCCAGATAAGAATATGCTACAAGCGATAGCATTTCTGTGTCGCGTTCTTTTTTTGAATAAAATAAAGCGTTTTGCACATTCGTAGATTTAATAAAGAATACGATTCAGTTTGACGCATAGGACTTTTGCATAAACTCATTAAAAATTGTACCCACGGTAAACCTTTTAGAATCATTTTCAATATGTATCACAAAACAATCTACGTAAGATTCCCAAAAAATAAGAAATCGGCTTTCTTTGCACTTGAACGAGGATTAAGGTAAAGTGAAAACCAGTCATCAGTTTTGTTCTCTTTAGTTATGAATAATTTAGAATTATACTTGCAGTCAAATAATTGTAAAGGAATAGAGACTGGTAGTGATGAAGCATGATTACATTTACAAATTATCATTTTTATTGCAGATGAAAGTGTTTTTGTTCTACTGCTGCAAGTGAATTACAGAAGACTCTTAATTTTGCATATGATTATTGCAAGACTTGGAAATTAGATATTAATTTTGATAAAACGAAGATAATTTTTGTGTGGAAGTAACATTGATAAATTCAGATTCACGCTTGTTGGTCAGATGACTGAAAATGACAATCATCTGGAAGTGCGTAATTAAGATGTGGACCAATCGCTCAAAGCTATGCGCCTCTTGTGCAAGAACATACGTAGGATAAATAAACCACTAGATCTACAAATAAACGTCTTCTTCATACTATAGTGCCCATCCTTTAATCATACTTCCAGGATTTAAATTTAATAGAAAATCTTAAATGTGGGGATTTGAGAACATACAAATTATTGAAAAATTACGTAATGAATTCCAACGAAATCTAACTAAATCCGGGAAAGTACTCCATTATACATTGTTTGTGTGAAAAAAGGAGATTCCATCTAGAAAGGTGTGCCAAAAGTAGAATAATTGGCTGTTGGATATCTTTGGTAAACTGTAAAGAGTCAAAAGTATTCTATTTTATTTTGCAGATGACGAAAGCGGATATCCTCTCAGATGCATATGAACACAAGTGGATAACTTACATTAAGTATTACACAGAGTGGTTAGAATGGTTAAAGACCACAACTGAAAATCACAGAGTGGTCATAATGGATAAAGATTCCCAACTGAAAATCAACTACCATCTGAAACTGCCATTACTCGAATACGTAACAATCAATACATTCAGTTGCGGTACAAGAATTATCTAGAGGTCACATTTATGAATTAATCGAAACAGAGACTACGCTTGAACAATATCTTACCATTTTACCTGAATCCATTTCTATACCTCTTTTTAAATTTTGATCCTGGAATCATAAGCTACCAGTAGAAAATGGCCGCTGTGACGTTACACCATATTCAGGAAGATTGTGTACGATATGCAATACAAAACAACGAGGTTATGTATTCCAGTTTCTTTTTGAATGCGATTACTTTGTAAGAGATAAACAAACATGCCTGACAAAACTATTACTATACTAGACCAAATACAGTGCAATATACTCAACTTCTTTCCTCCACTAACACAAACATTCTCTTAGATATTTTGTGCAAGCAATCATAAAAACCTTTAACGATATTTGAACACACTTCAGATATTAATTTGTCTGTACAGGTTCACAGTTTACTATAAGGTCAATAATAACTTAATATATCCCTTTACTGTCACCTATGGAGTTATTTACTATTTGACACTCGTTTCTATTTATAGTTCTGGCAGGCCATGAACTAACTCTACCATCGGTCATTGGGGTGGCAGATTTGTTGATATTAACCTAACCCAATCTTACATCAGTTTGATTAACCGTCTTAGACATTAGTCTCAGCTATTTAAGTATAATATATAACAACGGAAACGTCAATGAGTTGCTTTCATAATAGAAATATTTGTTGTTGAATATTTGATCTCCCATTTCTGTCAGATAGACAGTTCCTGGTAGGTGAACATTCTTCCAGTACTTCTGTAACTTAAGGTACATGCTTTAATTTTAAAAAAGAATGTTTGTTTTCATCGTGTGACACAGAAAGTCAACTTTATACAGGAGCGGGCAATTAGAGTGAAATAAAGTCAAGGCCTCAACAATTATTGTCTTTCTTTCATCTCATTATCCTGCACTCTATAATTCCTGTGGGCTAACAAATGCGTACAAAAGTGAAAGTTCACAACATTTTTAGGCACAAAACGTACGCATTTGTCGACACTATTCATATTATGTCAGGAGACGATAAAAAAACAATGGCATATGTAACTTTATATATATATATATATATATATATATATATATATATATATATATATATATATATATATATATAATTTCCCTCTCCATGCAATCCGCTATCAACCTAAAATTTATAACAAAAAAACATTTACGTTCATTTATCAACAGTCTGGTATTATTTTGACGGTAAAAGCTTTTGTCTGTAAGTAACGAAAAAAGCACAATACACAATTTCGTGAACATTAAAAACAAGGAAACAGAGCGGCGGGTAAGTACAAATAATTTCCTCATTTGGATATATATTGTTAGAGGACACCAAAGCGTGGAAGAAGAGAAAATGTTTTAATTAGGTTTGAGTTCATGGGTGGGAACGCATGTACAGTGACAGCTCTGTTTCACAGTTTTACTTGCATCCTCTCCTGGTACATTTTAAAGTACCAATTTTTTTTTTTTTCTTCTTTCTTTCTTTCTTTCTTTTTTTTCTTCTTTTTTCTGTATTAAACTGTATTTTGCGTAACTCGGTTCTTTCTGTTTACCCACCCTCCCACCCCTGACATGAAGGATTCAGGAGAAATCGCTTGCTTTCATTTTTTAATGTTTGTGGATCCTGCCCAGACCACAGACCATTAAAAAGCCTTTAGTGTATTGATGTAGTGTAAAACACAAATCATCCAACTGTCGATCTTTCTCCAACCCTCAAAAACATTTAGCATTCTTGTAAGTTTCCTTTACAGCTAATAGATTTTAAAGGGAACATTTTTCATGGACGAATTTATACCATTACAGAAGCATCCTGGCAAGTGGTACTATTTTTTAAAAGTTGCGTTAATATGAAATATAAAGGAATTTGTGTGTAAAGAACAACATTACTTTCTGTATCCTCTTTCCGAATAATCGCTGTTGTCGTGTAATGATTGATCTCTGAAATAAACAAAGTGAACAATGTATTAACTTTTAATTTATTCAGACATACATACTGCTGCTATATCTAGTATGCTTCGTATTCTTGTCAAAAGCATCCGAAACTCTGCAAACTTTTAAGCTTTGCTGTGGATACAAACTTTGTCTCAGAATAACCACTCCGGGAAGATTATTGAGTTCGTATTTTCATTTCTGAAAATGCTACAGAGTATAACAATTACTTTGCTACATGGTATACACAAACACGTGTGTGTATATATATATATATATATATATATATATATATATATATATATATATATATATATATATATACATATACATACATACACACACAGAGTAAAAAAGCTAAAAGTACAAGCCATTTATCTGGAGAAAATATCTCACTGCACAAGATAACGAGATGATATGAAATAGACCGGCAGTCAGGAAAAATATGCGCTGGGTCATCTGTGTAGATTTTGTTTTTTCATTTGTTTATGTTGTTATTCTTCTGTTTACCTCTATCACTACATAACAGAGCGGGGAGAAATCGCTCGTGCCTTTCCGAAATGTTTGTCGATGCTTCGCCAACCTTGCATAATTTATATTATTACAGTAAACATTCTTATGCCCTCCTTCATTGTACAGGAGAGTAGCTATGTTGGCCCCTACGGTAAATATAGGCCACTATTCGAACTAACCGGATTTAACATTATTTAACATTACGTGTGCCACTATGTAGATATACGAGAAGTTAATGTTATGGACCAATATAAGGACTAATGGACTTTAACATTGGTAACGTTATGGGGACATTCGAAAATTTAACATTGGGGACACTGTGGGTACACACGAGAATATAACATAAATGGCGTGTATGAGGACATGCGAGAAGTTAACATTGGGATGGTATCTGGACATATGGAGAATGAAACACGAGAAGGAAACGAGGGCATCCTATGGAAAATGGAACAGGAGACGGACACTGGTGATATTATTAGGTACGGCAGGAACAATCAAATACAATGTAACACGGGATGAATGGGTTTGATGAAAAAAAAAACTCTTCTATTGGCAGATAATAACTTCATTTTTAAAGACAAATATTCTTTTTATTTGACACACGTACAACCAAACCAAACAAACTAATGGATGTGTAAGAGTGGCATGTAAAGCAGGAGGGTAAGATGTTGAGGACTAAAACCTATTCTTAGGCAGGCAAACATACAATAAGACCAGCCTGCAAGCATATAACCATACGATCACACATACATCAATAGATAGGTTTGGGGTAGGGGTGTCATTTTTAGTTTTCCTCCATACATACAACCATACATACCATTACAGAATCATATATACGTACTCAATGGGTGAGGGAAAGCTGCGATCCCTCGCACATATACACACATAAATCCATATACTAACACATACACACCTACACAGCATCTCACATACCATCACACGTAGTAAAGGAAAGAGAGAGAGGTCTCAAGTTTTGCTTACAAGACATACAAAGACAAACATAGACCAACAACCACAATATCGACACAAAATACACAAAACATAAACCATTGATTTTTGGGGCAATAATTATCATTATCTCTTTTCTAGAAACCTGTGTTGCCCTGAAAATGGCCATTGGGTTGGCCCTGAGAAGGGTTTTTTTATGTCGAAGATGGTTAGTCTCTGCGCCTTTCGGGGTGGGTTCCGTACGCGAACATCTATTGGACCACTGGTTCTCACCCCAAGGGTTACTAGAGAAGGAGAGGCGAATGTGACGCTGACTGGCCTCATTCTCACAATCCTCTACCATTTGGATCAGGGGTGCTGGTTCTGGTGGTTGCTGCTGTCACTTTTACTGCTGCCACTCCTAAACAACTGTCATTGTTCCTCACAGAGTTGCTGCCGTTCTCTCTGCTGTTGTGGTTGTTGCTCTAGTTGCGATGTCTTCTGTTATTGCAATTGTTCTCCCTTTCTGTTACCTCCCGCAGTACACATTTCACCAGTTGTTAGTCCATCCTGAAAGATATCTTATTTCTTGTGACTATTCGCGTGTTGTTATGCGGGTCCATCTCCTCTACCCGGTCCTGAAGGTGTTCTACCCTTTCTAATTGGCCAGTGTCACATACAATCTTCTGCTGATACTCGAATTCATTCATGTTCTCTGGCCGACGATGACTGGAAAAACTGGCGAACTACATTCGCCATATATGCGAGAGGCGTAGACGCAAAAGAAAACATTCCTAGGTTCCGTACGCGGTAGTGAAGGAAAACATTTCAGGACTAGTCATGCGGACGTAAAGGAAAACATCCCCTTAGAAAGTAAAATAAGACCGAGAGAGAGAGAGTGAGAGATAGCGAGAGAGAGAGAGAGAGAGAGAGAGAGAGAGAGAGAGAGAGAGAGAGAGAGAAAGAGAGAGAGAGAGAGAGAGAGAGAGAGAGAGGTATATATCAAATCAATATTCACAAATAATAACAAAACAACCATTTTTTAACAAACTTTGCCTAATCAATCATAAGCAATGAATGAAGACGAAACATTAGATCAGTAAGTACTCTTCGTGTACGTCAATTCTAAAATGAGGAAAAAGAACTAATCTACAATACAAATACAATATAAAACATTTGTAAACGTGAATATATTGACAGGCTTGAGAATGTTGGTAAGTGAAACCTAATGTTTTTACAATATTGTCACGTGACTTCAAACAGAATCAAGTAAGATCTCAACTAATTCTTGTGAGCAACGTTAGGTTTAAAAGATCTGTACACAACGTCTGGCTCTCTCGGATGAGGACTGCATTGCTTACAATACCAATAAACAAACCTTTTGGTAACTGACCGTGGAACACATGATCTCCGATCTTGATTGGCATCAAGCTGCAATAGCAAACGTTTGGCTTCCATTCGTGGTATAGGATGCATTGCCTATGTTTCTCGTCAGAGACTGACTAATCTCAGTTCCTACTCGAGGTACGACTTCTACATGTCGCACGTATAGTACGGTTTTTTCGATGCTTGTTTTGAAATCGTAACACCATCCATCAAATGGAAGATGGCACTACTTTGATTCAGTCTGAGACGCACATCTACTCCGTTCAAAAATCACTTGTCTTGCAACCACACGTCCAAATGCAAACGGAACATCATTTCTAAATTACGACCGTGCCTGACTTTCGTTATCGGTCGTTTAATCCTATATTGTGGTCTGTGTCATCACCAGCAATCAATACTGTTTCGTAGAACTTGATTGATGTGTCGGGTTTCCACACTACAGAAGCGTGAAAGTGTTTGTTCTTGGCTTCTGTTTCGTATGTTAGTAGATTTTCTAGGTACGCTTGGTAATGGTAAATGTCCATATTGCTGTTGACGAGTTTGATCTTCAGATACAAATCAACTTTGCTCAACAAAGAATGGATGAGTTTGTTCACATGAGTCTCTCTGGCATTTGCTTCTAGATTAGTATTGTCGTTTTTCATTACTTTTCCTTTCAGGCACGAGAATTATCATTCAAATTAATGCAGACTTTAGTTTGTCCTTTGATTTCAAGCTCAATGGGAGCTGCCGTTGTAATAGATGACACTGGATGGTATTCTGCATACTGAAATTCTTGCATTATTATTATCGTGGATGGCATGGCAAACAGACGCAGTTCCGTTTTGGAACATTTGCAAGAATCTTGATGCATCATTTTTGAATTTTTAATCTATTAATACTAAACGTCCAAGTCTTTAACGGTTCTGTGTCTCTTTTTGTTGCCGTGTACGTGTGTGCTTAATGTTTCTCTGCTTTTCTTTCCTGCCTTGTTCTTGTTGCTGAGAGGATGTCGACAGAAGTGGGTTGTTGTTTTATAGACTGTCCATAGAACTTTTTCTCCTGTTTGGATCAACACATGTCTCCCGCCATATAGTAAAACTTGTTTGGGATTCCGCTTGTCGGCCATGATGTTTTGGATGAGTTGTTTTCCTTGCAATAAGGCATGACGCTTCAAAGCATGGGATAGTACGAAAGTGCGATTTGAACATACTCTCCAAACCATAGCCTAGTTTTGCTACTCCTTTTGAGAATAGAATACTCACACTGTCAAAATACGATTTACAGACGGAAAGATAGTGGAGATGAACGATTTATCGGTGAACGTGATACGTGTTTCCTCCTTCATTATAAGTTGATATCACAGGATCTACTTTAAAGGGAGTGACTCAACAACGGAGCAGAGGTCCTTCCCGCTGCGTTATATTCAACCACACCGGAGTACACGCGCTTCAAACTGGTTTCATCATTTAATTCCAGGGGTATCGAACTTACTCGAAATATATGTTGATGTCTTTCGACTGCAGAACAAGATTCGTATTTCAGCACATAGTTGCGAACATACTTAGAGATAAGTTGATGGCTACACAACGATCTAACAGAAAAAGACGATTTGATGCTTGGGGACACGTTCGTGACTTCTTTATACAATCGATGATTTGTGAGGCTTCTCGAAACTATGTTGATAACCTTTCTAATGAACTTTCATTTCTTTGAGGCGACCTTCTCCCACTTTGCGTGTTCTTTGGTCCAGGATATTTCCGACATCGCGAAAGTCGTAGTCTTTCTTAGTCACTAGTTTTAACTCGGGCATGTAAAATGTTCCTTTTAAAGTTTCTCCCTTCACATCTTCCAATTTATAAACATGGGTTTGACGTCCACGATTGTGTCCTGTCACATTAATCAATTCTGTCGTCCAGTTGGGTAGATATCCTTTTTTGTGATATAAACCCAATCTCCCATGTTTAACATCAACGTAGAAAGACTACAACGACGAGAACAACGACTGCGACTGTGATCCCCTTCTTTCTTCTCAGGGGTTCCACACAATCGATCAAACACGTCCACTTTATTTTGGACTGTCTCTTATTTCTGGTCACATTCGATACTGGTACGTTTATCTTGTTCAAAAGGTGTTGTAATAAGTCGATATATTTAAGTGTGGGTAGATGTGTAAAATATTTCCACAAATGTTCTTTCATGGTTACTTTGAAAACGATCAACGACACTTTTTTTGGTTTCAATATTGTCAGTCGTGAATGAATGAATTTGTCGTTTCTTCGGTTCGTTTTGAAATTTTTGATCGAGAAATTCAGTGCCCTTGTGTGTTTACCACTGCAGAGGGTGTCGACCACATTGGTTCAACGCGACTTTCAGTACTCGCATTAACTCATAACCTAATTTTGAAGTCAAGAATACCACCCGAACAGACTGTAAAAAAAAAAAAAAAAAAAAAAAAAAAAAATACACAAAAAAAAGCTTGAATTACACAAAACAAATGCTTGTAACCTCGATTGTACAAAGCCTAGTGGGAAACATCAGCCACATTGGCTTGCCATTTATAATGATCTATTCCTGCTTCAATCGTTTGACTTCTTCAAAAAAATGTGTGTCGAATGTGTTTGTGTAACGTGCATGTCGATTGTTCTTGCAACAACTGACGTTACGTTATGGAAACGTACACTTTTAAATTTGGCCTTAGCTGCACAATGCAATTTTTAAATACCTACACAGCCAGCAGCATGTGCAGTGTTGTAATATATGTTGGCCAATAGTGTGTCCATGCTGCTCAGTAAGTTAACCAACTTAAGATGCTCTTTTGTTCGCGTAGGAATAGACGATAATGCCCGAACAGGTAAAATCAGGTTTACTTCACAACTTCTTCATATCCTTTTTCTGGTTTTAATAAAAAGAAAATCTACTTTTTTTAGTAGATATAAAGAAATATTTCGCTCGTCAAGTGGAAACATGTTGCATTGTCACTCGTGGCACATGGCTCTTCACATTTGTTATTTGTGTTAACATTTTTATGAAGAAAAAAAAATGTATCTGGTATAATATTTTAAAATTTTCTAGAACGCTGTGGCAAGCATCGATTGAAATACTAGTAATTGCGTATATTAGTACTTACGCTTATGCTGGGTAACTCCTGCTAAAGAAAATAAAAATGCAGACCTCGACCCCTTTGGATATGATCGTTTGCTGTTCTGTCCTTTTTTAACCTATCATGAATTTCGTTCAAATTACACGAGCTCGGACTAGCGTTTTGGGGATTGGGTGAGGTCGGAATTAAAGTGTGTGTGTAGGGGGGGGGGATTGATTGTACGAGGCTTTTGCCTCTATGTTGAGGTAGGGTTGCTCTCACAGTTTCACCAAACAAAACTTGGGATGGGGGAGAGAGTTTGAGGAGAGAGGGGATGAGTGAAGGTGACTTTTGCTTTTCTGTACAGTTAGCTTTGCTCTCATGATTTCATCAAATGTTAACCAGCCCTACCTTCCGTGTTTGCGTGTGCCTCTAAGTGTGATAGCTAGTGCATGTGTGCCTGATATTGTCCAACATACACTTTCTCTCCCTCTAACACACACACATACACACACACATCATTTAAGGTGAAGCTCATACTTTGAGAGCAATACACTTCTTTGCAGCTTGCCACTCTGTATTTCAAGAATACCTGAAAGAAAGGACTGATGAAGTCCTGTTGTTTTGCAAATAAATTTAACGTACAGTTAAACATTCACAAACAGTGAGGAAGGACCACTTATTTGCTAGAGTGGATCAATTTAAGCACTGCATTTACACTAGAAGGCATTTATTTCCACGCAAAACCCTTTAAAATAAATGTTCATAGACCTCATAGATATAGTTGAAAATGTAAATATCTTAATACATAACAAAATAACAACCTTGCCGAGATACTTTTATAAATATACTTGGAAATGGAAAAATTACCATGAATACTGGCACAATTAAAATGAACAACTTGGGCACTGTCTTACCTCACAACCGCGAAACCTGGTGACTAGGTTATAGAAGATAACGTTTAATTGATAAATACGGCATCCAAAAATAAGCATATATTCTAGTTCATTTGTGCATATTCGACATATTTCTACCAGAATATGGAAAATATTTAGAAATAAATGGGAGGACGAGATGCTATTTATTACCACCGAATTTCAGTACAATCGTATGGAAATTTTCTCGAAAATGACCAAACAAATAAATTTTGTCCATGATAACAATGTATGTTAAAGCGAGCTATAGCCAGTCAGATTTAGCGTTAGATTCCTTTTTGCAGCAGGTAGTCCTCATATGTTTCCATTATGCGTAAGTGGTTACTATTTCGGTTGCCTCAAATGTAAATGTTTATATAAATTCTGAGCAACATACCTGTCGTTTGTAGATCAAACTTTGTCATCCAAAATTCCCTGAATCCCATTGTTGTACCACCCTGTATGTCTCAGTATCATTTTCGGTTATGTTAAGAAAGTTTATAGCCATTCTCAGGTGTAGTGTAACCTACCGAAACACTCACTCGATCTGGTGGTTCATGTGGAACAGAAGGATTATTATCGATGAAAACAAAAACAGACAGAGACGTATCGTGTTATGCAGTTTATGGATAATACCATAGATTGCAATTTTGAACGTCTATGAAAATGACGCACATCTCCCAATTTTGCCTTGTACGATTCTTCCTTCTGTGATATCACAGATTGCTAAGCAGCAGAATACAATCTATACGGATATATTCCCGCCTATGAGAGTGAAAGTTTTACGTCCAGCTGATTTCGCATTATTCTGCATTAACACACGAAAAACAGTGCTAAGTTTCTAATAAATGTTATAAATATATCGGTCAAACAATGAATGGATATCCTTTCAAACATTCCATGATAACGGTCTTAATGATCATTATTATATAAATCAAACGAAAATTTAGAATAATAGAACAGATAATCGACAATATTTCTAAAATATGGGCTGAAATCATGGTCTGAACAGCAATTTGCTTTATATTGTATTTATCAATATTTTTACTTGGAATATTCTTTCCTGTTAGGATCGGAAATAAATGTACCACTCTTGTATTCATGCAAGAATAAGAGGGAGAAAGAAACAAAAATCGTGTTCATGTAAGTAGATTAATGGTCAAGAGGCACCTTAGAAGAAGGAGATACATCGAGGAGGCTATTAACAAAACTAGACTCCTCGATAGAGGAGCCCTCCTAAAATATAAAACCAAGAAAAACAACAAACGCGTCCCCTTCGTGGTTACTTTCCATGCCGATGCCCCAAACTTACAACAGATCATTCGGAAGCATTGGCACCAGACTGAACCTTCCGAACGTGTCTGAAGGGCATATTTCAAGAAGTTCCATTGGTTGCATACCGTAGACCTAAAAATCTCAAGGACAAGCTGATACGTACAAGAAAACAAAGTCTGGCACACATTGCTTCAAAGATAAGTGTTGCCTAATTTGCAAACATATGCCCGAGACCAAATCGTTCAGAAGTTCGACGACATGAGTTAGCTTCACTATCAATCCGAATTTAGAATGTAGAACCAAAAATGTAATCTCCTGACATGCAAGATCTGTGGCACTCAATGTGTTCGCGAAATCGTTGATTTCAGAAAACGAATGAATAACCACTAGAGCCACATTCGCAACATAATCAACGCGAAACTACAACTCCCCCTCGAGAGGCTACCTATTGAATCTAACCTGGGGTGGACCGATATAGAACGCACTCGTAAGGAACGATTCTGGATACTACAATTGAAAACTCATGGGGAGTTTGGCCTAAATGAAGTAGAGTAACATTCTTAATACAGTCTTATCAAAACTACAGCAGGCACCAGTTTATTAGACGTACGCAT
The DNA here is from genome assembly GCA_029931535.1 of Margaritifera margaritifera. NCBI lineage: Eukaryota > Metazoa > Mollusca > Bivalvia > Unionida > Margaritiferidae > Margaritifera > Margaritifera margaritifera. Next base: position 674,428 of record JAQPZY010000908.1, read on the forward strand.
TTTTTTGCGATTATATTTCCCAAGTAAATATTCCGTAACTCTTTACATGTATTATTATTATTATTATTTTAACTCTTGTATATTATCCCATTACACCATGCTCTTGACATATTTCCTTAGTACCTCCATGCATAACTTTACCGGGATATAATTTCTATTGTACGTTTTGTAGATGGCGTTGATTTTTCGGCACGCATGGTGTCCGTGTGTTGTTCCCAGCCTGGAATTATATGATGACATTTTGGTTCTCTGCGTGATAGGCACGATAATCTTTTCTTTGGGGAAATAAATTCTTTTTATAGTAAGGTCTTTGCATGGCCAAAGGGAATCAAAATTATGAAGGTTACCTGAAAGTAATGCCAATTATTCAAGGTATTTCTGTTGAAGATAACTGGACAAAGGTTGTAAAAACCTAATGTGCAGAACAGAATTTTACAAAGGTTACGCTAAAAAATACGTGGTGCTTGATACGGAATGGTAAGTGTTTATTAAAGATAATGTGCAAAACAATATCAAGAAGGTAGTATAATTATATTTCCTGGTTGTAAACCCACTGGCCTACATGGAGCTTGGCGCCATGTAAGTATGAATGGTGATTAAACCTAAACCGTTGTACATATTTACCAAAAATCATCCATGTCTTTCTTTTATCAGAATGTTCTTAGAACTGACACAAGAAGTATGCTCATGAAAATTATTACCCAAAAAATTTATTACAAAACAAACCGCAGGAAGAAACCCGGGATGCAGGAACTATATTTCACGAAAAGGTAAAAGGTGTGGCGCGTAAGCACGGAAATGACGTAAAATTTGAAACGGTTACCTAAAGGCATCACGTGGCTAGTGAATTATCTTTCTGCTGTTAATTGCAGTATATGAAAAAAGCGCATATTCATGCTTATTTCTTTCAGAATATGGTAAATATTTAGAATTAAACGGTAAGATGAGACACTCTGGGGTTTTATACTACCGTACGTAAGTACGAACGCACGGACTCTATACAATAATGCTGTTTCTCCTTGTGAAGCACCAGAAAAAAATAAATATTGTGTTCATGGTAACAATTTAGATTAAACAACAATATAACCTGTCACTTTTGACGTTTGGTTCCAGTTTGCGGGATGTAAGTCTCGTATGATTCCACTTTGAGTTAGAGGTTACTATCTGGGTTGAAGCAAATGTAAATGTTTATATAAATTCCGCGGTACATACCAGTCGTTTGTAGATCAACATTGTCATCCAAATCTTCTAAATTCCATTGTCGTACCACCCGGTACGTCCCAGCATCATCTTTGGTTATGTTCAAAAAGTGTATTGTCACCGTTACGTCTCCATCCGTAGTGTAATCTACAGTAAAACTCCCTCGATGCGGTGGTTTGCGTGGAACAGAAGACTTGTTATTGGGGAAAAACCGATGGATAGGTGAACCGTTATGCAGGATATAGATAGCATCATTCATTATAATACTGAACGTCCATAATAAAGATGCATTTTGTCCAATTATGCCTTGTACAATTCTTCCTTCTGAGACACTATAGATTGTTAAGCAGCAAAATAATAGACGTAAGAAAGACATATTCCCGTCTATGCCAATGAAATTTGTAAGTTCGGCAAATTTCGCATCACTCTACATTAATACACGAAAGACAGTTCTCATATCTAAAAGATGTTATTAAGACTACATTCAAACAATGAAAGGATATCCTTTCCAACATCACATGATGACATTCTTATTGACCATCATTGTATATCGAGTCTGACTCATCAATCAGACTACAGTTTGCATCCTGAGCCTAGTAACCTTGTGACATACGAATCCCTCGATAAAACGGAATTGTATTTTATTCGTACTTCATTTCTTACCTTCCCGTACCATGTACAATATGACCACAGAGAAAAAAGTATTCTTTAACGTATTTTACATTCATTTGTGGTTTTAATAGTGACATAAAGGAAAACAATATCTTCGTGATTGTGATATGTAACAAAATGTTAGAACAATAGGACAGCTAGCAAATCGGCTATCTACCAAAAATATGGGTGGAAATCGTGATGGGAATAGCAATTTACTTCAGCTTGTATTTATCAGTATTTTAACCTTGAATCATTCTTTTCTGATAGGGTCGGAATAGATGTACCACTATTGTATTCATGTAAGAATACGCGTAAATGAAAACGGAAATAGTTAATTTCAACAAATTAATGGTTACATACGTGTGTGTGTATATATATATATATATATATATATATATATATATATATATATATATAGAGAGAGAGAGAGAGAGAGAGAGAGAGAGAGAGAGAGAGAGAGAGAGAGAGCGCGAAATATAGAGAGAACGAGACGAACGAACTTCAGATATATATATATATATATATATATTGTTACACACAAAAGGTCTCAATACCAAGCGAATCAAACACCTGCGTGAGTATTGCTTGAAGTCCATTGTTTCCCCTATTTCCAAGGACCTTAAGACAACAGTCGTTGTCAACTGAAAGGTTCTTAAACGCGCGAATAGCACAAATAACTTTCCTCTAACGAGCTAATGGCCACACATCACGAAACTCTAATAATTACTAAACACGTATACATTAAAATATCCCGAGAATTCCCTGTTTTATGAAATTAGAGAGGGCCATTTTACGAAACTAATCCATGCTACCATAAAATCTCGTGAATACTGTACATTATGACGTCTGCTCCTAGAAATTGGCGAATTACTCGGTTTGAGAAATATCTTCCCAACACCGACTCCCCATAATCAGCAAATAATCAAAAAAATCTAATAAAACTATAAACGGACACATAGATACAAATACCACATACCCTAGTTTAATTACTCTCTCTCTCTCTCTCTCTCTCTCTCTCTCTCTCTCTCTCTCTCTCTATATATATATATATATATATATATATATACACATACATATGTATATAATATATATATATATATATATATATATATATATATATATATATATATATATATATATATAAACACACCAACACAAACAGTACAAACGACCTGATCCTCGATTAGAACTTACAAAAAAAGCAAGACAAACGTGTAACACGGGAGCTGAGAGCGTACCTGAACTATTTACACGTTTGAAAAATTGGGGAAATATACATATTTTTTTTTAACATACGGAAAGAAATCAGACGAAATCACTATCAACATGTGTAAAGTACATGTCTGATTTTTGTTGAGATCAGAATAGCAGAAGTTTATACAAATAATCCAAGGTGTGGAGATACGAGTAAAACCGTATTACCCATACGGAGAACCGAACCGAATTGCTTTGAGGTAATTCCAGTCTTTAAAAGAAGGAAGGAAACCACGCGTAACGATTAATAAAGTGTACATAAGACATGGGAATGCGAGGTTGGGGTTGGGTTAGGTGGAAGTTTGATCCGGGGTGCGGGTTTATTTTAACAAACAGTGACAAATTAGTTAACAGCGAATGAAGATTTAAGATAACGCAATAGGAATTTTTAAAAACTGTGCCTCAAAAATGAATGGCTTCCAATTTCGAAATGCCAGCATTCCCATATATTGTATCTACTTTGTAAACCCCACCCTCAATATGTATGAGAGCACGTGGCCACCTATTATCGTGCTTTTGAACAATACTACTGAAATAAATGGAGATGATAAAATAATTTAAAATCTTTGTAGCAACATAAATAATGGCACAATGCTATATTATGATATACTAAATAGTTCTTACAGAGATGATAGAAATATTTCAAGAATTTAACATAAAAGCAACAACCTAGATATCAAGAGATGAGATGTTTTTGCTTGCAAGTTTGGGTGCAATAAAAGTACGGTTAAAGCGGGTTGTGATATAAAACAACATTCAAGAGAATATAAATGATACTTTGTCGATTTAAAACATACAATAGATATCCTGCATAGGTTCAGAAAGGTGCAGATTTACAGATTTTATTCCATGAGCATAGCATCGAGTTAAGCAGTATTAACTCTGATAGCAAGATAATCAAGACAGTGCAATATGCGGAAGGAATAAATTACGTATTTGATGTGGATAAATACAAAAAATGTTACTGAACTAAATTTATGTTACAACTTGAAGATCTTGTAAACTTTACGAGACTGAACTACACCGATTCGACAAAACAAAATAAAAACGGAAAAAGTATTTCTCGAAAACAATATTAGATTGAAAATAGCACATGGTGACTCGGTATATGAAGTAACTGTTTTTGAATTGATAATAGAACTGGCGACGTTTGTCATCAGACTGAAATCGTTCATACATTTGAAAGGATTGAAGAAATGTTGCAAATTGCTGACAATAAACGTTATAGTTCTGGAAGGATGTCCTTTTAGCTTATTGATGGTTGTGGTTTGCGGTTTTGTGGATTTAACGCCATTTTTCAGCACATGATAGGCTATACATGGCATCCAGTATATTTGTTGAAGGAAGAACCCGGGAAGAACCAACGGCACACGGGAAGTTACTGGCAAACTTTCTTACATACCCACGTTGACCCAGCCGAGATTCGAACCCACGCTGACAGAGGTGAGATGTCAGTGATCTGTAAAGGCGAGCGCCTTAGAACACTCGGCCACCTGGGGCCCCTGTCTTGTTGATAATGCCTAAAGATAATTTGTCACGTGTAAGTATTATGTGGATGTTTCTTTACCATTTTACATGGCTCATAAAAAAACAAGATTCAAGGTATCTTTACTGCGATCCTGCAAGTACAGTTGCTTACAGAAATACCAATCAAATGTGGGAACAAACTAAACGGGACAAAAGGAAAATACAATGTACTGAATGAAAGAATGTTTAACTTAAGAATCTACCTACATGTTATACAAACAACTGAGAAAAAGATTTCCATTCAGAAGGGCCTATGCTACTCACATGGGTTCCCAGAGCAAACATACATTGTTGGCATACATTGTTGACATGCAAGAGTATGAAAAAGACAACAAGGGTTATAAATACATCTTGACATTAGTATATGTCTTTTCAAATTACGCGTGGCCTCAGAGAACAAAAACAATACAAGGGAGATGACATAACGATAATTTCGGATAATCAACAAAAGGAGAGTTAACGATTTGCTGCAACAGTAACACGAGGAGTACTATTCAACTTACTCAGAAAAAAAAGCATTTGTAGTGGAAAAATGTAACAGCCTTAAAGACGAGAATGTGAAGAATTTCACTCAAAATTAAACCTGAAATGGGTTGACTTTTTCCAAAGCTTATTCATGGTTACAATAACGCTCATCACTCATTAAAATATATGACTCCGATTGAATCCTGCTAGGGGAAAAAAAAAGAGAACAAATGTATAGATCAATATATTCGGTTATGTGATAACTGATACACTGGACTTCCAATGTTCAAAATTGGAAAAAGCGTTAAAATTTCAACCAAAAAGAAAAACCAAAAAGAAAAACAAAAAAAAAAAAATATTTGCAAATGGATACCTCCCCAAATTTAGCAAACTGAAAGACTAGAAGGTGAATGATATTGAGGGCATGTTTTATTAGCAAGAGGTAGTTCTGTACGAAAAAAGAGTATGACGTGTACAGAGTTGAAAAGATCTTGAAGACCATGAGAATAAAAGGCAAACGATGTGTACTTGTGAAATGAACAGGATATGACGAATCTTTTAACAGTTGGGAGCCAACAGAACATATTATTCAGTTAAAGTTAATGGTGGAATCACAGCACATAAATATCAGTTTTTCAAAGAAAAACAATATCTGGAAGTATTCATATGTGATAAGAATAGTTCATTATAAAATGAAGGAGTTAAAACATGCACGTCATGCGAATTCCCATTGATTACAATGCCAGAATGGAAAAAGAAAATACGTCCAAAATCATCACAGTTAAACAACACTACAGTTCACATAATAAGTATGTTAAGACTACTACCATGTTGGCCATTTTATAACACGGTAATAAATGACATCACAGAATGATATAAAAAAGACAAATATTCGAGAATATGAAGTTGATTCACAATAGATCACAAGTAAGCTGAAAAACGAATACAACACTAATCACTACTAGTTAGTCTACGAGATTATGAACAGGAAATAGGCGATGAAAATTACATAGACGTTGATACAATCATTAGGACACTGAAACTGCTTTCATCTTTCATTCAAAGAAGGTATATTAGAGATTCACAAGACTACTTAATAAGCTATGCATTTTTCCTGGACAAAGTTTACATCATGTTCAATTTTAAAGTATCCATAAAACATTCATTTAGACAAAATAGCCATAAAATTTGTACGACATCTTGATGAAGTAAAACACAGTGCATCTTTCATAGTGGACGGATATACAGACTTTTGAATATCTAGTTTTCACAAACATCAAGGTTGTAATTGAAATTGAGCAACTGAAATAAATTGAAGAAACAGTTGTAAAATATTACAAATGGCGCAGGCAGAAAGTGGTTGAGGAAACAGAAAAACAAAATACCAGACACCGGATGCAGAAATTGATGAAAACAAACAAGATTAATCTGGTATAGCAATGATGGAATGTAATTTTTAGAATCAACATAGACTTACACGTGAGAGTGGAGAAACGGTAAATAGATGATCAATGTATTTGCACAAGAAAATCCAATTACACACTCATTTCTTGATTTTAAATAATGGACTTAAGATTTGTTCTTTTTAAAAATCATAACCAGTGCAGCTCCCTACCCTTATCTTCTAAGTTTAATACATTAAAAATTCGTTAAACCACCTTAACCAAGCTAAAGTCACAAATGCATTTAACCAGATACAGATATACTACATTGAACAGATTTGTTCACATACAATCCACTGAACATTTTTGAAAACTAGGCTTTAAACTGTTACAGTGATGAATCTTTGAAAAGATGCAGATTATTACGTGACATGAATTAACTTAAGTGTGCAGCGTAGATGGCAACATTTCGTTGCGGGAATGCCTTGTGAATTTGGTAGACAAAAGCGTACGAGTGTTGTCAAAAGCAGCATACATATTTCACGTTTATTTCCAAATGAAAATAGCTGCTGTCTGAATGAAAAATACCTTTAGCTGATAATGATGCATTCAAATCAAATTACAAAAGCACAGATATGAAACAATTTGATTTGCAACAATTTTACAATTCTATCATGACATGACTGGACATCAAGGGAAAATAGATACATAGTGGGCCAGCAGAACATAAAACTACACACCATGGTTTCGAGACGCCTACGTGCTTTTGTGTATGATGCTCACATATGTAAAAAGCCATGGATCTGGTATTTTTGAATACTGGAGAACACTGTCAGCTGATGAAATGGATTCAATGGTAGACAAAGCAAAACCTTCAGGATGGACATACATCTTTCTGCAGGATAGTAATGGTCTGAAAGATTAAGGTAGTTCGAAGTTAAATTAAATCATTAGGTCTATTGAAATCTGTATTTTAGGCACTCGGGTTCAAGCAACAACTATTACACAGTCTATTTCGACAGTACCAGACACTGTTACATAGCTAATGGAGCTGTTAAATTTTAGGAGAGTAAGGTTATGACACAGATGAAAACCTCATGTTAAATTCCTGGAATACACAACAGATTTAACAAACGTAATTGGACTATAATCTTGATGGTAACAGTATATTTGTTTTTTCGAGTGACATGGTAATAAAATTGGGTTGTATCGTTGGATACAACAATTTACAAAAATCCTATGATTCGTTTAAACTGGGGTAAAATCCTAACATCAATACCAATGTAATATGAAGTGGTATTCCAAATGCTGACAAGCAGTCTGTGATAGTACGACAAGAACTTGTAGCAGTGAAAAAGGAAGACAAAGTGGGTTAAAAATTATGTAGAATAGATGTAATACGAGTATGATATTTATATGCAACAAGCCTGTCCATCTTCGTCATTCTTCCTTCAGAACACCTTGCCTTTGGCAAGGAGTCTCTGATGTCTGATCGGAACAACGACGTTTCTACTGTCATGCCTGCCATTTTTATTGTACTGCCAGCATGCGCTGTATCTGACATAATGACACATGACAATCACGAAGAATGTAGCAAGTCCAGTTTAGAAGCACCTAAAACAATATCGACCACGAGGCGCAAAGTCTGACCAAGAAATAAACAATCATTTTTTTTTCTAATTTAAAGCTGTGGCTTATTTTAAATAGATTAAAAATCTCTAACTCTTCTAGTTGCTTGCATATACCTTTGACTAAAAATGCTAGTAACTAATCTAGTAATGCCAATACATGTAGCAAAACATGTTTCACAAGCAAAGAAACACTTTGTCTAGTACACTTGAATACCCAGCATATCACACCACCAATAATTTCAAGCAATACTGCCGATATTTTTTGTTTGATTGCTTTTTAGGGGGCGGGGGGGGGGGGATTCTGCATATACCAAACAAACAATCGGCTAAATTGTTCGAGCCATTGTTGATTTGTCAAATAATGAATCACCTAGATTAGGTGAGACAGGAGTAAATGTAGAAGCACGAGAAGAAAAACAAAGCACTTCTTGTCAAATTTGCTAGAGCAACTGCTAATATTATCATTGTTATTGTTGTAGCTATATAAGCTATTGTTACACCCTTTTCTTTGAATAATAGTTTAAAACCTTCCCCTAAACAAAATCTCCTACTGATCATTTATTGTATTTATTCCATGTTGGACATGTACATATTGAAAACAAATTTATACTTTCAACTAGTTCCGACCTCATAATGTTAACTGTGTCTAGTTCAATTGAAATATTTTTTTTTACTATCATTTGCTTTTTCTTAGTTTCTTCTTTAAGTCGTTTTATCTGATCGTCGTGGTGTTCGAGCTCTATTTTGAATCTGCAATTATAACAGCTTCTTCATATTCCATCATCTTTCTTTCTTCTTGTTGGGTAAATCTTCGAACAATTTGTTCTTCTTTAACTGCGGCTTTCTCACTTAGATGGAAAATACTAAGAGTTCGTCTACTTGATGATTTTTAAAAAAATCCAATTCTGTATTTATTTCTTTAGCTGCTCTGCATAATTTGTTCACATCATTCAAAATTGTATCCAGCAATAGTATACCTCCAGTATCTTGGTTCCTCTTGTACAGTAGCAGTAGGTTAATCGGATATTTAGATTGTGATTTTCTGTGCCCCTGTGTCTATCTAAACTATCTTGAAATTGATCCGTTATTCTGAAAGTAGGATCTCGCCTGTTTAATAAATCCTCATTGTTTAATGCTTTTATAAAATAGAATCCTCCGACTTGTCCCTCTATTGAACTAGCTGATAAAAGTTTTGCGCCAGCATTTCGAGATATCATTACAATAAGCACATTACCGTTTCTTCCCTGAAGATTTGATCCATAATTTTCCCATACTCATAAATATTGTCATAAATTGTCATATTGCCATGTCATAAATATTGTGTTACAAAGTCCGTGATAAGCCAATAACCAAACTTTCTGAACAGTTTCATGAATTTAATTGTTTGGAGTTGTGTATCTAACACATCATCATTATATTCAATTGCAGGATTTTCACATCTTTTCAATTCAAAATCGTCCCCACCTTCAGCCATTTTACGATTATTTATACAGGGAAGAAATGGATAAGTCATAGATAGAAAAAGAATTGTGATTCAACTCAAGCGACGTTGTCCCTTCGGGATAAGGCTCACTCAATAGGGGCGAAGACGTTTCGCGATTTATGGACGACAAACATAGCCACACTTATGTAGAAAATGAAGAGTACAAACAGGAATTAAATACATCAATAGCAAATGGAACATACACACTGGTAAAAACGGGACTGAAAATGAGACTGAAAAATGCCCAAGAAACAAATAAAAAAGACGTATGAAATCTTTGTAAATGGAACAACTGTTAAAATTTATAAATCATTGTTAGGTGTTGTAATTTATAGTGTAAAATCGTTTATTTGCAGATTTCTTAAGATTGACCACTTGAAAATGTTACAAACTGAACTGAAAGATGACCACAGGAAATCAAATGGAATCATATATTTCACTGGATTTGTGTCACTTAAGCTAGGTTTGTCTCAATTTGCATTGAGTGCTAGTTTGATAACTTTCGCGAATTTAAATTTGAACAGGACAACATAAAGAAGTTATGAAATAGACAATGATGGAAAAATGTTTGACAAATAAAATGTCGTAGCGCATGCTGAAGCATAATTTGTATCGATATATATATATATATATATATATATATTGTCTTCAAAACAGAATTGCTTAGAAGCAGAGCTTTGCTTGACAATGCCGATAGTACCTCTGGTGGAGAACGTGTACTGGTTGATTTGTTGATGTTGTTACAATAGTTGCCATTAGAGGAGTAGATGATTACAATGCAGCAGAGCCAGATTAGACAATGCTGTTCAAAATATCCACAATGATAAAGTTAGCGATTTTGAACGATTCGACCTTTTTTCTGGTAATCTTCTACCTATTTACTCGAAAAGATTGTGTCGCTTTTTTCTGTTTTTGTTGGGTATCGTGTGCCCAGTATTTGTGCAGTTGGAACATCTCCTTTCTAGTTCAGGATCAGATAAATCATAAGAAGCACATGAAACAACGTGATCTATGTCTAAGTCATCTTCGAGGACACCTTCAGCTTTTGTCAAATTTAGCCATATCTGATAAAAATAAACAAATGGAACACGAAGTATCTTCAATGCACTATTTGTTTTAATATCCCAGTTTACTCGTGTTCTCTTTTCTACATGTCCTACAATACTTATCACCGATGTTAAACTCGTTATGTTTGTCTCTTATTGACATTATGAACATGTCTTTAAGTTCATCTCTTTATTTAACCAAATAGATTTCAAATTATTTTTCAGAACGCAAAGTAACATCGTAAGTCATCTTGCAACTAATCTTTGTTCAGATTCATATTTATATTCATCAATCTTACAACTTTTCCTGACAAATAAATGTAACACAGTGAAAACAGAAATCACAATGAAAGCAAGGTTAGCAAAGAACCCGAAAAGGTAACTTCACAAAAGGCTGAAGATCCACATAGACTTGAACCTGTAATACAAATAAGGATGACGTTCACATGAATTAAAAAAGCAGAAGCCGAATATTTAATGAAAGAACAAGAATCTACAAAGTCACAAGATGATGAAATCCCACTACGATAAAAAAATGAAACAAAAACAATACAATATATTATTAGATAGGTGGTGATGGAAACAGTTTCAGCTGGAATAGATATCGCAACAGCTGGACTGTATTTTTCAGAGCTACTCGTATAGTTGTGCCATTACCAATCACACGATTTAGCACAGCAGTTACGCCTTGTTGGTTCTGCCAATAACGAGATCAAACATGAGAAATTCATGTTCATCATTAACGAATATAACGGGTACAAATACTTTTAAACAAGTAATTCCGGAACCAATGAAGGGAAGAAACTGAAACAAACATTTTCACGAATGCGAGCTGAAAAGAAAAACCCATATACGAAGGAACTGTCAAATCAATAGAGCTATATTACTACCAAAGGTCTTCCTGAAAACAAAATATATTTTACAAACGAAGTGATATCATAAATGGTAAGCGATCTATTTTCTCGCAGAAAATAGATTTGGTTTTGGAGTGTTACAATATTTCATTTGAACTCAAAATCAATCTCTTTTACTACATCAATGACAACACTGAAACAATGATTGTTTCAAATTCTGATAGTTATTACAACCTCGATATGTACATGAATAAAGTCAAAGAGAGAATTACTCTAAATTGTGACAACAAAGAAAGTATTGTGAAACTCAACTCAAAGTAAAAATCACTCTGAGTATCAATTACACAATATACATACCCACGTACAGCCCTAAACTGTTAGAAGTTAATAAACAGACAACTATACAAGCATCTACTGAACTAAACACAGGTTGTTTGTTTAGATTTGTTTAGGTTATTTAGGTTGTTGTTCTATTTAGGTTTGTTGTTCTGTCCCTCGTAAGAGCCGCCTTTAAGCTCCGTGTCGCCTGGGATCATGTAGAGGCCGCCCCAAGGAGTAATTTAGCTTGCTTCTGGCATATCCGAGAGCTTTTAGGTGAACAAGGTTATGACTCAGATGAAAACATGGCAACAAGATTTCAGCAATACATTTCAGATTCAAAGTTAGACTAAACAAAGTAGTTGGTGGTGATGGCATATTTCTTTTACCTAGTGATATGGGGATGAAAATTCATAGTATAGTAGGTTATAATAACAATTTGCAAAAGTCATCAGATTCACATGGACACGAAATAAATGCTAATTTAAGTACCGATGTGACGAAAAATGGAAAGCCAGCAGTTGATGAAAAATCTTCAAAAATTCGTGAAATGATTGACAACGAAGATAATAACGTCAATAAGAATTATGTAGACAAGAAGGCAGAACAAAATTACAATATATATAACGATAAACCAGATACAAATAAAACACCCAATAAAGATCATTAAACAAATAAACAAGCGTTATTATTAAAACTATGCATGCAGAAACTGGTGTAATTTACTTCTTGAAATAGAGCAACTCGCTAGTTTATAGTTCTTTAATCTTTATGTTACCAAAAATAAACCTTTGAGTACAATTGCAGTGAACAAGCTAATTTAAAGCAAGCAAGAATTAACAAAATGGCATTATCAGCTACTAAAGAAATAAATATTCCAGCTAATGTTAAAATCCAGCTTATTATACTGTCAATGATATAAGGCAATGGTGATGTTGCTTTTTTAACTAACCTAAAAAAAAACAGTCAGCAATGTTTTCACACTTTTATGTAAATTTATCAATGAATAAATTTGTAGAATCACCGCTACCTCCTCCAATTATTAAATTTTTAACAAAATTTGCTATGGTTATACCAAGAGTTGCTGCTATCATACCAACGGCTGTAAAAAGAGTAACAATTGTTAATCCTTTTTCTCTAAACAGTCCTTTTAACCTTTCATCTAATGATGCCTTTTTAACTTTGAGATTTATATCAGCAATATTTTCTCTAGCTGTTTTCCAAATCTGTTAAATGTCCAATTATTTGAGCGCCTTTGCTTTTAGTATTTTGCACGTGTTTTAGCTTTTACAGCTGGGCCTTTTACTTGATCAATGTCTTTATTATGTTCTTTATCTCTTTGTCATACATTTCAATATCTGATTAAATTGATTCAGGTTTTTAATTAACTACTTTCACTGCACTTACATAACCCTTTAATTATCTTTCTTTTCAAAGCGTGGATAATCTAGAATGTGTATCACGCTTAATTCTTCCGTAGTATTTGTTTTTTATTATAGTTTTTGCTTCAACTAAGTGATGGTCAAATGGTTTATTTGTGTTAATCACTTTCATTTATATTTCCTCATGAATTCCTATCGGTTGTGGGATTGTAATTGTAGACTCTAGAGGATAGTTTTGTATAACTATTGACACTAATGGTTCGATTGATTTCAGTATAGTCATTTCTGTTTTCTCAGTAGGTTTAGTTGGTTGCCCAGTTGGTTGCTATAATACAACAAATCACTTCCGCTTCTTTGAGTAACTATAGAGTTAGGTGACAATATTTATTTGCCCTACCCTTAAGAGAAATTTGAATGATATGTTTGCTTTTTCTTTGTAAAATATAGTTTTTTCCTTATGATTAAATTTTTTTAATTAACTTATATTGTGTTTCATCTATATCTAAATAATGCTTCATAATTCTTTGTATTCATCAACCACTTGTGTCATTAATTTTTCAGCTGTTGTTGAAGAGTTTTGAATCCCTCATTGTATAAATTATATTTATTATTTCATCTTTATCATAATATTTATCAAACTAATCCTGTAAAGCAGGATAAATAAAATCTTGTCTTCTGCTATTTTTAAATGATTTAAATTAATCAGAATCAACTTGAAAAGGAATTAGGTTTCTCAGAAGAGAAGAGAATAAAGACTGTTGAATTGAAGAAGAATACAGACAAGAATTAAAAATTAGTATAGAAAATGATACATACCATGAAAGAAAACTGGTAAACATTTGACTGCCAAGGAGTTGGAAATAATGGATTGAAAACAAATCAAGAAAACATATGATGCTTTTATTTTGTAAATGCTATATCTGATAAAATATCAAAGTCATTGTCAGATGTAATAATATTAGGAATAACATCTTAACGAGTAAATTTATTCCCATTGATAATTTAAATGAATTACAGAGTTGAAAGAAGATTACTTAACGACAAGCCGAATTAGATACTTTAAAGGGTTTTTATATTTTATGGTGGGATTACTTATTTTAGCATTAAGTGCTAGTATGATAACTTCTAAGCACATAAATCTTAAAAATCAAACATATTAAAATGAAGGCATAATTTATAGTACTGACGTGAAGTCAGTACTTTAAATTACGTCAGAATGATACTACAATTTTTTTTCAACATTCATTTAAGATATTTGTAAGTCGATAAAAAAATTAGCTGAAACATGACTCAATTTACTTGAAGAAAAAAAATGAATAACTGTTTAGGAAAACTAATTTCATTTAAAAATAAATGGAAAGTGGTGAAAGTCAAACAGAAGAAAATTCAGCTTCCTAAATCAACAGAGAATGTTAGTTCACAAAAGGCGAAAAAAAAATCTTGAACTTGAAAACATTCACAAGAATTTTAAAATGTCAAAGCAGAAAAGTTAAAATATGATTTGAATCACTTTAAACAAAAGTACTGTTTAGAAACAATTTAATTTCATTGCAAAAATAAATGTAAGGTGGATTAGCTTAAACTCTTTAAACTCTTCCTCAGAGATGGCATTGTCGTGGAGTGCCTAGGATATGTTGTTGGATATTGAGTTGACTTTTGTCTGAGCAAGGATGTGAATTTCGTCGTGCTTTTAAGCCTTCAGGGAGAGTCACCGGCTAACAAAATTTTTGGTCACGGATGCCACATTCACCTAATCTGTGCCAGTGTGGTTTTCCATTGGCGACAGTACTTAAAGTGAGATGCCAAACTGTTATTTTATTATATGTATTTTATTCATAACACTATATTAAGCGCGGACATGATAAAGTGGTTATTTGTGTAGTGCAACAGTTCCAAAACTTACCTTCGACCATAGTTCACATCTGTTTTGCTGAAATGTCGTACTTCTGTGCTGGAACCTGTAAAAAGAATGCATTGTTCTAGGCATAGGTTGGTTTGTATAACCAACAGCACAACAAGTGACAGACATTTTGGTTCTTCATATGCTATATTTTTTAAAATATTTAAATTAGTTTTTGAAAAATGAGCAGGTACACAGGCACAGCCTTTCAACTTCAGTGATGGGGTATATGATACAGTCGTAACCCCCTATGCCTTTTCCGTCCAGTCATAAAAGAAGAACCTTGGATATAATTTGTCGCCATTGAGAACTATATTCTGAACTACTTTCGTACACATGGAACAATATGGCGGCGGAAGTAGACGATGTAACAATCGGAATATTTTCGGCCTTTGCTGTTGTAACATATGCGGTGCACTCTAACAGAGGCCAATCACCAAACACATCAAATAGTCTGATTCCCTGCTTCATATGCTCCCTGCTCTACACTCCGCTATACGAAGTCTTCGTTTTGATAGTTTTGCAAAGACATCATCACTGGCCTTCAACCAATCAAATACCGCTATCTGACTCATTTGAGTAGTTGATTGACTCAGTTTTTATCCTTTTTTGCCTTGACTTTGATAGCGAAGAAAATCCTTCTAGCCTACTATTATAAATTTAAAACTAAATATTTATAGCTAACATCAATTTGAAATGAATTCCCAAGATTTTCCAAGATTCATTTTGAGAAATTCTATGATGATAGAATTAGCAACTTATAAGGCAAGATGAAGGATAAGACCCGAACAAACCAAATGTTTTCATCTAACAGAAACAGGTCAAGCCTGTTGTAGCCCGTATATGAAAACTATCAATAGCGGAGTGCAAAGAAGAAAGCATATGAACCAGACAACACATCAAATAGATGTGTATACCTACAACTACATATGATATGCACACTCATTCGGAACTACCTCTGCTCTTTAAGTGAGACAAAATTATGCCTCCAATGTCGGCGCAGTAATTTACAGAAAAATCATACATTTTGTTTGCCAAAAATGTCTCTGTAAGAAAAGAAACCCAAACTGTTTGGATCGCCTCAGCTATTTCTACAATTGATTTGATTGTAGGATTAACCGAAGGTTTAGGAAAAAAAAAAAAAAGTTTGATCATTCATAGTTTCTCTGCCAGTCCTTGTTTCCTAACAAGCTGAAATAGTCCCAATGGCAGCCACCGACATACATTTGAGGTATGATCCATAGGATTGACCTTGAAGTTGTGAATCTTGCACACTTTTAACTTGATTTTTATCGCCGTTTCTTGCCAGCCAATCTGTGCACGCACACTGCAAACTCATTTTTGGATTATGCTATGGTTCCGCTACACAGTTATTATGTACTTCTGAGAGAGGGACTGGTGTAAGATGAAGTTGTTTGCATTAACAACATGCACAATGGAGAGAATACTGACACACCTATACTACTTTCATGTACTGTGACTGAAATTTCTTTACATGTGGTAATTATGGAAACTTTGCATTATCTAAAGCAGAAAGTTGATAAAAATGGCTGGTCCAATATGCTTGAAAAATGTGCCTGAACCAGTGCAGAGTACATTAACTTTAGCAGTTATTGAAATAATGAAAATGAATTTTCCCAGAGTAGACAATACCAAGTTTTGAAAGTGCAACAAATGAATTCTAAAATATATAGAAATTTTAAAAGTTATTAGCTCGTTTTACTGTCCAATTTACCTTTGAAGTCCAGAAAGTGAAAATGACCAAGTGGAGCTAGCAGTCTTTAGAGAGATGCAGATCTGATGTAAAGCCAAGATGTATACTTTATAACCCAAATTATACCCATCAATCAGACAACAAAATAAAGGGAAATAAAAGTTATTTTACCTAAACCTAAAAGATACAAGGTCTTTTTTAAAATAGCAAGTGAGAAAATCCTGGGAAATTAATTCTCTTTAAAAATCAAACCCTCCCTATGCAAAGTACGAAACTGTAGAGCGTAACCTGTACGCTAGCAAACAACAAAATCAGTATATTCGTGCAATGCACCAGAGTAAGCTAAAAAGAAACAGAAAGGACAGACAGTTTAAAGACAGGAATGATTCAGAACAAAACCAGAACCTGTGGAGAGTAAGGAGACTGTGACTAAGAATACACTATTGTTTTTTAGGGTTTTTTATATTAGTTTGGTACGTAACAGTTGTAGGCCTCAGATTACAATTAATTTTTCTATATAGTCCCTACATTTGTTTGTCAATACTGAACTTTCCATTGTGTCCAAATCCTAATAAATCATATGTTAATCTAAAGTATCTTCAAAGATGAACTCAAGGTGAAGTGCTTGTCAAAGGTTCACTGGCATTTTTTGGAGAGGCTGGACTGTAAACAAAAAAACATGCAGTGGATCACAGATTTCACATCTAGACCAGCAACAATGCCTCATTACTCACTGTGCACTGTCACCAAAATACACACAGTTAATGACACCATAATGCTCATATTCTAAAGAATAAACAATTTCCTTTAAATCAATACAAAGAATGCCTAAATCTAACTCATGCATCAATACCAAAATGAGAGGAAACAATGCTCTAAAAATATACTGGGACTACATTCGTAGGTACTGACCCAGAAGTAATAATTGTGAACCGAGTCCTATCAGGCCAATTTATTTATGGCCAATTTTAGTCAAACTCTTATTTTTACAAGCCACACCTATTTCAACTTTACTCACAAAGTCTTTTTGATTTTCAAAGCAAACAAGGTGACAACTGTCAGAAAGTGTGTAGTGTTGGTGTTCCACAAAGTGCAAGTTTTGGGCCAAGTGCTTTCAAGATGCCAAAACTAAATTTGCTATATCTTCCTTAATTATAGGAATTTTTCAATGCAGTAAAAACTTTATTGTTATACAAAATAATTTGTATCTTAAAATATGTTTCAAATATCAAACATTGATAATTAAATTTAAATAGAATTTAAAATAAAAATATACATTTAGAAAACTAAATTTAAAATAAAACTAAATTTTCATACAAATTTTAAAAATGAAACTGACAACTTTTAAACAGCAAAGTTGACAAATGAATGGTATTTAAAACAAGTGGTAGCTTGGCTCTGTACAACTTATAAGGGTAGTGAAGCAAGATAGCTCACAGTGATTTTTGCAGCAAATTGTAATATGCCTGTTCAAATGTATATATGTGTACATGCTAAAGAAACAATGACAAGTGTTATGTTCCACATTTATAGTGTCAGGTACTCAGCCAGTTGTTAGCATAAATAATAGTACACTCAAATTTCCCATTGCATTTCAAAGTCAATAACCGCAAAAAGCAACAATGTAATAGGAAAATACAGGTTCAGGAAGGCTCTACCTTCCTAAACAGTGGTGCTGATCTCTCTCGGGAAGACCTAAGCCATGTCTTTGAGGTACTATGTATCAATGTGGTAGTATGAACTACTCCTGGTAACTTATGGTGGGGCATGTATTAAAATGACTATTCATCCCAAAAATGTATGAGCTTTCTAGAAGTATGTTCATCAGATTATGTTCAGCCATTTACAAGCTAAATAACTAATGAGGTACACTAGGTATCATAAAGTTTAAGGCAATGTGGGGATAGTGAAGTTTGATCATTGGTGCAACAATTAGTACATACCAGTATACAGGGAAGTTAAGTGACAATGAACTAAATTAAAAGATATTACCATATGTAAGCTAATTCATGATGGAAATAACATTTTTGGATATTTCAAGTGCATTAGCCAATTATGTGCCTCACAGATCAACTATAGGTATCAACAGTGTTCTCCCCAGGGCCTTTTACCGTAGCGGGCCCACTACGCTATTGTTTCAAACCCCAATAACCCCCGATGTTTTAGAACTTGCCGCTACGCTATGCTCTTGTGCCGCTACGCTTTAATGTTTCCCACTACCCTTTAAAATTAATCTGTTAAACAAACATCCTGTCACCTAATTCAAAGCCGTATTACATAAATGACAGCTGTTCTTACCTCTTCTTGGATATTTTATTAAGACAATCCAGGATAATTACTCACTCACTTAACCATTTTCTTTTGAACCTGGCTTGCGCGACTGCCAGTGAGCGACCTTGGTGCAGGTTTCGTCTGCATAGAGATAGTCACGTGATTGGCCAGCGACGATGGAGTCTACTGGTAGTGTGTTATATATATTTCAGTCATTTTCACTACCGGACAAAGCAGTTAGACATATTACATTAAAATTTCTTGGGAAAAATGAACACACCACCTTCCAAGAGACGTAAAATTACCCAGCGTCCGGTTAGCCCCATGTTGGCTACGAAAATCAGAAATTGGCGTCACCAATAGTAGCAGTGATTCCAATTCCGATAGCGTCACCATGATTTCCATAAAGAAAGAGATCAAGTAACAAAGGACGGGATTTAACAATGAATAGATGTTATACCCTTGGTTGGAAATTGCTGGATAGGATGGTAGGTTTTCCATATTGCTAAATTTTGGTTCAGATCTACTGGGTGTGTGTGTTGTAATATATTTTTTTATAGTAGTAACCAGTAATTGTAGTTGCAATTGTTGTCATTC
Organism: Margaritifera margaritifera; assembly: GCA_029931535.1. NCBI lineage: Eukaryota > Metazoa > Mollusca > Bivalvia > Unionida > Margaritiferidae > Margaritifera > Margaritifera margaritifera. The sequence continues at coordinate 694,106 of JAQPZY010000908.1, forward strand.
TTATTAAGTTGTGATGAGGAATGAAAGTTGCATTTTATTCACGAGTTGTTATTATGTTTACATAGTTTACTCTGAGCAAGAGAAATATAGTTTGATCAATAAACCTTAACTTAAGTGGGTGCTGCCATATTAACTTCTCATTTCTCTTTCCTGTCTACCCAAGTAATAAACAGAACAATCATTATCTTCCAGTTTTACCTCTTTTGAAAAGATATAAATAAAAAGTATTCCTTCGTAAATATTACTTAAATAGTTTCATCCATATGCTTACTAATTATTCAGTAAAGTCATTTTTAATTTAATTTAAACTTTTGAACAATATTTAAACTCTCTGGTATTGATTCAGTGAAGAAATTCAACAATAAAAAAACACTTTGATATATTGTTCTTAATGGAAAGGAATATGTATTATCTTATGATTATGTGAAAACACATCACTGTCTTGACTCTTGAAGAATTTGTCCTAGGTAATTCACTTGATTAGGATTCAGGTAGTTTTGTCTCTTTTTAAATTTTATGTTCCATTTTTTTCAGATTGTGAAAGGTCATTCTCCTCAATGAATAGAATTAATAGTGTTTTAAGGAACAGGTTGTCACAGAGGGTACTGAACTACCTGCAGACAATCAGTACTGAAGGACAATATTTAAAAGACTTTAATTTTATGTGGCAGTCATTATATATGGCGAAAAGAAGAAAAGACATATATCATTTATTTAAATTAAGAAACAAATGAGATAGACATTGACCCTTGTTATAACCTAGCTAAATAAAGAATACTATGTAAATATATACACTTCTTTTTTTATTTAATTGATATTTGTTTCACTTTCATGATGTTAACGCACGCTTTTTAAAACATTTTATGACCCTAATGCGCTTACTCCAATGCTATAGAACATTTCTGGGAGATAACTGATCAATAAATCTTATATCATCAACTAAATGTGAAATTCTGATCCCCAAAACTTGTAAACCAGGATGGATATTGGCATATGTGGGACATACAAGAAAGAAGGGAGGATAAAGTAGGGAAATACTGGAGAGGGAAAAAGATAAAGATAGACAGGAGAGGGAGAGAGATAAGGATGGGGAATTTAGATTGAGGGAATTTGAATTGACCAGTAAAGGGCACTCTCATGGCAATACGGGTTCATACTTTGATGTAGCCAAACATATCAGACAGGTCCTCCCTTTTAGAGAAAAGGAAGTAGACAAATATTTTCTCAGTTTTGAGAGAATAGCTGAGAATTTAAAATGGACGACATTTGCACACGTGGGGAATGTACCATGTACTTATTAAGATCAATTGTGCAAACTTAATTCAAATTATCAGTTTGAACATTTTTGGTTGGTGTATTTCTAAGAGTGTTGGTGAACAATTATTATGTAGAATGGTTCATTAGAATGTGATATCAGCTGATGCTACAATGCTGTGCTCTGACAAAGTAAAAATAAAAATATATTACCATACATAAGCAAATTCATGATGGAAATAACATTTTGGGATATTTCAAGTGCATAGAGTCAATTATGTGCCTAACATGACAGCTATAGGTACAGTTAGATCCTATATGATGTAATGCATGTTAAATTCTGATCCCAGACATGCTAAAATATATGGACATTTGTTCGTGTGGGACATGTAACTATATTAAGATCAGCTGTACAAAAGTTAATTCAAATGATCTGTTGGAACATTTCTAGTGTAATTTATAGAGTGTCAGTTAACAATTATTGTTAGTAATTAATAATGCTTAAAGTAAAATGGTTCATTAGAATGGGATATCAGCTATATGGGATATCAGATATATTACTCACTGTTCACTGTTGCCAAAATACACACAGACAACCACACCATAATGCTCATATTCTAAAGAATAAACAATTTCCTTTAAATCAATACCAAGAATGCCTAAATCTAACTGATGCATAACCACCAAAATGAGAGATGAAAAGGTGCTCTAAAAATAGACTGGGACTACATTCATGGGTACTGACCTAGAAGTAATAATTGTGACCCTTAGTCCAGTAAACAACAAAATCGGTCTATTCGTGCAATGCGTCAGAGTAGGCTAAAAAGAAACAGAAAGTAGCGATGCTACACGAGTTTCTGAAAAGAAAAGAAAAAATCCACATGCATAAACTATATATTATGTTAAAGATATTTATGAGTCATTTTCGAAAAGGTTTGCTTTTTGATCTCTTTTTGTTTTAAGGGAAGATAAGGTAATTTAAAGTTGTGAGCCTTTTTAAAATGTTAATGATTTCTGTTTATTAAGCAATTATTGTCTTCACTGACTAAAAAGCTATACTGATTAACAATAGGTATTCTATTAAGTATTTACAGAAGTAAAGGAATCATACAGCAGGGATTTACAAATACACTTGCCCAACTCATGGAACAAGCTCAAATTCGGCTCAGGCAAGCTCAAGTTTGCAAGGCACTTGCACGAGCAAGTCCAAAAAATTGAGAGAGAGAGAGAGAGAGAGATGCAAAAAATTAAATTTAACGTCTATGGTCTGTGTAAAATACATAAAATACTAGCTCTGTGCAAGCTATCTTACCGACAAGGGGTCATGTTCAGTTTGTAATGCTTCATGTTCTGCAAGTTGTAAGCCCTGTCATCTCTCCACAGTACGTATATCATCACCTTTATTTATTGTTTACATGTACCGCATTCTTGTTCTACATAACTGTCCACAGTTTCTTTCATCCATTATCTATAGAATGTAATTTCAGAATGCTGGCTGATTCGGACCAAATCACGGGCTGATTCGGACCAAATTACGGGCTGATTCGGCCCAAATTCCAGGCTGATTCGGACCATGTGAAATATTATTAAGTTTCATCTTGGATTTAACAGTGATATTTACATTTGTTTAAAATGTGATATCAATTATTATTTCCCAGGTACGTTCAGCAGTTCAAATCTGCATTTAATGAAAGAAAACTCTGATTTTACATGAGATAATGACGTTGTTATAATGATGTAAGACTGTTTATCTCGCATCGGCAATTAATAGTGAAATATTTTCAAAGCAGCTCATTCACCTTTGTGCAGTTTATTTATTTATTTATTTTTTATTTATTTATTTTTCTTTATTTTTTTATATATTTTTTTATTTTTTTAATTTTGTCGAAATTCTCGTTTCTTTATATTATACAAAAAAATAACGGGTTATGTCAAAGCAATTTAATAGTGAAATATTTTCAAAGCAGCTCATTCATCTTTGTGCAATTTTTTTTTTCTTTTTTTTTCTGGCGAAATTCTCGTTTATTTATATTATATTAAAAAAATAAACGGGTTATGTCAAATTTATGATTTAATTCGATTCATTATCATACGTCAATATTATACGTCTATATTTCTGATAATCTTGTGGATCTCGTAATAATTAAAATAAAGAAAATGATAAATGGGGGTAAACATTAAATATTGATTCTGAATAGATATTCTATCATATTAATCATATATAATATAATAATATTTCCATGTGGCCAAAGATAACAAAGTTTTTTAAAGTCAGCCTTATATTTTGTGTTCTAGAATAGTATTAAATTCAGTAAATTGGCAAATGACATCAATAGTGCTTTAATTATAGTGGCGTTTATCAAATGGGTTTTGCCAATTCATGGTCAGATGATCCTATTATTAGTGTTTGAAACAAAATTAATTAAGAACACACTGATCAAAGAAAGTGTTAAACTAAAAATGGTGATAATATAATGTTTAATTATATAATAATTAGAGCGGCATTAATCAAACAGGTTTTGCACAGCGATGGTCAGATGCTTTAACTATTATTGTTTTCATTTAAGCTAATTAATGGATTACTGATCAAAGAAAATATTAACAGACCATAATAATATCATGGGACAATTTGAGCGGCATTGATCAAATATTCATTCCTTTAAATATGGGGAAGTCACACTTTCGTCATCATTCTCAAAATGTCAGACAATTGCGTCTCATGTGTTAATATACATAATAATAACAGTAATCAAAACAAATTTAAATTTAGACCTAAAGGAGCCAGCACAATAGGATGCTGACTCCTTAGAGGACCCAAGTATAACCTCTGTGGGAGATGGGAACCAGTATGCCCTCCCATTAGGGGAGAGGTGCGCCGCAAAGGCGACCTGGATCCTATTCGCTCACATGTTAGAAAAGTCAGCCTCACAAATTCGACCAGAAAGCTTTAGAAGAACAATCCAATAAAATAATAGACAGGAACATTACATCATAACAACTAACCATAAGAATTTCGCAGGCTAACATAATTTAACTTTACACATAAGAACACAATGGAATAAAACATAAATATGGGGGGGGGGGTATGTGACACAAAGTAAGATATGAGGACAGGTGACACCAATGCTACATGGCTAACGCGGAGTAGTATGGGTCACATCAGAGTACCTGAAGAATGAGGCATAACCTAAAATAACATTACAAAACAAGAAAACAAAAGGAAAACAATATCACAAACTAACAACTGCGAAATTCTATCATGCCTATACACACCACAGACACACAAACCCCCCAAATTTTTTTTTTTTTTTGTTAAGTGAACAACCAAAACCTGTAAAAAGAAAAAATATGGTATTGAAACCATAATATAAAAGGAGACAGGGGGAGCACAAGTACAGCCTCTGTGATGGAGAAAATGAATCATCACACATAATAAAGTCGCGAAATAAACGGGCGCCCAATGGTATCTCCGACACAGGCTAAAGAAAAAATTATGCGCCACCAGTCTCCAAATCAAATCTCCGTAAGGATTTTTTTTTTTTTTTTTTTTTTTTGAACCTGTTTTGTAAAGTTATTTTTGATCATACATAAAAGTAAATAATAACTATATTAAGATTTGAACAATCATAGCCAGTCCAAACAAGAATACAGGGGTTTATAGCATACACAAACATATATAGCAAATATACATATAGCATACACCGGACTTATAAAGATCCCTCACTAAAAATATAATAATATAACATGGCAAGGAAACCAGCCACAAGGGTAATACCTGAGGAGGGGAGTACGAGCCATGATGTAAATTTCTTTAGGCTAAGGGTGGAACAAATTGGAACTTGGAAACAGGATCCAAATCAAGTACGCCCATCCCAAAAATATATACAAAGATGAACCCTAGTCACAAAATTTAAAAAATAAAATTTCTATTCAAAATTATTTTTGATTTTTTTCAAAGAAACACCCAACAACAGACTTTATGGGGGTACATACAGATATAAAAAAAACTTTAAAAATAATGTTCGGCACAAAAGGGGGACACCTTAAAGGCTTCTTAGTGCAACATAGCTAAAGGTCCAAGAGGGGTCCACAAAAGAAAAATAAAAAAATAAAAAATAAAAACAATATTATAATTTAGTACTTCAACGATAACTATACATGCTTTATTCAAATTGAATATAAATATATAGTATTTTAAACGATAATAACAACAAATGCATCCCTTAATGTATGAAATCAATAATTTCAGTGAATTAATTATTTATTATAGTTGAAGACTTTAGCTTGATGGCACTGTGGAAGTCCTAGGCAGCCAAATGGACCTTAACCAGTCAGCTACTGAAGTTATGCGCCAGCATTTATGGACCATGTTAGTTGCTCCATTGCTATAGTATATAAATACAATTTTTGTAAATAATAATATGCTTCTTTTTATCTTTGCTATTGTACAATATACACAACGCCATTATCTCACTCTCTCTCTCTCTCAAAAATAATTTGCACAAAGGCGAATGAGATGCTTTGAAAATATTTCAATATTAAATTGCTTTGACAGAACAAGTTTATTTTTTTTAGTATAATATAAATAAACGAGAATTTCACCAAAAAAAAAAAAAAATTTCACAAAGGTGAATGAGCTGCTTTTAAAATATTTCACTATTGAATTGTTTTAACATAACCCGTTCATTTTGTTAGTATAATATAAATAAATCAAAATTTCGAAAAAAAAAAAATAGATAAATTGCACTATGGTGAATGAGCTGCTTTGAAAATATTTCACTATTAAATTGCCGATGCGAGATAAACAGTCTTACATCATTATAACAACATCATTATCTCGCGTAAAATCGGAGTTTTCTGTCATTAAATGCAGATTTGAACTGCTGAACGTACCTGGGAAATAATATTTTATATCATACTTTAAACAAATGTTAATATCGCTGTTAAATCCAAGACGAAACTTAATAATATTTCACATGGTCCGAATCAGCCTGGAATATGGTCCGAATCAGCCCGTGATTTGGGCCGAATCAGCCTGGTCCGAATCAGTCATGGTCCGAATCAGCATGCTCCCGTAATTTCCATCATGGAGTCAATGTCAGTCTCGCATTTTCTCGCGCTGACGTGATATTGTGAATATTTACCATTTAAAACAATGAATAAATATTTATATTTAACTTATCAGTTACATTTTAATTGTAATATTTGTATGTATCTGGGATTCGACGACTTTCGTGTCCTAAGTTAGGTTTGGGAAGTTTGTCAGCTTGCTGATTCTAAACAATCGACTTGTCAAGACTGTGTTGATGCATGTCGCCGATTTGAAGGTGAGCGTTAATTGTAAATAATATAACTTGTGAGAATTCTTTGACAGGTGTGTTTGGAAATAAAAGGCACGAGTCTCTAATTACACTGGTCTACAATTTTTCAAAGTCGTCTGCTTCAGAGATAAAATGTGCTATTTATTAGGGATTTTGATGTGCTGAATTCAAATCTGACAATTAAAACAACTGATTGGCTACCATTTTCCAAGATATTTAAGTTTTTACATTTTACGTCTATGTATATTGTGTACATAGTAGAGTTTTAATCATAAATTGTAAACCAAGGTCTTTTCATGTGTTTATGGTTGCTTTACATTATAATATTTCACCTGTCCTGTGTATGTAACACTTTAAAAAACAGCAAGAGTTATATAAATAAAAAATATATTGAAACAAAAGTCAAACAACTATTATGTATATATAAGTACATAGTTTAGTCCTTATTCAGTGTCTACTCGGCGCTTTGGCTTGTCTCTTGTATTCATTAAATGGAGCATCTGTTGTCACTGTCCAGCAATAGTATGGAAGAATTGATGGGCTCCATTTGCCCTGATAGCGTTTCTCCATTGGTGCAATGTCCTGGTGAAAAAGCTCGCCGTGCTCGTCGCTCACTAATCCATAGCGGTGGGAAAAAATCTAGATGAGAGTGCAATAAATGTATCTTTAGTGACATGTTGCAACTAAGGCTTTTGTATGCCTTGAGGAGGTTTTCCACCAACTCCCTGTAGTTGTCTGCTTTGTTGTTTCCAAGAAAATTTGTTGCCACTAACTGGAAGGCTTTCCAGGCCGTCTTTTCCTTGCCACGCAGTGCACAGTGAAATGCATCATCTCGAAGAAGTTCACGAATCCGAGGACCAACAAAAACACCTTCCTTGAAAGCTGCTTGTGTTTTGTCCATGGCCTTGACAAAGTTCTTCATCAGACCCAGCTTGATGTGCAAGGGTGGTAACAAAATCTTCTTTGATTCAACAAGTGGTGGATGTTGAACACTTTTCATCCCAGGCTCCAATGACTGTTGGAGTGGCCAATCTCTCTTGATGTAGTGGGAATCTCTCGCACGACTATCCCATTCGCAGGGAAAACAGCAGTACTTTGTGTATCCAGTCTGCAGACCAAGCAAGAGAGCAAGAACCTTGAAATCGCCATAAAGCTGCCACTGATGTTGGTCATAGTTTATGCACCTCAAAAGTTGTTTCATGTTTTCATAGGTTTCCTTCATATGGACTGCATGACCAACTGGAATTGATGGCAAAACACTGGCATTATGCAGCAAAACAGCTTTAAGACTGAGTGAAAAAATCAATGAATCAATGAACAGTCTCCACTCATCTGGATCATGAACGATGTTGAGGGTTGCCATCACACCATCGATGTTGTTGCAGGCTACAAGATCACCTTCCATGAAGACGAATGGGACAAGATCCTTTTGACGGTCACGGAACATGGAAACCCTAACATCACCTGCCAGGAGATTCCACTGCTGTAGTCTGGAGTCCAACAGCTCTGCCTTACTCTTGGGTAGTTCCAAATCCCTGACGAGACCATTCAGTTCACCTTGTGTTATGAGGTGTGGTTCACAGGAGGAGGATTGGAGAAAATATGGGTCATGTGACATTGATGGTTCAGGACTAGAAGTTTCATCCTCTTCCTCTTCCTCGTCTGACTCAAGTGAGAATGATTCTGGTGCATCAGGAACCGGCAGTCCTTCTCTGTCGGGTACTGGGCGTATAGCTGACGGAATGTTTGGATAATGCACAGTCCACTTTTTCTTCTTTGACACACCTTTCCCAACTGGAGGCACCATGCAGAAGTAACAATTGCTGATATAATCTGTTATCTCTCTCCAAATCATTGGTACTGCAAAAGGCATAGATTTCCTTTTCATGTTCAACCACTGGGGAAGATTTGTTGCACAAGTATTGCAGCATATGTGTGGGGCTCACATCTTGTCCTGATCTCCAATTTTGCAGCCAAAACAAAGGTGATAGGCTTTCTTAACCATAGTGGTTATACTGCGCTTTTGTGATGCAAAAGTCACTTCACCACAAACATAGCAGAAGTTATCTGCATTGTTCACACAAGTATGAGGCATCTCTGCTCACTTTGGCTAAACAAAAATGTGTCCCTTTGCAAAATCAAACGCTGACAAAAAAGAGAGCATGACACTGTATGATTTGTAGAGCTGATATAGGGCAATTTCTTCAGCAGAGTGATGTAAGCTTAGTTATGATAGCATCATCCATGACTTCTAGGAATAACATGATGCAATTCATATTATGTATGATGCAATACCAGCTTCAGATTGCATCATTCATTGTTTTGCCTAAAAAGCAAGTACTGTCCAAACACAGTCATAGATTTATTCATAGATCCAGTCAAAGATGTATTTTAGTCATTTCTGGTTTAAATTGAGATCCCTTCCCTTTATAACTCACTTATCCTCCGCCATTCCAAAGTCAAGGGTCGTATATACTGTCCCAGTATAATATCTTTAAAACTAGAGCCAATCAACAATTTTAAGCATCATTTTCGTTCTCAGAGAACCAGAATTAGTAAAGTTTGACAACATTTATTGAGGAAGCATTTTGGCTGTAGACCAGTGTTATTAACCACCAGGAGGATTTCGTTCAAAGCGTGATTGATGTTACGAAAATGTAGCACCCACAAGCGGTGTTTGTGATATGTTGTTTATCTGATAATTACAGGACACCGATATATGCATACTGCTTGACAAACAATTAAACTGACAAAAATAAGTGTTCTCAAATCATTCTCAGAAGTCAGCTTGTCAAGCATTTTGATGCATATCGCCGATTTCAAGACGACTAGATGATAATTGTTAAGGTGGTAAGTGGAGGCAGACGTGAGTGGACACAACACACCCCAGAAAAAAAGCAGGGAGTGAAATCATTGATATTTATGGAATATTTTAGTGATGAACTCATTTTGACCTTTTTTGTACTGGTTGGATACTTAAATCTGCATGATGATTTGAGCTTGAGTGGAAAAGTAGATATAGAAAAACTTTATATATTAAAACATGATTAAAATTAAGTTAACGCAGATCTGTTATTGGTTGCTTAATTTTTCAGTTCAAGGTCTTTTACCCAAACATCTCCATCTCTCTCTCTCTCTCTTAAAAATCTTGCTATTTCTAAATCCTTTTCTAATGAACCATGTATCTGTCTATATACATGTACATGTCTTTTTGCTATTCTAGCTATATCTGAATTCTAACTCTTTCCCATGTACATATCTATCGACATGTATTATTTACATTTATATTTTTTTTATAACTTTAATTATTTGCATATGGTTTTAGTATGCTAACAAAGATAAAAAGAGAACAAAAGTTAAAATAAATATAATGTGATTTCCTTAAAATATCCCATATTTAATTTTATCTTTTTTTTTCACTCATGCTGGGATATTATGTTTGGGGCAAGCTCAAATTTCCCAATGGCAAGTTTAATTTGTAAATCTCTGGTACTACAGATACAAAAGCTGTTATGGAATAAAAGATTTTAACTGAGAAGTTGATGAAATTAATTTTAAATGGTGCTGCCATTTTCCGTCACGACACTACTGGGTCCTACTAAACAACGCAAAGACGTGGAAAGACAGGCAAAGACGGCGCATAGACATTTTAAAATGACAACAGTGGAAAATAATGAATGTTGATTCCAGTTTTATAAAAATAGCAATGTTTCTATTGTCCATATGTTTTTTTTTTTTTTTTTTTGTTTTTTTGTTCGTTTTGTTTTAAAATGTCTGTTTGCACAACAAAAATGGAATCTTCTTATCATTATTTGTAACATATTTTATCTCATTTAATAACGATGCAGTAAATTCTGTGGCGAGTATATATTTTTAATATACATGTGGTAAATACTTGGAGAAGAGAAGCGCGCAAAGACATTTTAAAATTTTACTCAACTGAAAATTTCCTGTTATTGGTATATGTTTCATCTAAAGAAGTATAAGAACTATGTATATAATCTATGTGTTCATAGTTTTATAGTTATAGTACACTGCAAAGACGCCCAAAGCTGGGCAAATACACGCAAATATATGGGAAAGACGGCATATAGACGTTGTAAACTAACAATACTGGTAAATACTGAATGTTAATTCCAATTTTAGAAAAACAGAAGTGTTTCTATTGTCCACATATTGTTCTTTTTTTTAAATGTCTGTTTGCACAACAAAAATGGAATCTTCTTATCATTATTTGTAACATATTTTTATCTCATTTAAAACTGATGCAGTAAATTCCGTGGGGGTATATATATATTTTTAATATACATGTGGTAAGTACTTGGAAAAGAGAAGCGCGCACAGACATATTTAAACTTTACTTAACTGAAAATTTCCTGTTATTGGTATATGTTTCATCTAAAGAAACATAAGAAATATTTATGTAATCTATGTGTTGATAGTTTTGTAGCTAGAGTACACCGCAAAGACAAGCAAAGATGGGCAAAGACATGACAAAGATGGACTAAGACAAGCAAAGACGGGCAAAGACATGACAAAGATGGCCAAAGACCTGCAAAGATGGGCGAAGACACGCAGAAAGAGTTAAAAAATGTTCTTGGATAGTATTTTACTGGGCTATTTTCTTCAGTAAAGTTTGTTAAGCATTTGCTACACATTTGTCTGTATGGATTAGCGCAGATGTGTACCCGTGACTTCGGACGTGGACCCTGCTTTTTAAGTCCCATAATTTTGAATTTTTTGTATGCTAATTGCATACTTGTGAATTTATCAAGCCAAAATTGTCCAAATGTGTTTAACTTATTGTTTTGTTTCAATTCAAATGTCAACATATCAATGTACTGAATTAAGTTTATTAAATATCGTTGAAAATGTGTATCATTTACAAGGATTTTAATAATTCCCTATTGTTTAAAGTTGCGTCAAGAGCGTTGGTCATCGCCTTTTCATCATTTGTTCCTAACAAAAGTTCAATTTCTTTCAGATTTAGGTTTAGGATTCCTCTCAAATGGGAAAAGAACCCGACCTATGAAGATGTTTGTCCATCCCAATGTAGCATGAGTGGCCCTAATAGAACGGGTGCTTGACCGTTGTTTTTTCGATTAACGTTTTTTTCTTGTAAACCGCCAAAGCCAAGAATAATTGTCCTAAATTGAATGCACGGTCAATTCCGACTACACCACCATTGCATTCTAGGAATGAGCACAGGTCCTACAACTGATCGTCCTTATAGCATATGATAATCGGTGGTTTGTTGTTTCTCAAATGGATGCTGTCAGCAACAAATTTGTTTTCATTCAGCATTCCTATCAAATTTAGTATTTCATTGGCCACATTTTTGTGTTTGTTGTTGTTGTAAAATCACTTGGCTTCTGAAACTTTACATTTTCTTTAACTTGATCTAAAACACTCGGATCAGTTCACATTGTACATAATGTAACACGCAATTTGCTGAACAAACTTCACATGGCAATGATTCAACCCTGGCCTTTTTATGGACTCGGCCCGGTATGATTATGCTTACACAACTTTATAGTGGCCTTTTTTTTTTTTTTTTTTATCTTTACAAGCAGGAAAAACTCTATAAAAATTATATACGAAATTATATAAACATATATAGCCCAGATATCGATAACGAATACGAGCTCGAAGCAATACAACGACTGACAAATATTACTTCTAAAGCGTGTATAAAGTGTCTATGAAGGGTCAGTTTTATATAGAGCACAAATTAATGAATGTCTTATCGCGATTATCAAAGAATTCCGATGTTTGTAGATGATTAGTATGTGATCATCTCCGTTGCCGACATAATTAGCAAAGGATTATCGAAGTTTTAACGTTATTAGTATTTAATCAATTGTTTAACCGATCTAATTTGATGGCCACACCCCTTTCATCGTTTTATATTAAACTATGACTATCCTGAGGTGTGAATACCTGTATACAATTAATTGAATAATTATCTTTTTCTTGTATTGGTTCATTACTGAGAAGTTTGAAACTGTAGAAATTGTGTTGCTTAGTATTTAAACATTATATAAAAATACAATAGGGAATGCAATCGAAATAAAGGGGGAAAACATTCTAACCATAGATTAATAGACTTATATATTGTATAATCAACATTTTGAAACTGTCCTTGAGCCGCCGCTATGTTAAATGAGTTAAAGGTAGTGCTACTCTGCTGCTTGTGTTTGTAACACGCGTTGATATATATTAATCGGATTACAGTAGCACTTCACTACCATATACCTTAAATTTTATATCAACAGTAAATATTTTCCAGTATTGAAAGTCTAAAAATGTATCTGTCCTTGTATTGCCGCTATATTAACTGAGTTAAATATATATTAAAAAAAGAACGATCAACACATAGACAAATCAAACATTTCTAATTCTTATGTATTTATTTACATAAATTTTGTATCAACAGTAAATACTGCCCTGTCTTTCCCCATCTTTGCGTGTATTTGCCCTGTCTTTGCGTGTCTTATTACTTCTCTCAACACTTACCGTCATTAAATATTTTTAGAAATTTACTTGAGGATATTTCGTGGTCAATAAGAAAGAGAGAGAGAGTATATGTAACAATTAAAGTTGAAAAAAATTCAACTTCCATATGTCAAAATATTTCATTATTTAAAGAAAGAATGACCAACACATAGACAAAGCAAACATTTCTAATTCATATATATTTATTTATATAAATTTATATCAACAGAAAATTATTTCCAGTATTGTAAGTATATAACATCTCTCTACCGTCTTTGCGCGTCTCTGCCCTGTCTTTGTGTGTCTTATTACTTCTCTCAACACTTACCGTAATTAAATATTTTTAAAAATGTACACATGGACATTGCAAGGTCAATAGGAAAGAGAGTAAAATTAACTTCCATATGTCAAAATGTTGAATTATTTAAAGAAAAGGATGATCAACACATAGGCACAGTAATGATGAGAAGATTCCATTGTTTTGACAAAATGCATTATTGAATATTTACCATAATTCATTATAATGTTGAGTGCAAATAGATATTTAAAGAAAAGAATGATCAACACACAGACAAAGCAAACATTTCTTTCTTATATATTTATTTATATAAATTTTGTATCAACAGTAAATATGTTCCAGTGTTGTAAGTATATAACGCCTCTGTACCGTCTTTGCGCTGTCTTTATGTCCTATTCCTTCTCTCAACATTACTCTCCCAGAAGCACGTAATATCTTTAGAGCGCCCCCTAAGGGAAACCCACTCTGTACGTATTATAATATAGTCTGGTTCCCTGCTTCATATGCTGCCAGCGTTGCACTCCGCTATTGGTTGCATTCTACAGATATTACATGCTTCTGGGAGAGTGACAGGTGTAAGATGAAGTTGTTTGCATTTGCAACATGCACAATGGAGAGAATGTTGACATACCTCTATACTACTTTCATGTACTGTGGCATGAAATTTATTTACAATTGTACTTGTGGAAATTGTACATGATAGAAGCACACAGCAGACAGAAATGGCCACTCCAAAGTACTCGAAAAATCAGCCTGAATTAGTCAAAAGTACAGTATTTTCAGCAGTTATTAAAATAGGGAAATGAATTTTGCTAGAATAGGCAATACCAGCATCTGAAAGTACAATGAATGAATTACAAAATATCTAAAAAGTAAAAAAAGTTATCGGCTCTTTTTGCTTTTATTTTTTATTTACCTTTGAAGCCCAGGAAGTGAAAATGACCAAGCGGAGCTAGCAGTTCTTTTTGAGAGATGCACATCTTAAGTAAGACCAAGCTGTATACTCTTAACCCAAATTGCACCCATCAATCATACACCAACATAAAGGGAATGAAAAGTTCTTTTAACAATACCTAAGATATAAAAGGTCTTTTTTAAATAGCCAGGACAACCTGTGAGGAAAATCTGGGTAATTCTTTTCTTTAAAAAATCTAACGCCTATGCAAAATACAAAGATGTGGAGCTCCAGAAATTATGTCGGAATGCAATGCATGGATATTATAATCATCAGGGAACCAGACTATGGATGGCCTTATGGTGCCCGGATGTTATGATGTCACATGATAACTATGGGGGCGCTCTACAGATAATACATGCTTCTGAGAGAGTGACAGGTGTAAGATGAAGTATTTTGCATTTGCAACATGCACAATGGAGAGAATGTTGGCATACCTCTATGTTACTTTCATGTACTGTGACTGAAATTTCTTTACATATTGTACTTGTGGAAACTGGACATGATCTAAGCACACAGCAGACAAAATGGCCGCTCTAAAGTACTCGAAAAATCAGATGAATTAGTCAAAAGTGCACTATTTTCAGCAGTTATTAAAATAGAGACACTAATTTTGCCAGAGCAGACAATACCAGCCTCTGAAAGTACTATGAATGAATTACAAAATATCTAAAAAGTAAAAATAAGTTATCGGCTCTTTTTTTAAATATTTACCTTTGAAGTCCAGGAAGTGAAAATGACCAAGCGGAGCTAGCAGTTTTTTTTAGAGGTGCACACTTAAGTAAGACCAAGCTGTATACTCTATAACCCAAATTTCACTCATCAATCATACACCAAAATAAAGGGAATTCAAAGTTCTTTTAACAATACCTAAGATATACAAGGTCTTTTTTAAATAGCCAGGACAGCCAGTGAGGAAAACCTGGATAATTCTTTTTCTTTAAAAATCTAAGCCTATGCAAAGTACGAAACTGGAGAGCGCCACCTTAAAACAAATATGAAAATGTGTACAATTGCTTTTCTCTTTCTCATATAATTATGTATGCATTTCTCAACAAAATGGTATATTAACATTGATGTTATGCATAAAAATAAGCTAATTATGCCTATTTTGCTCTTGCTTACACAATATGCCTTGTGGCAGTATTTTGTGTGCAATGACCTCAATTATGGGGAAATTAGAAGTCTTGCAACATAGGAGTAAAGTCAACATAAAATTTAAAACTGTTGTATAAGGTCAAAGAAAAATATAGCAAAAATGTTTCTAATTATTCGTTTGTAATCAAATTCTGGAAAATAATGATGATAAAGCAGATTCGCTTTCTTCCATATACTAGTGTTAGAAGAATTAGCAAACTTTGTACCCTTTGACCTTTGACCTCTGTGAACCTGAACTCTTCCATCCTTGTTCAGTCTGTAAATTTTTTTTGTGACATCTCATGAATAATTGTGGCAAGTTTCATGTTCCTGTCTGTTTCCAAAATATTGGTTGCTATTGTTGAGAAAATGCAAGGTGCAGTTTTAAAATAGCCCACTTTTTATCATGGGGGGGGGGGGGCTGGGCTTGTGTGGGACTTTGCTACAAATGAATACTGTTCTGTGGGGAAATACATGAGAATTATTCAAAAGGACTGTTTAGATGCTTGCGGCTTAAACGTTTCAGGTTTACAACCAAAATTAAATCATATAATAATAATGCATATGTTCTTGTTAAGGGGGCGCTCTACAGATAATACATGCTTCTGAGAGAGTGACAGGTGTAAGATGAAGTATTTTGCATTTGCAACATGCACAATGGAGAGAATGTTGGCATACCACTATGTTACTTTCATGTACTGTGACTGAAATTTCTTTACATATTGTACTTGTGGAAACTGGACATGATCTAAGCACACAGCAGACAAAATGGCTGCTCCAAAGTACTCAAAAAATCAGCCTGAATTAGTCAAAAGTGCACTTTTTTCAGCAGTTATTAAAATAGAGAAACTAATTTTGCCAGAGCAGACAATACCAGCCTCTGAAAGTACTATGAATGAATTACAAAATATCTAAAAAGTAAAAAAAGTTATCGGCTCTTTTTTTAAAAATTTTCCTTTGAAGTCAGGAAGTGAAAATGACCAAGCGGAGCTAGCAGTTTTTTTTAGAGGTGCACATCTAAAGTAAGACCAAGCTGTATACTCTATAACCCAAATTTCACCCATCAATCATACACCAAAATAAAGGGAATTCAAAGTTCTTTTAACAATACCTAAGATATGCAAAGTACGAAACTGGAGAGCGCCACCTATGTATTTGAGCGCAATTTGGAGTTACGACACCTCTTATAAGTAGATCTGAATTTTTTACAAAGATATGTATTTTACTCATTGATGTCGGAACATGGTTGTAAGAAAGAATTAGCCACTCTCGTGCAAAGATATTAGTGTAACGGCATTTGATGTGATACCACTATCTATAGCTAAATTGTATCCGCATAACATTTTGCTGTATTGTATTGTACATATTAGTGATTTATTCTTGTTATTAAATTTATTGTTTTCTGCATATGTATCTTCATGTTATATTTCTATGGCATGCATGCTACACAAAAGAAACTCAAACATGCAGACATCAGCAAGTATTACATAACTGGCTATCAAATTACATGACACCTTGTATTTTCATCTCTCACTGGCTATAAGACAAGTTTTAATAGCTTATACAATTCAAAATGACCATTTTTTTTCTTCTGACTCACACAGAAAAAAAAAGTACAGTGTATCCGTATTCCCATCTTTCAAAATCAAACTAATAAGTGTGCCAGATGACAGAGGATAAGGATAAGAGGTCATTGTCTTTCTGGCGCTAAGGAAAGCAAACGCACCCATTTCTAGACTGGTTCACAGTGTTCCATTTTAGGTATCACGGTACCAATTGTTTTTCCATAGACCTTAATGTTAATGTTTGGTGAAATAAAAATACCTTCTCTTCTACTTTAGCATGCGTGTCACACACTGTCATAGAGAACAATATTAGATTGTCAATTTGACAGTGACAGAACCAGGTCCTCCATGGCATTTAAGAGAGATAACTCTGCTGGAACTAGACAGGGGTCAGAGTTGTCCAGTCACAACAGACACATTTTCAGGGATGTGTATCACATTTTTAAAAAATCATAACAAATACAAAACATGATCTACATATGAATTAACATAATCTCACATGTTGCTAAGAGACTCAACTTTTTTTTAAGCCAGACAGAAACTACAACTCTTACATAATACACCAATCACAGCTAGTTTTGTTCTTTATTTCTGAATACAATGTTCCCTACACCTTAAGCTCCGCCCCCCTGGGCTTGTGCAATTGGTACCGTGATACCTAAAGCCAACCTTAATTTTTTCAATAATCTGTGATATTACTCGGGACTGTACAAGTAACAAGTGTACTAAGTCTCGCTTGTCAAAAACAATTTTATGAGGTACCAAGCTATGTCTTATATTAAGGTGTTTGAAAATGTCATTGAGCTGTTTCAACTGTTGTTTCCATACTTGTGCTTTACTACTAAAATCATCTTTTGGAATAAAATGAATTGTTTTAACTATGACTTGTGTCTTATTCATATCAGCACTTATCTAACTTCACTTTGGTGATATTGGAAAAATCCCATTATGTCATATTATGTAATAACCAGGTCAAAGGTCAATGCACTCATTAGTATGTACCTCTCCTACTCCTAAAGGTACATTACATAAAAATTAAAGGACTTTATATGTCTTTAATAGACACAGAACTTAACATCAGGGACATGTTGACATGACCCATATTAGTATTTAGTAAATGTTGTCAACACCTTTCACTGGCTTAAGATACATGAGGTCACTAACCCCTAGTCCTTGCACACAGGGCAGCATCCTCCATCCCTTCTGTAACATAAATTAAAAGCTTTCCTCCCTTATGTAGTGACTAACATTCAAGTAATGAGCCATTTTGTGATCATACACTGTAGATCACAGCTTGTAAGCACTTATTTTTGAATTTGGGTGACTTTTTGGTTATAAAAAATAGAAAAATGCCAAGAAAAACTAGTAAGTGGAGCAATTCCAAGGGAGTTAAAAATAGGAGGAAAGTGTGTTTCCAAAACGGAAATGTACCTTATAATAAAGGAATCATATATGAAAAGAACAAAGAAGAGAAAATTGAGAAGAAAAAGTTTGTTCGACTTACCAAAGACAAATATGTGGAGGCAGTACCCCAGCAGTACAAGGACAATCCGAATGCACCTGTGCTATTACGTCCCCTACCAGCACAAAAACTTCAGGTGGAACAGTACGCATATCCATCTGAAATAAAAGGGTAAATAATTTAAATCATACAAACGCATGTAATTTATATTGGTTCTACACATCAAATTAAAAATAATTGGTTTCAGTTAAATAGGACCAACAAAAGTTTGAGAAAAAAAAAAATCTTAACCTTTAAGCTTTGCTCTGAGAAATTATTTAAGCAATTTTAATGTAATTTGCATCATGATTTAGTGATACTATAATATTGTATTATCAATCTTCTCAATATTGTCAGAAGCAAGTACTGAAAATGTGGCTTTTTATTTCTTGAAAAAAAATATGTATTATGAAGGGAGATAACTGAGGACAAAACCTACATGTGTAGTCATTTTCTTTCCATGACTGAATTTTCCATGTAATACAAATTATTTCACATAAAAGTGAATGAACTTATATGCATTAAAGTAAAGGCAAATACAATATCAGAAAGTGAGAGCTTACAAATTAGGGATCTACATACATATTTATAAATACATATACATGTAACAGAGAGCCTGAGGGTAGTTATGATTTAATTTTCTTGTCAGAGATGAGGAGTCTGCCACATATAGAATAATACATGTGCAGCAGAATGCAGTTATGTGGAACACTGTCTTCCGGGAACATGCCCAAATATCCCCAAGCTGTTCTGGGTTCTTACAATGGGATCAGAAGTCAGAAGAGCAATGGGGTCTTGCATGGAGGGAACGGGCAAAATGTGACCAGTGTGGCTACTTATCAGAAATGTTTAACCTCTATGAGGAAATTTCGAAAGAAACCGTTGGACGGAAGACAGCAAAAATCAACAAAGGATTACAAGTAGGGCTGACACAAGTGTCCATGGGAAATGCTGGCTTAAGGAAATTGCTCTTGTCTGCCAATATTCCTGCTCCTTCCACAAAGCGGATGCAAAAAATTTCAAACAAAATTTGTAATGAGATAATACAAGAGAATATTTTGGATATGAGGGCTCGGAGACAAAATTTAAGAGAAATTAATATGGCAAGGGGGAACCCACCTGATATCATTGATGTACAAGGAGATGGTTTGTACAATAATCCTTTGTATTCTGGGGTTGGAAAAACTCCATTTCAGCCAGCAACACAAGTATGCTACTTACAGGCTGAAAATGAAACATCAAATAATGACATTATTGCCCTAACTGCTAAAAATAAATTGTGTTCTCATCGCAAACAACACAAATTAGATGAACTTAATGTAAAAAACAAGAATTGTGATTGTACTGCAAATATAACTATGGAAACTAATATTGGCGATCAGGAAACTTGGGCCTTGGAATGTCTTCGTAACCTAAAAGAAGATAATTTTGAAGTGCAAAATATAACCACTGATCCAGACACAAGCAGCTACAGGGCTGCAGTGAACCTGTACAATGAGGGGCTCACTCAGACCATCCCTAAAAACTTTATTGATACCAGACATTTTTCAGAAAACCATAGGAAATATATAAAAAAGTGCCAACATTTGGTTCCTATGATGCCAGGGTGTACCAAAGCTGCTAGACAAAAAATGCGTGACAGGTTTGCCATTGACCTGAGTCAACGGTGTCGGGTGGAGTTTGAAAATACATTTAATAGACTTAACGGGGATACTGACAGAGTCAAGGGTTGCCTATCATACAGTGTAGATGCTATTGTACAGTGTTACCAGGGAGATCATAGTCTGTGTAGTGATAATTCATATGCATGCAAGGGTAACTGGTTTGAAAAAAATCCATACTTACCATTCAATTTTAAAATGCATGTAACAAAGCAGTCAGAGGGCACATTGCGGGATTGTATTAATTATCGTTTGGGACCATTAAATCTGGAGAAAACAAAATTTAACACAAATACTCAAAAGGTTGAGGCAGCAAACAGGGTTATAAGGCGATCATTGCCAAGATATGTAACTTGGACAAGAAATTTTCCTGGTAGAGCACAAAGTGCGGTGCACTCTTTAAATAATGGACCTGGGGAATCCATAGTAAAACTATGCGATGCAATTGGATGTCGTGTTGCATCTGGGACTAGGGTCGCTCAGACACTAGCTCAGGAACAGAAGATTTTTACACGTTATAAAGGTTATAAAAAGTCACTGGCATATAAAAGAAGAAGACATGAGAAAAGAATTTATTTGTATAAACTATATGAAGAATTTCAAGACGGCTAAAACACGGTATTGGTGCTGAGAGTAGTCTCACTCACTTAAAAAATTGAAATGTTTGATAGAACATTTCAATGAAGCTCATTATATACCCTAGGGTGTCCCCTAGTCAGATCAAGTTAGATTTAGCTTGAACATGCATGCGATTTTGTTTAACCATTATTTCAATTCATTGGTATAACAACAGTTACAGACACTACACTTGGTGTATAACATGCAAGAAAAACAGCATGAAAACTTTAAAACTTTATTTTTTTTCACAGTAACATCAGTAACAGGATATCAACATTTAAAGTAAACAACATAACTGGAAGTGGTAAACAACTTAATAACAAAATCAAAACATCTATGACAAAGGTATCACTAAGAAAAAAAACCTAACCATGAAACTTTTGCATAACAAACATAAAAGACATAGAATAATCTTATTTAGGCATTTATCTAACACCAAGAAGAATATTTAAACAAACAAAATCATTAATACTGGCCAAAAGTATTGCAAACTTCCATAAGAGTCAGAAGTACATTGTCCATAAAATTGGTTACAGACACTACAAAACTATAGCATTTCAATACAGCTGCAGAACCATACATATCTCCATAAAATTCACTTCAAAAATAATTCAACATGAACACATTGACTAGAATTATTCATTAAATGAATGTTGATTTAGTTAATAAAATGATAAAACCACATTGTAACAGGTATATGTCCAATACTTGTGTTAAAATTATGAACTGGTAAATAGCACTTGAAAGTTTAATACTAAATAGTGTTTGTAAGAGTAAAATATTGAAGTATAATGAATGTTCAATAAATCATAGTCACTAAAGTATTGTTCAACCCAAGGTGCTGACTCAAACACAGACCCATATGTGATTGATCTTAAGGTTACAGACACTACACATTAAACCTTGACTTTATATTGTCATTTCAAATAGAAGTGCTTATGATTTTTTTCCAGATTTGACTTGAGCTTAGACAATTCAGCTGCATTAAACTTGAAATGACCCCTTTCATTGACTATTTGTGGAGCTTTTACCCTGTACAAGATAGCATCTAGAGCCTCTTGTGAATAATCATCTTTTTCAGGCCAAACATACATGTTGCCAGACTTTCTCATGTATTTAAGTCTAACTTCGTTATGAAGAATGTATATTACTTCTGCTAAGTATACATCTAGAGGTCCCTTCTTTGGCTTAAGTCCTACAGCAACAAATTCTCCAGGGTGGTATTTCTCTATTGGTTTCTCTGTGTTGGTTGGTGCTTTTTTGTCAACTTTGATCTTCTTTGTCACAATGTTTTGTCTTTCTGTTGACTTCCGTTTCTTATTAGGCTTTTCGCTTGTTGCTGAGTTATGATCTTTCTGGTTACTTCCTTGTTTTCTTTTCTTGTCATTATTTTCTATTGTTGATGGATTCTTGTCTTTAAGTTGTTTTCCTTTCTGACTTAAATTATCTTTATTGAGTACTAACTTTCTCATTTCCCAGGCATTAACATTTTCGCTGAAGTTGCATCTCCCGTCAACCTTCATGCATTGCTCACAATAACAGCTCAGATTTCTTATGCTCAGTTCATAATCATTGCTTCCTGACTTTACAGCATGTAATTTTCTTGTACCTTGCAGTGTTTGCACATCAGTTTCTTCTCTATTTCTCTCAACATCTTTAACAAGGATGAACTCCCTTCTCGAAACTGTTTTAGCTTCATTATCTGTATTTTCCATTTTCAGTTTCTCTGTACAGAAATGATATACATCTTCTGCACAACCTATCACCTTTCTATTGCTGATTACAGCTCTGTAGCAAGCATTCTTGACTGTCGCACCGAGACCATCGCAAACACTCTTTCCATGTGATGTTTCGAAATAATTTCGTGTTACAGATGGCTTTTTCCTCAGACTTATGTCAGCAAAGGCTTTCTTCCCCTTATACTGGGCAGCACAGCCATCTGTCCACTCATGGATCTCCTCTACTTTCACACCTTTCATTTCTTCACGTTTTTTCCTTCTTAATTCTTGTTGAAGATTTGAATCGGAAAGTGATTGCTGTTTTTTTAGTAGTCTTGCATCTTTTCTTCTTTCTCTATCAACCCTTTTTAGCTCCTCATGTTTCGCCTTATTTTCCCTCTGTTTTTTTCTCCAGGCTTGTACCTTTAGCCTCGTCTTCTCCCTTCTAGCTTTAATCTTCTGTTCATCTTCTTCTGGCTTATCTTTGCTTCCTAAAAGCAAACAACTTCATTCTCATTTTTGTTCCTCTATGTATACGGATGAAATTTAGACTTTACAAAACATACTTGTAATGAGTACGCAATATGCTTTCATACATAAGCAAACTGGAATAACCTGTAGATTCTTAAAGAAAAGTATCTGATTGAAAAAGAAATAGCATAAAACCTGATGATTATTCAATGTTCTAGCATTTACAATGATTGCACACTTTCCTTAATAATGTAAACAACAGTCGGGTCAATTCACATGTCTAGTAGTGTCTGTAACCATTTGACAATATCAGCAATGTATCCAATACTAAGTCTGAGCTCATTGAATTCTCATAATATTTCTGTTTGAATTTACTAGTCTAATGATATGGAATGCAAAAATACTCAGTTTCAATTGCATATTGTAAGAAATCACTGAAAATGTTGCCTGTTATCAGAAATCTAGATGAAAGAAACTATAAATATACCAAAATATTACAAATTGCAGACAGACAATATGTCAAAATTTAGCCTTACACATCAATACTGTAATAGGAAACATAATTTGGCTTCATTTTTTTAAAAAAAAACAGGGATAAAGTCATAGACAGTATAAAAAGGGGATATTGGTTACAGACACTACAATTTAAGAGTGTGGTTTACCATTCAATACAAACTTACCAGAGTTGTTCCCAGAGGTTTGCTTTTGTCGTCTTCCCATGTCTTAGGGATGTACCATGGTAAAGAACAGAAAAAGTAATTAGGCAGCTTCTTCTAGGATAAGAAATTCAGGTTACATTGTCTTGTAGTAAATTACTCAAACAGACAGTGCTGCAAGAATGATGCAATATTCAATCAAGAGAGTTATTGCATCACTTTTTTGCTCTTGGCTGCAGAGGTAAATAGATGATGCAACATTACATCACATAAGATGGAACTTTCTATTGAGAAAAACAATGTTTTAATGACAAGTAGAACAATACTTTTATCTTTCATTTTTATACCTGTTTGTGTAGTGTCTGTAACTTTTTTTATTGAGTTGCTGTTTTTTAATGGTACAATACAGCACCACCAATTTTGGCCAACTTGGACATCACATGGATACACATGAGCCTTTGTAGGATTTATACTTTTCCATAATGAAACAACAAAATTATTGCCATATAAACTTGTAAAGGTTACAGACACTACAAAATTTAGAACTGGAAAGTTTGACAAAGAACAAGCTCTCAATCGAATATCTTGGCTAGCCATGTGATTTAAATGGTTTTACTACTTATTATAATATAAAGTCGAGTTCTAGATGTCAATAAAAGTTATAATGAATGTTATTTTGTACAAAATGTTGGCATATAACAACAGATTAGTGTTTGAATTTCAGTGTTGAAACAAAACTTCTACTGGCGGTATTTTGCTTATAAAATCCATAATATTTTACCGATTTCTTTAATTCAAGAAGCAATATTTGCAGGATAGAATTCCGCATAAAACCAGACCAATAAATGCATAATTTCAGTATGATATTTAGAGAATTCTCTATTTTATATTCAAGCTTTTTTCGAGTGAGACTACATAACGCTCAAAAATGGCCATTTTTAGAGCTTGTTTCCATGCATATCTCAACAATGGGTTACACTAACCTCTTGAAATTTTCAGGAAAGTAAGAGAGGTATATGCCAGGCTTACCAATCTTTAAAATTGGTTCATATCTTGTTTAATTTTTCTATTTCATGCATATAACATGAAAATTCCTTTATCAGCACCAATACCGTGTTTTAGCCGAGAGGAAAAAAAATACAAAAAAGGACTATTATTGCCAACTGTTAAAAAGAAAAGGGGCAAGGAAGACCATATGTATAATAAATTACCAAAAATTACTTAATCCAGCATATCCTATATGACACAAAGTGGTCTATGACAATCGGAACACCTTCCTTGGGCCCTACACTGTTCTCTGTCCTGGTTTATAGCATGCTGTTCTAGGACTAGATGGCTGCTATTTATACATGATTTATTATGACATATATGTGAAATATCTAACTGGTGACCAAAATCATCAATACGTGGTATATTGTGTTTAAATAAATTATTTTGTCGCATGTATGACATTCTATGACCTGCCTCCACTGATGCTGAACCATCCGGCCATACAACTCTCTGTCTGCCATAGCCATCTTTATCAAATGCACCCCTCCAAAGCCAACATGTGTTATTTCCTGAAGATTTTATGCATTTTGTAGCTAAAAGTCTGTCAATATTGGACCAAAACTTCTCAATATCCATTGTTTTTACCAGACGACGCTACTATAGTTTATATATGGCGCCTACATGTACATGTTACTATGGATACAATGCGAGGCTGGTATTCCCTTTAGGTATCACGGTACCAATTGTGTTTCCATAGACCTTAATGTTAATGTTTGGTGAAATAAAAATACCTTCTCTTCTACTTTAGCATGCGTGTCACACACTGTCATAGAGAACAATATTAGATTGTCAATTTGACAGTGACAGAACCAGGTCCTCCATGGCATTTAAGAGAGATAACTCTGCTGGAACTAGACAGGGGTCAGAGTTGTCGGGTCACAACAGACACATTTTCAGGGATGTGTATCACATTTTTAAAAAATCATAACAAATACAAAACATGATCTACATATGAATTAACATAATCTCACATGTTGCTAAGAGACTCAACTTTTTTTTAAGCCAGACAGAAACTACAACTCTTACATAATACACCAATCACAGCTAGTTTTGTTCTTTATTTCTGAATACAATGTTCCCTACACCTTAAGCTCCGCCCCCCTGGGCTTGCACAATTGGTACTGTGATACCTAAAGCCAACCTTAATTTTTTCAATAATCTGTGATATTACTCGGGACTGTACAAGTAACAAGTGTACTAAGTCTCGCTTGTCAAAAACAATTTTATGAGGTACCAAGCTATGTCTTATATTAAGGTGTTTGAAAATGTCATTGAGCTGTTTCAACTGTTGTTTCCATACTTGTGCTTTACTACTAAAATCATCTTTTGGAATAAAATGAATTGTTTTAACTATGACTTGTGTCTTATTCATATCAGCACTTATCTAACTTCACTTTGGTGATATTGGAAAAATCCCATTATGTCATATTATGTAATAACCAGGTCAAAGGTCAATGCACTCATTAGTATGTACCTCTCCTACTCCTAAAGGTACATTACATAAAAATTAAAGGACTTTATATGTCTTTAATAGACACAGAACTTAACATCAGGGACATGTTGACATGACCCATATTAGTATTTAGTAAATGTTGTCAACACCTTTCACTGGCTTAAGATACATGAGGTCACTAACCCCTAGTCCTTGCACACAGGGCAGCATCCCCCATCCCTTCTGTAACATAAATTAAAAGCTTTCCTCCCTTATGTAGTGACTAACATTCAAGTAATGAGCCATTTTGTGATCATACACTGTAGATCACAGCTTGTAAGCACTTATTTTTGAATTTGGGTGACTTTTTGGTTATAAAAAATAGAAAAATGCCAAGAAAAACTAGTAAGTGGAGCAATTCCAAGGGAGTTAAAAATAGGAGGAAAGTGTGTTTCCAAAACGGAAATGTACCTTATAATAAAGGAATCATATATGAAAAGAACAAAGAAGAGAAAATTGAGAAGAAAAAGTTTGTTCGACTTACCAAAGACAAATATGTGGAGGCAGTACCCCAGCAGTACAAGGACAATCCGAATGCACCTGTGCTATTACGTCCCCTACCAGCACAAAAACTTCAGGTGGAACAGTACGCATATCCATCTGAAATAAAAGGGTAAATAATTTAAATCATACAAACGCATGTAATTTATATTGGTTCTACACATCAAATTAAAAATAATTGGTTTCAGTTAAATAGGACCAACAAAAGTTTGAGAAAAAAAAAAATCTTAACCTTTAAGCTTTGCTCTGAGAAATTATTTAAGCAATTTTAATGTAATTTGCATCATGATTTAGTGATACTATAATATTGTATTATCAATCTTCTCAATATTGTCAGAAGCAAGTACTGAAAATGTGGCTTTTTATTTCTTGAAAAAAAATATGTATTATGAAGGGAGATAACTGAGGACAAAACCTACATGTGTAGTCATTTTCTTTCCATGACTGAATTTTCCATGTAATACAAATTATTTCACATAAAAGTGAATGAACTTATATGCATTAAAGTAAAGGCAAATACAATATCAGAAAGTGAGAGCTTACAAATTAGGGATCTACATATATATTTATAAATACATATACATGTAACAGAGAGCCTGAGGGTAGTTATGATTTAATTTTCTTGTCAGAGATGAGGAGTCTGCCACATATAGAATAATACATGTGCAGCAGAATGCAGTTATGTGGAACACTGTCTTCCGGGAACATGCCCAAATATCCCCAAGCTGTTCTGGGTTCTTACAATGGGATCAGAAGTCAGAAGAGCAATGGGGTCTTGCATGGAGGGAACGGGCAAAATGTGACCAGTGTGGCTACTTATCAGAAATGTTTAACCTCTATGAGGAAATTTCGAAAGAAACCGTTGGACGGAAGACAGCAAAAATCAACAAAGGATTACAAGTAGGGCTGACACAAGTGTCCATGGGAAATGCTGGCTTAAGGAAATTGCTCTTGTCTGCCAA
Source organism: Margaritifera margaritifera (assembly GCA_029931535.1). Lineage (NCBI taxonomy): Eukaryota > Metazoa > Mollusca > Bivalvia > Unionida > Margaritiferidae > Margaritifera > Margaritifera margaritifera. Next base: position 721,761 of record JAQPZY010000908.1, read on the forward strand.
TATTCCTGCTCCTTCCACAAAGGGGATGCAAAAAATTTCAAACAAAATTTGTAATGAGATAATACAAGAGAATATTTTGGATATGAGGGCTCGGAGACAAAATTTAAGAGAAATTAATATGGCAAGGGGGAACCCACCTGATATCATTGATGTACAAGGAGATGGTTTGTACAATAATCCTTTGTATTCTGGGGTTGGAAAAACTCCATTTCAGCCAGCAACACAAGTATGCTACTTACAGGCTGAAAATGAAACATCAAATAATGACATTATTGCCCTAACTGCTAAAAATAAATTGTGTTCTCATCGCAAACAACACAAATTAGATGAACTTAATGTAAAAAACAAGAATTATGATTGTACTGCAAATATAACTATGGAAACTAATATTGGCGATCAGGAAACTTGGGCCTTGGAATGTCTTCGTAACCTAAAAGAAGATAATTTTGAAGTGCAAAATATAACCACTGATCCAGACACAAGCAGCTACAGGGCTGCAGTGAACCTGTACAATGAGGGGCTCACTCAGACCATCCCTAAAAACTTTATTGATACCAGACATTTTTCAGAAAACCATAGGAAATATATAAAAAAGTGCCAACATTTGGTTCCTATGATGCCAGGGTGTACCAAAGCTGCTAGACAAAAAATGCGTGACAGGTTTGCCATTGACCTGAGTCAACGGTGTCGGGTGGAGTTTGAAAATGCATTTAATAGACTTAACGGGGATACTGACAGAGTCAAGGGTTGCCTATCATACAGTGTAGATGCTATTGTACAGTGTTACCAGGGAGATCATAGTCTGTGTAGTGATAATTCATATGCATGCAAGAGTAACTGGTTTGAAAAAAATCCATACTTACCATTCAATTTTAAAATGCATGTAACAAAGCAGTCAGAGGGCACATTGCGGGATTGTATTAATTATTGTTTGGGACCATTAAATCTGGAGAAAACAAAATTTAACACAAATACTCAAAAGGTTGAGGCAGCAAACAGGGTTATAAGGCGATCATTGCCAAGATATGTAACTTGGACAAGAAATTTTCCTGGTAGAGCACAAAGTGCGGTGCACTCTTTAAATAATGGACCTGGGGAATCCATAGTAAAACTATGCGATGCAATTGGATGTCGTGTTGCATCTGGGACTAGGGTCGCTCAGACACTAGCTCAGGAACAGAAGATTTTTACACGTTATAAAGGTTATAAAAAGTCACTGGCATATAAAAGAAGAAGACATGAGAAAAGAATTTATCTGTATAAACTATATGAAGACTTTCAAGAGGAAAAAAAATACAAAAAAGGACTATTATTGCCAACTGTTAAAAAGAAAAGGGGCAAGGAAGACCATATGTATAATAAATTACCAAAAATTACTTAATCCAGCATATCCTATATGACACAAAGTGGTCTATGACAATCGGAACACCTTCCTTGGGCCCTACACTGTTCTCTGTCCTGGTTTATAGCATGCTGTTCTAGGACTAGATGGTTGCTATTTATACATGATTTATTATGACATATATGTGAAATATCTAATTGGTGACCAAAATCATCAATACGTGGTATATTGTGTTTAAATAAATTATTTTGTCGCATGTATGACATTCTATGACCTGCCTCCACTGATGCTGAACCATCCGGCCATACAACTCTCTGTCTGCCATAGCCATCTTTATCAAATGCACCCCTCCAAAGCCAACATGTGTTATTTCCTGAAGATTTTATGCATTTTGTAGCTAAAAGTCTGTCAATATTGGACCAAAACTTCTCAATATCCATTGTTTTTACCAGACGACGCTACTATAGTTTATATATGGCGCCTACATGTACATGTTACTATGGATACAATGCGAGGCTGGTATTCCCTTTAGGTATCACGGTACCAATTGTTTTTCCATAGACCTTAATGTTAATGTTTGGTGAAATAAAAATACCTTCTCTTCTACTTTAGCATGCGTGTCACACACTGTCATAGAGAACAATATTAGATTGTCAATTTGACAGTGACAGAACCAGGTCCTCCATGGCATTTAAGAGAGATAACTCTGCTGGAACTAGACAGAGGTCAGAGTTGTCCAGTCACAACAGACACATTTTCAGGGATGTGTATCACATTTTTAAAAAATCATAACAAATACAAAACATGATCTACATATGAATTAACATAATCTCACATGTTGCTAAGAGACTCAACTTTTTTTTAAGCCAGACAGAAACTACAACTCTTACATAATACGCCAATCACAGCTAGTTTTGTTCTTTATTTCTGAATACAATGTTCCCTACACCTTAAGCTCCGCCCCCCTGGGCTTGCGCAATTGGTACTGTGATACCTAAAGCCAACCTTAATTTTTTCAATAATCTGTGATATTACTCGGGACTGTACAAGTAACAAGTGTACTAAGTCTCGCTTGTCAAAAACAATTTTATGAGGTACCAAGCTATGTCTTATATTAAGGTGTTTGAAAATGTCATTGAGCTGTTTCAACTGTTGTTTCCATACTTGTGCTTTACTAATAAAATCATCTTTTGGAATAAAATGAATTGTTTTAACTATGACTTGTGTCTTATTCATATCAGCACTTATCTAACTTCACTTTGGTGATATTGGAAAAATCACATTATGTCATATTATGTAATAACCAGGTCAAAGGTCAATGCACTCATTAGTATGTACCTCTCCTACTCCTAAAGGTACATTACATAAAAATTAAAGGACTTTATATGTCTTTAATAGACACAGAACTTAACATCAGGGACATGTTGACATGACCCATATTAGTATTTAGTAAATGTTGTCAACACCTTTCACTGGCTTAAGATACATGAGGTCACTAACCCCTAGTCCTTGCACACAGGGCAGCATCCCCCATCCCTTCTGTAACATAAATTAAAAGCTTTCCTCCCTTATGTAGTGACTAACATTCAAGTAATGAGCCATTTTGTGATCATACACTGTAGATCACAGCTTGTAAGCACTTATTTTTGAATTTGGGTGACTTTTTGGTTATAAAAAATAGAAAAATGCCAAGAAAAACTAGTAAGTGGAGCAATTCCAAGGGAGTTAAAAATAGGAGGAAAGTGTGTTTCCAAAACGGAAATGTACCTTATAATAAAGGAATCATATATGAAAAGAACAAAGAAGAGAAAATTGAGAAGAAAAAGTTTGTTCGACTTACCAAAGACAAATATGTGGAGGCAGTACCCCAGCAGTACAAGGACAATCCGAATGCACCTGTGCTATTACGTCCCCTACCAGCACAAAAACTTCAGGTGGAACAGTACGCATATCCATCTGAAATAAAAGGGTAAATAATTTAAATCATACAAACGCATGTAATTTATATTGGTTCTACACATCAAATTAAAAATAATTGGTTTCAGTTAAATAGGACCAACAAAATTTTGAGAAAAAAAAAAAATCTTAACCTTTAAGCTTTGCTCTGAGAAATTATTTAAGCAATTTTAATGTAATCTGCATGTCACGGAATTGTATGGTTTATATCAATATGTATATGTGATCAAAAATGTATTCGGGTTTCGTTTCCGACTAGAGCGTTACTCGGGGGTTGTTTATTTTTTTCGGCTCTAGTTATTTTGAAATACTGAGCGCGATTCACCCCATGCTGCACGTGCAAATTGCCTGCAGTGAAAACTCACGTGCCTAGCTGCTGCGCATATCTGTCACAGCTAGAGTACATATAGAGCGAATTCTCTATAAACAAATTACACTACGATGAGTCTTGTCAGAAAGCTTACCTCTTTACGGGAGCAAAACTTCAGCTGTAGAGGTATGTGAAATTTAAGATTGTATTCTTTATCACTATTCGTTTTATATGACATAATTGTTTCATATATTAGATGTTTTAGAATTTATTCTAAATTCTACAGAGAGTCAATACCTAGGTCATACAACGCCATGATATTAGAAATCCTATAGGCTGGTTCAAGTTAGCTATGTGTTGTAACTGAACAGACGGGTATTATTTAATTATAAGCGGCATGCATTGAATGATTAATGTAATGTGTAACGAGGCGTAATTCATGTGCGCGCATGCGCAACATATATCAATACAAAAGTACTAACCGTGTCATATGTACTACACGGTTTAGTTGTTATACTTTTAGCTGTTCCATATGTATGGTTTGGTGGTGTGTGAAGTCACAGAACTCTGTGTGGTTTCGTGTGACGTGTACGCTGTGTCTGGTGACGTTGTTTCGGAAGAGTGTACTGGTTTTCTCGATGCGAGGGACCAAGGCTTCTCGATCAACGGGTCTGTGTTAATGTGAAGGCTCTCGAGGGACCCTTCAACAGACTGGGAGGGGTGGACCATGCGTGGTGGCTCCTTGACCATGGACTAGAGCGGGTGGAACCGTAGATACATCTTGGTAGTCAAACGGACGCCACGATAGTTATATTTATTGCGTGTTCCATTTGATTGTTATCTCAATATTGCTATCTGTGCAAAATTACATTCATTCCCATTTCAATATCGCTATATGTGTGATAGATTCATAATTTCATACATCCCCATTTCAATATCGTTATATGAACGACATATTCATAATTTCATACA